>QLTV01003773.1:889564-906206 GCA_003457575.1 Thermophis baileyi
AACACACATTATTTTCCATTCCTAAACATTGACGCCAAAATAATTATGTCACAATGCAAACTCAGCCCTTTCTCCTGTGTTGTGGCAACATCTCATAGGTTATGATATTATGCATGGCCCAGAAAAAAAATCATTACAAAAATTTCCTTCCGAAATATCAAAACGTACATTTTCCCATTTAAACTGATTTGTCAACGGAACAGGGAAAAAAATTTAAGTTCTTTGTTCAAAAGCGACAACTTGTAAGAAACTTTATTGGCATGAGAGGACTTGAGAGAAGGGGGGGGCAGAGTTGCATTTTTTAAACTTAGAATAATTTTGTCACTTTGTACACTAATCGGCATACATTAAAATGAAATTTCATTGCATACAGCACTCAAAGGGTCTCCACCTCTAATATACACTACATAAACAATATAATAATATAATATAATATAATATAATATAATGTAATGTAATGTAATGTAATGTAATGTAATGTAATGTAATGTAATGTAATGTAATGTAATGTAATGTAATGTAATATAATTAATATAATATGGCTATCAAATATCTGTCAGGCTACCCCACCTTCTCTACATGAATGATCTGAAGTTGTATAGAAAAACACCACCTGAAATAGAATCACTGCTCAACACTGCCCATATATACAGCCAAGATACTGCCATAGAGTTTGGACAAATGTGTCACCCTTACCATCGACGGGATAAAATAATGAACATTGACGGTATCAAGATGCTCTATGGAAATAATATCATGAGTCTAGATCAAGAAGATCGTTACAAATATCTGAGCATCCTTGACGCTGACAACATCAAGCATGTTAAAGTCAAGAAGAAAACTAAAAGTGAATATATCATGAAAGTGAAGAAGAACTTAAAATCCAGACTCAGTGGAGGAAATACAGTTAACACCTGGACAATTCCAGTCATTAGATACACAGCTGGAATAGTGAACTGGATTCAAGTAGAACTAAAAGCCCTGGACAGGAAGATCAGAAAACTAATGACAGTGAATCAAGCCCTTTATCCACAAACAATGTTGACAGACTTTACTAGGGCCAGTTTGGCCTAGTGGTTAAGGCACTAGGCTAGAAACCAAGGGGAGATTATGAGGTCTAGGCCAATCTTTGGCATGAAAGCTGGCTTGGTGACTTTGGGCCAGTCTCTCTCTCTCAGCCCATACATCAGGCTTGGGCAACAAGAGAGTCAGTCAATTTCTGTCTCGGCCAATGGATCAACACTTGGTTGATTTGCAAAAAGGCAGACTCTGCATTTGTGGGAAAATGCTTGGAAGAAAAGTTTGGGATATATTTTAAAGAAAACAACAAAGCAACAACATTTTATAGCACTGCATTGCTGTGGGTAAAACATGTACTTTATAAGCAGAAAGAATTAGGTCTATTCCCTTCATCTGAAACAGAAGATACAAAGCAAATGGTGTTTTAAAAGCTGCTTTATTTTTTTTAAGTACTTAACAGGTTTACACAAAGAAATATAAAAATACTATCTAAGAAAATTATATGAAAAACTACAAAAAAAATCAACTACTCAACAAAAACAAAACAAACTGGTGGAATATATATATATATATATATGAATATATATATATAAAGGCAAAAGGAAGCAGTATGCTCCCTCCCATATTTGGATATACCAGGTGATCTGGAGAAAAAACATTCTCTCTCTCTCTCTCTCTCTCTCTCTCTCTCTCTCTCTCTCTCTCTATATATATATATATATATAGATAGATAGATAGATAGATAGATAGATAGATAGATAGATAGATAGATAGATAGATAGATAGATAGATAGATAGATAGATAGATAGATAGATATAATGGCTGAGAGACAGTACATGTGTTTCTTCTTCTTCATCTGTGTATTTCCATTATAGTTACATTTTTCCAATCATCCTGTGAACAATTATGTCTTCCTTGCAACGGTGGGATAGCCTAGGTCAGGGGTCAGCAACCTTAAAAACTCAAAGAGCCATTTGGACCCATTTCCCAGAGAAAACAAAACACCCAGAGCCACAAAACCTGGGTGGGCGTGGCCAACTCAATGTCGCTCCCACCGAGTCACATGATACACACCCCAGCTGCGCCTACCCAAGTTTTGTGGCTCTATGTTTTCTTTTCTATGAGAAACAGGTATCTCTCTCTCTTTTCCCTCTCTCTTTCTCTCTTTCTCCCTCTCCAATCTCCCTCCCTCCCTCTCATCTTTCTTTCACTCTTTCTCTCTCCCCATCTCTCTCTCTCTCTCTCTCTCTCCCTTCCTCCCCACCCATCTCTCTCCCTCGCTCTTCGGCCAAGCGAGGAAGGCGTAAGCTCCAGCCCGAAGCGGCAGGAAGTGAAGGCTGCCTTATGCGCAGATGTGGCATGAAGGCAGGAAGGCAGCCGCTTCTCTCCTGTCCTAAGGATCCGGCCATCGCCTTGCCGTGCCCCCCCACCCTGCATGAGAGGAGAAGGAGGGGGAGGAGGGTCGCCGGAGCAAAGGCAGCCTTCGCTTCCTGCCACTTCGGGCTGGAGCTTACGCCCACCCCGCTCGGCCGAAGAGCTGCGGGAGGGGGGGACAGGACACGGCAAGGCAATGGCCAGAGCCTTAGGGCAGGAGAGAAGCCACGTCCAAAGACCCTCCTTAAGCAAGCAGCCACCTGCCCTCCGCGCATGCTTTTGCTGTGCTTTGGTGCTTGCTTGAGGGACTCCCCTTGCATGTGCACCCTCCCGGCCCCGCCACAGCCATCCAGGGAGTCGCAAGAGGGGGAGGAGGGTCGCCCAAAGGAAAGTCTCCGCCGGGGGTGGCTATGTTCCTCAACCAGCGCCAGAGAATCAGCCCCGGCCGCTTCTCCATTCCCGCTGTCGCCCTTACCTTCTCAGGCCAGGTGAGGGAGGGGAGGGTGAGGCCAGCCAGTGATGGGACAGGGAGCCACAGCAGGGGGCCCAAAGAGCCGCATGCAGCTCTGGAGCCACAAGTTGCTGACCCCGGGCCTAGGTAAAATAGCCTCTTGGTGTATTATTTTTGGATCATCTAGTGAAACTGAATGTTGGAAATTTCAGGATATACTAAAGAAGTTATTTCTTTAAGGACTCTATTGTGGAAATTGCCATCAGAAGATGTAGCTATGGCTATCAACACCAGCATTCATGGGGAGGGACTGCCAAAACAGGAAAGATGGCACCTGCCACAATACAATCTACACTCTGCACTTTTTGCACATGTGTCAATAATGGCACTTATGTACAAGAAACCAGAAATTGAATCCCAGCCCTCCAATTTCACTACTGTTTCTTTTTTCAAAATTCCTCTTTCTACAGGAAAAATGGACAGACCAGGGGGGCAAATTTACCCTGATGCTATTTTCAGGCTCATACCATTTCACTTTTGCACAGATCACCTCTGCTATCTATTGTCTTCCTCTCTTCTTTATTTTATTTTTAGGGCTAGTATGGGAAAAAGCTTTTCCCCAAATACCATGGAAGTGGATTATGTCCTTTTTACGAATAAAGAATGGCTGAATTTACACAACACACATAAGCTTTTTATTGAATCAATCCATATTCTAGATTTGTATATAACATTGAACCATAAACAAACCACCCTAAAACACACCAGAAATTAAGATTAATACTAACCAAGCTTAGTTTATCACATGAATTATCTATTCGACTTTTAACTGTCCTGTTTAAGGACCTGTGATTGAAATGCAGCCAATGAATTTATGCCAGAATCAGTGCCGTTCTTTATCCTTCTTAAACTATCCTCATTACCTGAGGGAAATGTGCTCCAAGCTCATGGTCTTGCCTTTAACATTCCACATTTTTAATAATTTATGCCTTATCCTCTCCGGAGGGTTCAAAATATGCACCTTTTATAGCTCAATTCTAAGCCTCAGCTATTAGGTTCTTTGCCTGAATAATGAAAAAGTATTATTCTTTTTCCTGCATCTCCAGTTTGATGAATTTGTAACCACCCTATAATCCCTCGCAGGAAGAAGCCTCCCTCTAGCATTTCTGCAGGGTATGGAGTGTCTGGCTCTCCTGATCTGAAAAGGCTCAAGTGTTTCTTTATTTGCCTTTCATCACAAGACAGTGTTTGAAGAGCATCTAGTGTTTCATCTCCTTTGTAGCCTGGTAAATATAATTTTGGTCTTCCTTTGCAAATAGGCACATGCAGCCTCTCCACACCAAAGATCTGTTTGAAAGAACTGTTCACAAGGTGACACTTGCTGGCACAAGGACTTCCATCCTCAGGGACATGTCTCAGTGGAGAGACGCACAGTGAGAAAAAGCCACCCCGGATAATGACTGATAAGGATGACTCAAAGGACTCTTTGTGTAGTGAATGGGAAGTGATGGAAAGAAACAAAACAGAAGGGAGGAGGAAGGGGATTGTGTTCTCTTTTTACTTTCTCCTTCTTGCCTCCCTTCCTGAACATGTTTATCATGGGGGTTCTTGCCTTTTCCCCTTCTCAGTTAATTTGGCACCAGGCAGCATCTAAATATTAAATAGGAGTGTGATTAATGTTACTTTTGCTGGTCAGAACCATAGCAAAACTTCCGCCTGTCAAGTGTGTACATCGTTAAAGAGTCCAAGGATGACTTCTGGTTGACGTCGCGGCGAGAATGGCTTGGAAAATAGCGAGCTCCGATGAGCCCCACGAAATCCAGCCGGTAACCGCTGTTGGGAGGCCCTAAGGGATCAAAGCCGCCTTGTAGGGGCGGCGAAGAAAGGAGAGGCACTTCGTGGACCACAAGGAACTCGCAATTTCCTCGTTAGGTCCAAAGCAAGCTCTCCCGAACGGCAGCAGGGACGACAGCCATTTTTGGCAGTCACAAGCTGGGACAACCGGGACCATAAGATTTGTGCTGGAGCGGTCCGTGGACAGAGCATTGAAACTGGGTGAGATAACTTCCAACTCTTACTCTAAAGATTTAATTTAAGTACAAGAATTTTAAAAGATAATCTCCAAGCGTTAAGAAAACGGCGATTAGACACATGGAGAACATTAAAGACTGAAAATTAAGAGGCAAAAGAAATGCCCAAGGGAAACTTTAAAATACAGAAAGCCTGGAAAAAAGCTTAAATAATTTGAAAGGTGATTTTTGGGAGAAACTGTCTTGCTTATTTGTATTTTTAAAGCCCCTGGACTTATTGGATAATCAGCTGTTTTTGACATACTGTTTAATGTTGGACTTGGGAGCAGGAGAGCCACCTACTGGAAGAAGAGGAGCACTGCAGCATCAGTACCCTTAGTGAAAGTGAGGTCCAATACACATAAAGTCTAATATACAAAATAGAAGAAAGTAAATAACGTCTGGAAGGCGGCCTGACCTTGACTCTATTCTAGAAGATGATTTGGATATTTTGAAAATACCTAATGAGTTTCTTTTTCCTCTTGAACATTTCTAAGATGAACTAAATTGCAAATAACTAAACTTTATTGAAACTGGCTATTGGATTATGGATTTGAAAGATTGGAGGAACCTAGTGGATTAATTTGGATTTGGATTATTAAGGCTATTTGACAGAACATTTCTTCTTCTATGAGGCAAAACAAGAAAGGTGATAGAAGAAAAGAGAAAAGAAGAAAAGTTAAATAAGACTTTAAAATTTGGACAATTGGGAAGAGATGTAATTGGAAAATCACAAGGCTGTAAACTACTAAAGACTTTTAAAGATTAAAAATTTAGGGGATTTGGGGGCATAACTATGGGATTGATTGAAATTTATTAAATTGGAGTTTTTAAATATTGAGACGTCAGAACCAAAGAGGTATACTGAGTAATCTTTATTAAATTGTTACAAAATGGATTTACAGGGGATAATAGAGGTAAATGAAGAAATAATTTTGATGCTCAAAAGCATGCATGAAACTATAAAGAACAATAAGCAGACAAGGGGATTGTCTAGAGACAAAGAAATGAATGTAGAAGCCACTCAACAATTGGGGGGAAACGATGAACATGATATTCAGGAAATAGATGAGAAATTAGAAGAAGCAGAGGAAGGAAAAAATCAAAACGAGATGCAAGAAGATAAAGATAATGAAGAGAAAGGATTAATAAGTAGGAATCAATCAGATAATTCCTTAAAAGCTTATAATAGAACAGAGAGAAAAAAGAAAAATCTCTTCAAAAAAAGAAAAGTTTAGAGAGAAAAAAAAATATCTTTAAAAAAAAAAGAAAGTCTTATTGATGGGTGTTCAAAAGAGACAAAGCAGAAAGAGACAAAGGCAGTGGTGAAATCCAATTTTTTTTACTACCGGTTCTGTGGACGTGGCTTGGTGGGCGTGGTGTGGCTTGGTGGGCGTGGCAGGGGAAGGATACTGCAAAATCTCCATTCCCACCCCACTCTGGGGCCAACCAGAGGTGGTATTTGCCGGTTCTCCGAACTACTCAAAATTTCCACTACTGGTTCTCCGAACTACTCAAAATTTCCGCTACCAGTTCTCCAGAACCTGTCAGAACCTGCTGGATTTCACCCCTAGACAAAGGGCAACCCGAAGGGAATGTTCAGTAGGTATAAAAATATAAAAAAAGAGCTATAAGACTCCAAGAGAGAGAAATAAAAGGATGATTAAAAAGTCAATAAATGATGGAACTCTAAAAAGGTTAAGAGATGATGGATAATGATAAAATATATTAATAAAAAGAAAAAAATAGAAAATACAAATAGGGAAAATAGTAGCATATATATTAACAGATAATAGAAACTATTATAATTAAAAAATAAGCTAATCTTAGTAGGTAGAAGTTTAGGATTAGGTAATCTAATTGTATTATTAATATTAATAGTGTGTTAAAGTATATTGTGAACTTAAACTTTTAAGGATTAGAAATTGTGGGGATTTTGAGATATATTCCCGGGATTGATTAAATTTTGTTAATATTTGGCCTCATTAGTAGTCCAAGACATTTGGGATATTGAAATTATGGTGGAATAATGAGCAATTTTCAAAATATTAAATATTAGTAACTTAGTAGGGGATAACAAATACATGGCACAAAGAAATGTTATTTATGTTTAAATGAATTAATGGAAAAAATGATAAAGAATTATAAAGAGAGAATGGTACTGTTGAAGTTGGAAGATCAGGATGATGCATACTTATTTGTATTATTACTGTTAGCATTATTTAAAAAAGATTTGACCCAGTATTACACTGTCCACAAAATTTTGTTTCTTTTATTTCATCCTTCAAAAACCTGGGATGGCACACCTGCTCCATCCTTTTTTGTCCTCCAAGCAATTCATTGTTTGCATCTCTTAAGTGACTCTTAAAAGCACAATTATGCATGTGGTGTAGATGCACTCATATATTTGCTAAAAAGGGTTTTTCCCCCACTGTTGGTCTGATTTCATGTTTTTGTGGTTGAGTTTTTCTAAATCTTTGCCAAAGACCCTGATCAAATAACTATTTGATCTATCTTTGCAATACTCCCGTTGCTACTTGTTATGTCCAGCCATACAGTAATGTGGAACTTCCCCATGGACTGAAATGCTATAAACAGGAGCTCAGTGATACAACTGTTGAGACTTTTTTCAGTGTTCTTGCCTATAGGACATTGATTTGAGTACTGGCAAGGAGAATCTACAATGCCTAGCATCTACAATACATTTAGACAAGATGCGTTACAACTTTTACTGAACAAATTTTCTGGGCATTGAACCATCAATCAACTAACCGATTCATTCCATAGACAACAACAACAAAAAAATAATTTAAAACTAACCAAGAATTCTTTGCGCAAATGTAGCAACTAAGTTTTGAGAGAGACAGATTGGTGTAGTGGCTAAGGCATCAGGCTAGAAATTAATTCTAATTCCACCCTAGGCACAAAACCAGCTGGCTATCCTTGGGCCAGACACTTTCTCTCAGCCCTAGGAAGGAGGCAATGGCAAACCACTTTTGAAAAATCTTTCTCAGAAAACTGCAGGGACTTCTCCAGGCAGTTGCCAGGAGTCAAAAAGCTGGCTTAAAGGTGCATGTGTGTGTATGTATGTATGTATGTATGTATGTATGTATGTATGTATGTATGTAAGAGCCAAGGTGGCGCAGTGGTTAGAGTGCAGCACTGCAGGCTACTTCAACTGACTGCTAGCTGCAGTTCAGCGGTTCAAATCTCACCGGCTCAAGGTTGACTCAGCCTTCCATCCTTCCGAGGTGGGTAAAATGAGGACCCAGATTGTTGGGGGCAATATGCTGACTCTGTAAACCGCTTAGAGAGGGCTGTAAAGCACTATGAAGCGGTATATAAGTCTAAGTGCTATTGCTATTGCTATTGCTATGTATGTATGTATGTATGTATGTGCCATAAGATAAAGTACCAATAGAGGAGAGTAAAGTAAAGTCCATCCAAGTTTACTAAATTAGTGTTGCTACTTATTGAAGGTAGGAAGCCTAAAATGATTGATTGACAAGATTGACATCTGGGCTTGACTGACATCTGGGCTTATTTATCTTGGGGTAAAGGTAAGAAAGGGAGAAGTATGATAAAAGAATATGTATACAATCAAAACATTAAAAGATTTTTTTCTCCCCTGCTTGCAGTATAACTACCTAAAACAAAATGCAGAAAGATTCACAAGGAATTAAGGGCTCTGATTCTTTATGCAATGCATACATTTACTGGCATCGAATATAATTTTAACATTGATCTGTACAAATCCATAGGAACTGAGATTATCAGTGATTTCTAGTCTTGATGACTGTTGATTTCCTCAGGAATCCCATGGCTTGCATCATGCCAATTGCTGGCCTGCAGAAGTGGAGGAGCGTTATTCATTGTGAGCTTTCCCAATGCCTTAGTTTGTCATGATAGGATACCAAATGCTAGGCTTGATTGGCAATTGGCCTGATCCTGCAGGGCTCTTCTTTCAAGGGATTCTTAGGCTGGTTCCCTTTTCGGAATATTATTCATCTGAACGCTTCCTTAAGTGTGGTATCCAGAGCTTCACACAAGTGCTTTGACCATCTGACTAGCAGAACAAAGAGAAACTATTACTTCCCATGAATCAGAAATTATATTTTATGGTCTTATTTTCTGAAGCCACATCACTGACTCGTATTCAGTTCCTTGATCAGTCGCGATTTTAAGATCTCTTTTACATGCACTGTATTATTACCAAGCCAGATCCCCTCTGTTTATTCCTGTGCATTTGATTTGTTTTTCCTAAGTGAAGAACTTAGCATTTATCTCTGTTTAAATTGCTTGTCATTTACTGCCTGCTTCTGACATCAGAATCAGTTTTAATTTTGCCTCTGTGTCTAATGTGGTATATACCATCCAATTATACCATCCAATTCTGTATCATCTGTAATTTGGACAATCTTTTCCTGCTGTATGACAATATGTAATTAAATTATGTTTACCGCTTTCTCAGACTTAATATTCAAATAATAATAATAGGTAAAGGGAAGGGAATTGATCTGGAACATGATAAACTCTGTGGGGGAGATAATAACTTGGAAATAGTTTTTGTCTAAAAAGGAAAGACACTCTCCAGCTCTTCCAAAAATGCATTAATTAGCATGGATGACCTCCAGTTTAGATTTAAATCTTGACTGGACAACCTTCCTTCCTTCCTTCCTTCCTTCCTTCCTTCCTTCCTTCCTTCCTTCCTTCTTTCACACTGTTTACATTGCAGTATGTACCACAGAAATACCTGACTTATATCATATGTTAATTTATTTGAAATTCAGAGAGAATGAAAACTCATAAGAAAGTCAGAAGACATAAATAAGTTCTCTGCAATACAGCCTAAGCAAAGAAGAGCATTTTCATGGTTCTTGTCAGTGTATAAGACATGGTAACAGGTCAGCCAATGGGGACTGTTTGGTGACCCAGGCGGCTTGGAGCCTGGGCGTGGCTTAGGTTCACTGATCTGTATATATATGAGTGCCTCTGTATTATAATAGCTTCTGTGATTATATTGATTCTGTACTTCTGGATTCTGAGTTCTGATTCTGGCTTCTGCTGTATGGGTATTGTATACATGCATCATGATTTATATTACTGTATATAAAGAAGTTTCTTTTATACATGAATCCTGCTGAATTATTTACTTGTGTGCTGGTTGGATTGCTGCAAACTCTAACAGGTTATGGGCCTAGAGCACACCAGACACAGTAAGACTGAACTGTAATCAAGCTGAGAGACTGCCTATGTTATAAACAAAAGGAAACAAGGCAGAGAAGGCTTGCAGGATGGCTGTTGAATTCAAGGAGAGCTCTCTGCCTCGATTGGGACAGAAGAATTATATTATTTGGGCTCAAAATTGGAATGCTTCCTGAAGGCTAAGGAGCTCTGGGATATTGTTATTAATCCACCCCAGGCACCATTAGCAGCTGCAGATCAAAGGCAGCATGATAAGGCACTGGCCTACATCATCTTAAGTTTAGAAGATGAACAATTCCTGAATGTAGCTAATTTAAAAACTGCAAAGGAGGTTTGGCTGAAATTAAGAAGTGTGCATGTGAGTCCGTCAGCATGCAATATTGTGCAATTATCGAGACAATTGTACAGAGCCAGACTGTTACCACAAGAGAATGTGGAGAAGCATTTGCTGTAAATGCAAACTTTATTTATTGAGTTGGAACAGCGTGGTATTCAGATTCCCAAGTCTCAGAAGCAGGGGTGGGTTCTGGATCCTTTTGCTGCTGGTTTGCTCAGGGTCGTGCCGTGTGTGTGCACGTGCCCGCAGCAATAAAAAAATTGCTTCTGTGCATGCACAGAAGCAAAATCCAAGATGGTGGCGCCCACGGAGACACAGACAGAACCGGCTCCGTGATGTCATCACCGATTTACTAACGGTTCTAAAGAACCGGTTAGAACCGGTAGGAACCCACCTCTGCTCAGAAGGTACTGTTGGTGTTATATAGTCTTGATGAAACGTGAGACATTGTTTCAGCTGTTTTTGAGTGCAAACCAGAACAGGACTTACGAATGGAAGCCCTTAAAGCCTGTTTGATTTCAGAAGAAAACAAACACCACTTTAGAAAAAGCCACGAGGAGAAATTCCTGAAGTGGGGGCCCAAGGAGCAGAGAGAGAAAAACAACAGACAGGATGTCTGCAAAGATCAGAGTATCAGAAGAGATCAGATTATAGCCCAGCAAAGATTTTCTATGAAGACAGAACAGCAAAGGCGGTGTTTCATCTGTGGTGATAAGACTCATTTGAAGAAAGACTGTTTGCAAGGAAGAAAGACAATAGATGGACAAGCTGCTGTTGCAAAAGTTAGCTATTGTAATAGTAGAGACAAATGATTAATAGACAGTCAGGCAAGTGAAACAATTGTTAATAATTCAAAATTGTTTTTCAGAATGGATCCAGCTGGAGGTGATGCAGTAGCCTTAGCAAATGGCCAGAAGGCTAAAGTCACTGGAAAAGGCAGTGTGTTGATTCCATGTCTGCAGGAAAAGTTTAGTAACATATTATGTGTGCCTGAAATGGAGCATAATTTACTGAGTGTCTCTAATCTAGACAGTCACGGTTTTGAGACCATATTTGTAAATGGGAAGTGTCTCATAAAGAGAAATGGGAATGGGCATAAAACAGGGCATAAAACAGGATAATCTTTATGTGTTGCAGGTAGAAAAGGTTCAATATGCCCAAACATTTGGAAATGTGGCACAACATGATTCATGTGTTCATCTCTTGTACAGAAAGCTTGGCCATGCCAGCTTCAGAGTTTTGCAAAAGATGCAACAGTTTGGAGAAGATTTAAAGTTAAAAGGATGTAAGCCAGGAGATGACATTACCGTATAGAGTTTGATTTTCTTCTTCCATTTTTATTTTTAGTTTGTTGGCAAGTATGTTAGACTATGAAAGGGCCTGCCTTTTTCACAAGCTGGTATTAAGGAGGAAGAATCCAGGTGAAAGTATTTTTCTCCAAAATTAGATGATAGCTGTGATCTTGCAGGAAGGCTAGGTCAAAGGATTGACGTACCAAAGACCTTGTGGAGTGGAAAGGAAACACTTCCTTCCACATTGCATCTGATACAGATACAGCCAGGCAACCTGGCCACATCCCACCTTTCTCTGCCACTACACATGATTATATAAACCATGGATTATGTCGTTGTCAACAAACCCCATCTGAATTTGAACAGAATTACACTACATGGAACAGAATTTTGAACCACAGTAATTTTCAGCTGGCAGCAGATATTTTAATGCTAAACAGGAGTATATTTTGCTAAGTTATGAACTATAATCTCAGCAACTGAGTTTTCCTCTAAGCCATAGATAATGAGACAGTGGTTGGTATTTCCAGATATTAAGTGTTGCTGACCATTAAAATTCTATCTTTTCCTCCTTACCAGATTTCCAGTGATATGAAAATACAGAAAAAATAGCGGGAAAGCATGGGAGGATTGCAAAGGAAAGATTATATCATGTAAACCTCCCTTACATGTTCATCTTTGATGAACTGTCTTATGGCAACACGATTAAAATTAATCTGGAAGCTACCAAATTTTAAAGCATCAGAAAAAGCCTATTTTCCTATATCCAGATACCTATAGCATCAATTAAATGTACTTCAGGTCAAATACATTATCAACACCACATGATGTCTTGTTCAGACGTTGAAGAAAACATCACTACCAGCAGGAATATGGTGGCTTTTATCACCTGCATAGCATAGAACTTCCTGAAAGGGGAAAGATACAATCGTTACATAATTCCTGGATTAGGTATAACAGGATTCTTGTGAAAATAATCAGAGATGTAGGGACAATGTTTGGAGGAATTAAAAACCACAAAACAAAATCTCCAAACATTATAGTTGAATTCAATGTCGAACAAAAAAAAAAAGAATTTGAGTAAAGAAGATAGCTAATAGGGTAGGTGCAATCAATGAAACCAGAGTTTATAGTCACTGATAAAAATGTAACCATTGCAAAAATAGTCCACTACCATTTTTTTTAAATTATACTTTTTATAAAATAAGGATATGTAAGAATTTAACTCCCTGGCTGCTATAATGGAGTGGATGAGAATCAATAAACGGAAACTGATGCCAGGCAAAACAGAAGTGCTGGCAGTGAATGAATTATCTATTGGGGAAAGTGATGTTTAAACAATTCTAGATGGGGTAGTGCCCCTCCCCCAGGGGTGGGTTCTAACTTACCTCGCTGCCAGTTCGCTTCCTCACATACCGCGTGGGTGCGCGCGCCTTGCACGCTGTGTGGCCGCGACACGCGAGCACGTGCACATGTGCAGTGCTAAAAACCAAGCTTCTGCGCACGCGTAGAATCAAAAAACAGCTGCGCATGCGCAGAAGCAAAGAACAAAATGGCGACGCCAACGGCGCCGCTGAGAGACCCAGTTCAGGGGTGTGTCCAGCCGGCCATCGCTGCCAGTTCGGCGAGCGGGGAAAAATTCCCGCTACCGGTTCTATAGAGTCGGTCCAAACCGGCAGCAACTCACCTCTGCCCTCCCCCCACCTTAAAGGACCAAGTTCATACCTGGAGGAGCTTCTGAATCCATCTTTTAACATTAGAGGCCTGAGTGAGTTTTGTGACACAAAGTACATTTCACCAGCTCAGACTAGTTCACCATCAACCACTCAGCTTAGAGAGAGTAGTACACATATTCCAGTATGGTTTTTTTAATGCCAGTCTCAGTAAATATGGAATCTTGAAATTTCCCATCCTCGTTTACTGTGAGTTCATTAAAGTGAAGTCTCTTTGAATGAGTTCAATTCTTCTTGGTGTCTTTCCAGCTGGCCTAAGTTATTTATGAGATAATCAATTGTCTGATTTCATGGTAACCCTTGATCATCCACATGAGGGATTAAAAAATGGCAAACAAAGTTATGGGGAGAACAAATATGCTTTTAAATATCTTCTGTGTTAAGAAACAACAATAACAACACTGGAAATAACACGTTTTAAATTTGTCTAAGCTGGAAGTGCCTGTTGTGAGCAGCTTCCATATAAACAGCAACTCTCTCTCAAATTTTTAACATTTTTTTTCTTTCCAAAACCACAGTCGTTATATCTTTTACCCTCTCTACATAATGCATGTCACTGTTTTACCAAAAAGCATGAGAATGTTCTTTGACATGGAGTACTTTACTCCCACTAATCACACATAATGTGCATCATTTAAGAGAGGCAAGTTCACATTTATCTACCCGCTTCCCTGAGTAGGAATTGCAGCCCATGATTAATCCTGAATAAGACATATTGCAAATGAAGGGTAGAGAACAGCCAGTAAAATATACCCATTTCTATTAAAGGCTATGGAAATACATTTAATTTCTCAAAGATGTTTAGAGGCACAGCTGGATCTACAATTCATCTTGCACATCTCGATATTTCAATGTCTATATTTCAGTTTTTGTACTTCTATAGCCGCATGATCCTGTACTGATCAAAAGATCTATCTCGAGAAGAAGATAGACACAGCGGAGATGTTAATGCTCATACATACAGTAGTATTTGCAAAACTGGTGAATACAGATTTCTTTTTTCTGTTTTTCTTCCATGAAAACTTTGAGCAACCTATACTGCAACTTGGTGCTCCCTTGAATCAAATATAGTAATACTCAATATGCCTTTCCTGAAAACTCTCACATGAGAACCAAGACTGAAATTTGGTACAGATTGGTACAGATATATCTACTCCGTTTCCTCAAAACAAGAAATTCAGCCATGGTAAGGTTGCAATGCCAATCAGATTTGTAGGAGAAAGGCATTTGCTAAAGATTATAACTCTCTGAGAAGATAGTTTTCAGCATCTGGTCCATCTAGGACAATTGCATTAGCCAGTATACACTTAGCAGATTTGGTAATTTCCACTCATGTTTACTCTGTTTCCTTCCTGTTTTCCTATTTCCTGCTTTTGAAAAGCATTGAGCAGGAGGAAGAAGTCTCAATAAGTTGAAAACTTGAAATAATTAAGAAGTGTTTCTCCCCACAAATGAATTACCTCCTGCTTGTTTAAGAACATGGGTACCTAGATGCTATGTTGTTAAGTTTGGGGAAAAGATTGATTTCAGTATGCATCAATTCCTTACCTAAGGTTTTCTTGATTTAACACAGCATTTTTGTGGAAGAGGAAGTTGAAAGAGAAACTGGCTATGATACAGCAAGAGAGCCTGTTTGATAATTAAAGCTGTGCCATGCCACTGGAAGTAAATGTGACCAATCTGTTATGACTCTGGTGGAAAAAAGAAAAAAGTTTCCAAAGTATAATGAACGGAAATATTAATTCCCATGAGTGACTTTCTGTGAAGT
This sequence comes from Thermophis baileyi, assembly GCA_003457575.1. Classification (NCBI taxonomy): domain Eukaryota; kingdom Metazoa; phylum Chordata; class Lepidosauria; order Squamata; family Dipsadidae; genus Thermophis; species Thermophis baileyi. The sequence continues at coordinate 904,815 of QLTV01003773.1, forward strand.
ATCTATTGGCTAATTTTGAAACAACCTAGAACTAAGGAGACATTTCCTGACAGTTAGAACAATTAATCAGTGGAACGACTTGTCTCCAGAAGTTGTGAGTGCTCCAACACTGGAGGTTTTTAAGAAGAGATTGGACAACCATTTGTCTGAAATGGTTTAGGGTTTCCTGCCTGAGCAGAGGGTTGGTCTAGAAGATCTCCAAGGTCTCTTTCAGCTCTGTTATTCTGTTATTCTTTTATCTGTGTTTTGAAGCTTAGCTGAGAGGCAGATCTACTTTCTTTCTGCATAAAGCCACTCACTAGATAAGTTTATCTCTGGATAATAAAACATGTGATTGGAATAAATATGAGGTCTGAGAAATAGCCGAGGATATGATTAAATGTTAATTTACTTTTTTAAAAAACTCTGCAAGTGATAATTTTCTAACTGATCAGCAATCATACCCAGATTGGTTTTGGAATGAGAATTAGAAGTGATGAACCATGAAAACATGGTTCTTCAAACTTGTGCTAAACATAACAGGGCATAAGTGCTCAACCTTCATCCATAATAAACTTAGTGAATGGTATAATGAATGCTGTCATATATCCAATAGTGAGAATCTAAGAACTTGGATGAATCTTTAATCGCTGACCTTGAGTGATTATCTTAGACAGAAGTCATCTTCCCCTTCCCCATTTCAGGTACAGAAAAATGACTTCAACTTACCTTTGCATGGGTTATCCACATTTTATGAACAGTAGACATGTGTCAAATATTTTTGAAAAGATCGGTATCTGGGTAGGGATTGATTTCAATGGCTAATTCCATGCTTTATACTGATGTATTTATTATTGTTGTGGTTTTATTATTATTATGTTATGGTTTTATTTCAGGTTTCTGATTTTATAAGATATAAGCCACCTCTGAGAGTCAATTTGGTGTAGTGGTTAAGGCACCAGTATAGAAACCAGGAGATCATGAGACTTAGGCACAAAGTCAGCTGGGTGACCTTGGGTTGGTCTCCCTCTCAGCCCTAAGAAGGAGACAATGGCAAACCATTTCTCAAATCTTGTCTTGATTTGTCCAAGCAATTGCCAGGAGACAAGAGACACCTTAGTGACTTGAAGGCACTAACTAACTAACTAACTAACTAACTAAAGCCACCTTGATGAGACAGCATACAAGTAACCATTTAAATAATATGTATGTATGTATGTGTATGTACTGTATATATGTATATGTGTGTGTGTGTGTATGTATGTATGTGTGTATGTATGTATGTGTGTATATCTATATCTATATCTATATCTATATCTATATCTATATCTATATCTATATCTATATCTATATCTATATCTATATCTATATCTATATCTATATCTATATCTATATCTATATCTATATCTATAT
>QLTV01003773.1:906910-918128 GCA_003457575.1 Thermophis baileyi
CTATTCTATTCTTCTATTCTATTCTATTCTATTCTATTCTATTCTATTCTATTCTATTCTATTCTATTCTATATATAGGATTCATCTTTGTATCCCACAAACTGCAAATTGCCTTGCTAATTGTTTAAAAGGTTATGTCATCCTGATTTCATCTTTGTCTCATTCCCATCTCACCATGGAGGCAGCTTAGATTTGTGTTGCTGTTCTAGTTTCACAACAGTGTTTTCAGCTGCTCCCAATGCAAGTTCTGTTGTAAAAATGATCTACCATATCTCACTGACAACGTTGGTGATGTGATTAAGGCTAGAATGTGCTCAATCCTGACTGGCCACTTTAGGCTACTGCAAATCTACCTCCTGCCCTCCTGCTCTTGGCCCTCTTTCTATGGCCATTTTAGCTTGGGCTGCAAAAGACACTGGAGATCTGGATTCTGCAAAGGCATTTGCTTTAAAAATCACTGGTTAGGAATTAAATGGGCTCCTTATATGCATACACGTAGCATCCTTCTGGAAGAGCTGTGGACTTGTTTTTCAAATGTGTTTAATGTTTGGTGAAAGTACAGCACACTTTCTTTAAACAACAGAAAGCAAGATAAATTGTGCTTTGGAGAAACCAGGGAAAAGACTTCATTCTTGCTATTTCTGTCACAAATTGGGCATTGCATCAAGGTGTACATTCCACTGGGTATTACTTTGGGGGACAATTCATCTATCTTAGTGCTATTTTATTTACTACACAGTATTTCCAACTGTAGTCACTCACTGCAAACAATGCCACCTCTTTGTAACACCTACCACTTGGGGATATAGATGGTTGATGAAAGATCTGCCCATTTTCTTTTTGGTCCAAGTGAGAAGTCACAAATGCAATTGAGGGCACAGATTGAATCAAGAGGCAGCCTCCCTGATGCTCCTCACAACTAACCCCTGACAGAAGGACTTTTCCTTTAAGCCTCTTCCCAGAATCGAGCTTGACTATGAGCTGCCTTTGAATGCATCTATATAAATCACTTGCACAAAACCAGACATGTGACAGGTGAGCTCAATGCACTCAATGGGCCATCTGTAAAAGCTCACCTCCTCTCCAGACTTAACTCTCCTGGGTTAAGCAGAGTGATTGTTAGACATTTTCCTGCTAACTGAACACATTTCAATGGAGGGGAAAACCAAGGCACCAGAATTTGACCCACATCTGCACGAGTCAAAAAGAGGGCTGTGAAAATATCTACAGAGCCCTCACATCCTGGACATAAATTGTTTCAATTTTTACCCCAAAAAGACAGCTATAGGGCAGTGATGGCGAACCTTTTCGGCACCGAGTGCCGAAAAGGGAGCGTGCGCTCATAAGCCGTGCAACCCAGAAGAGGAGCTGCAAAGGGGCATGCACGTGCATGTGCGCACCAGGAAATGAACTTCCGGTTTTTGGTGCACACATGCGCACCGGACACCTAGTCTTCCGGTTATTGGTGCACATGCGTGCGTGATGATCAGCTGGCCAGCGTGCATGCCCATGCCGGAAAACTTTCAAGTTTCCAGCACTGCCGCATGCACGAAGGCCAGCTGATCATCGTGCATGCATGCGCGCCAGAAACCCAGAAGAGGAATGGGCAACGCCACACGTGCCAGGCAAAATGGCTCTGCGTGCCACTTCAGGCACATGTGCCATAGGTTCGCCATCACAGCTATAGGGCACTGCACACCAGAACAACTAGACACAAGGACAGTTTTTCCCCCATGCCATCATTCTGCTAAATAACTAATTCCCACAACACTGTCAAACTATTTAGTAAGACTGTATTAATATTATTCTTCTCATCTTTCCTATTACCTATCCTCTTTTCTACTTCTGTGAAGTTTCCGAAAGATGCCCTAATTAATTCATGACCCTTGTTTGTGCTTGTATCTTTACAATTTATATTGTTTTATTTAGTTTCCTAGTACGTTTTATGTTGATTCTATCACTAAGTGTTGTATCTTATGATTTATGATGAATGTATTTTATGATTACTATGATCATGATTTATCACTTATAGCTTTTATGTACAATGAGAGCTTATGCACTGAAGACAAATTCCTTGTGTGTCCAATCACACTTGGCCAATAAAGAATTCTATTAAAACTGTAAAGACATACCCATCAGGTATAAGTCTCATTACTGAAGCAGAAAGACTCCCATGACCCACCCAGAGTCACCTATGAAATGGGCAGCTACATAAATTGAATGAATAAAGAAATTAAAAGGGGTGGCTCAGCAATTGGAGCGCAATATGCTTGCATACTATTCTGCCACTTTGAAGATCAGAGTATTTTAATGCAATTGTGAGAAAGATCCTAAGTCAACTAGCTTTGATTTGCAACCTAAATTGCTCCAGGATGCCTTGTGATCATACTATTGGTCAATATGAGATATGCCTTTCTATTTCAATATAGATCAATCTGCTTTGATAGCTGTTTGTTGATTCAATCCCCTGAATATGTTATTTGTTTGATCAGGAAAGGTCACAGGCACAGCATAATATATTTTATACTCGGTATCAGTTCCTTATTCCCTTAATGCAATTATTTTCTCAAGAAACAAGGAAAGAAAGTGATAATTTCTCTTTATATCTAAAATGTAGAACTAAGAACACTCAACTTAGAGATGCAATGATTCCAGGAATCCATATATTGAGAGTAGTCCTTTCAAATTCTGTCTGATACAGCAGCAATTTTCAAGAATTATGTATTCAATCCTTCAGGTCCCATAATACATTTATACATTTATTAGGACGTAATTAAAGTTTTACAGCTTTCAGGTCAACTGGTCTTTCATTTAATAGCTTTGTCAAAGCATAGCTGGTTTGACAAGGCCTATAGATTAAAGAAAAATAAACTGATTAAGATGCAAGAAAAGGTTAAACCTTTATTGGATAGCGGAGGCTTTTCTCACATCTGGCTTTATAAGGAATATAAAACCTACTCTTTAGGAAAGAAAAAAAAAGGTTCCTTTATCAGGATAATTAGACAAGGAAGGATTAGCTTTAACTGAAGGCAATGACAGGAGATGCTGGAGTTTCTTTTTATCATGGATTAATGAAGTTGGCAAAAGTTTCTGCATTTTTCATCACTCTTGATTTATCACCTGGCGTTCATCATTTCAAGCATATGGATTTCTTATACAGCCATATTTTTCTGATGAAAACTTGGGTTTCTAGCTACTTAAATACTCTTATGCCTGAATTATTTTGTGAGTAGCAGCCACTCACATCACTGGAAACTTTGATCTCCCCTCTTCAAATATATGAAGGGCACCTGGAAAAAATAAGATCTTTCCTCTTATTCCCCCCTCCCCCCCCATGAACTAGTTTCAGTCTTTGTCAAATTATTTACAATGATTTACTCTTCTGGCTTTTTCCCTTCTATATGGACAACTAGTATTATTCTGATTTTATTAAAAAAAGGTGATTCCCACAATACAAAAAAGTTCAACCAACCATACTTGACATACTTCTCTCAGGTAGCCTTTAGTACTTAAACTGGTTACTTCACACATTATGCTGAAAGTGTACAAGAATCCCAAGTGAGAAAAACCGACATGTCCTTCTATAGACATAACAAAGTGATAGGATTAAGTGAACGGTTTTCAAAATTTAATATTGAAAGAAAAAATTAAAATTGAATCTGCTGCGTAGTGGTAACTTACTGAGTGGAGAAACAAGCCTGTCAAAGAAACTACAATGGATTCTCAATTCTCAAGATGAAGTTTGATATGTGCATGTGAGCTGTGACACAGCTTTGCATTTTTGAAATTAACCCACTGAGACAATTCCCTTTTCCGGCCACAGTAAGAATATGGGGAAAATATTTTAGGAACCAAAACTGACTTTTGCCATTATATATGTAAGAGAGTTGCAACAGGATAAAAAACCAGTGTTTGCTTTCAGTTTGGGGCCAGAGAGACACAAACACAGACACACACTCACACACACACAATTCAATAGTTAGCCATTTATCAGATTCCAGCTGCACACTGGGTGGAAATTCAAGTAGAGAACAATTCATAGAATTATTGATTCATACTTTTATTGACCACAGAAACTGGAGCCAACCTGCCATCAAAGCAGCATCAGGTAAGAGAGATTTTGCAGCACCGGGCTGAAGTCCAGTCAATACGGGCACATTGGCAGTGACAAACTGAGTTTTGACGAATATCCCAAGATCCACAACCCATTCCACAGGCACATGAAGTGGGTATAAAACCTAGGAAGAAAAAAAGGAAATGAAAAGAAAGTTAGAAAAGATGAAGGTTATGCAGATCTGCGTCACGTTATTTGAGTGTTTGGAATAATTGTGATATAAATACCAAGCTAAGTAGATTCCTTCAACAGTCTAGCTTAGTTTGCATTTTGTACCCATGCATACACAAGGCTGGCAGATGTCAGAGAAAAGGGTTTTATAAAGGAGTTTTTTTCCACCTATCCTCTTCTCTTAGTTTCTAATCTTCTCCCACAAGTTATTAGTTCTCACCTGATGGACAACTGGCAAAAGCACCTTGAATTTTCACATCTTGGCAAACCATCTTGATCCTTGGCAGATATGAAGACACTGGGAAATAAAACCAGTAGTTATTATTAGCACATGCATCCCTACTCAGACAAGATTCTTTATTTCTGTTTTGCAATCATTTGTCTCACTGGCTTTTGCTTTGCTCTCATCCTTTTGCTTTCATTCTCAAGAAAGCAGAGATATATTCTGCATATTCATGTACAGAAAACAATTACTACCTCATCATCAAACTTAGCATGTTTTATAATGGCTAAGAGAAAAGAGATGAACTCTGAAGGTCCTAAACAAAGAGTAGAAGTAAGATAAATATTTTTACTGTGCCTATAGGAGAGTTATGAACAAAAACTATTGAATGTCAAGAGAAACTAGACATAACATAGAGTTCTGAGCAGATGAGGGATCACATGATAAACATTTAAAAGTACAGTATAGGCCTCCAGGAGCCTGCTATATTTCTCTGCCTAATGCTCTAGGCCAGGGGTGGGTTCTTCTTTTCTTCGCTGCCGGTTCGCTCAGTCTGCGCCGCGCGGGTGCTTCACACATGCACAGTGCTTAAAAAAAAGCTTCTGCGCCTGCGCAGAAGCAAAAAACAAAATGGCGGCACCATAGGCGCCGCCAAAAGAACCGGTTTGGGGGCGTGGCATGCCTGGGTCGCTGCCGGTTCTAGCAACCCAGGCCACTAAGTTACCACCAGTTCTATAGAACCGGTCTGAACCGGGAGGAACCCACCTCTGCTCTAGGCCCGTGATGTCGAACCTATGGCACGTGTGCCAGAGGTGGCATACAGCGCCCTCTGTGATGGCACGTGAGCCATCGCCGCAGTTCAGCTCCGACACGCATGTGCGCAGACCTCCCACTGGCCAGCTGGCTTTCGGGTCTCTGCCATGCATGCATGGGGGGGTGCACGCGGGGGGCCGCGTGCACATGCATGGGGGTGGGGCGTGTGCAGGGGGGAAAGGAAAGGAAAGGGAAGGGAAGGGAAGGGAAGGAAAGGAAAGGAAAGGAAAGGAAAGGAAAGGAAAGGAAAGGAAAGGAAAGGAAAGGAAAGGAAAGGAAAGGAAAGGAAAGGAAAGGAAAGGAAAGGAAAGGAAAGGAAAGGAAAGGAAAGGAAAGGAAAGGAAAGGAAAGGAAATCCCATGATGTCCTTCTGTGAAAACAGAGTCATACGGCATAACATAGTAACCAGTCCAATTAATATTCCATTATTTACACTTTTTCAAAATGCCAGTGTAGTTTGCATGTTCAAAAGATAAAAGATGTCTAGTCTGTTCCTACATGAAAGTCAGAAAGATAATTGCTGCTATTTCCAATCACTTCTGCAGTTTGAGAAGAATTGGACATGTTTGACTTCTTGTCTGCTATATTGTTGTTTGTTACAAAGCAAAGTGATAGAGGATGTGGATGGATAAAGGACAGAGAGAAAGAGAGAGAGAGAGAGGGAGGGAGGGAGGGGGGACCCTCATTGATTTTGCTTGTCAGAAGGTGACTGGGACACTGCAACTGTCATAAATATGAGTCAGTTGCCAAGCATCTGAATTTTGATCATATGACCATGGGGATACTGCAACAGTCATAACTGTGAAAAATGGTTACGTCACTTTTTTCAGACTTTGAATGGTCACTAAACGAATTGTTGTAAGTCAAAAACTACCTATTTCCTTTTCTAATCACTTTCAGAAACTATTTGTTAATTGCTTTTCAGCTATAAAAGAAAATTTTAACAAGTTAAACCACCTAAATAATGTATTAATAAATAGCAAAATAGTGATTAAAACTCTGATTTTAGAAAGTTATAGACTAAGGATCCAGATTAAGTTTGAAATAAAATTTTGAAATTAATTGTAAAGAATTCTTCCGTGAGAATATGCTTTTTTTTTTGCTTTTTTTTTTAAAAAAGATAAGATTTTAAAAATTGGACACTAGTGGGAACTAGAATGAACTAAAGATTACAATTAAAGAGAACAACACATAATGTCGACTTAAAATTACAGAATGAAGCAAAATGTTCTAACATTGGACATATTGAAGGAAATTTTTGAATAAGTTAATTTTAAGGGTCAACAGACAATCTACCTATATGAATGCACTGTGTCTAAAATATATTATGGAAAGGTGATCCTAAAAACTAATAAAAATTATTATTAAATATAGACGGCCATGAATTGAATTTTGGATAGTAGGCCTTTTTGTGGAAAAAGTGGCTGCACACCTCCCAAATGGAAGAGGCTGGTCCCTCAAAAAATCAGCAAAACCAATTGGAGCAACCCATGTGCCAACAGAGAACAGACTGTTGCAGGCTGCCTCTCCCATGCACAGCAACACACTCTATGTTGCCACATGAAGCATCTGATGATAGGAGAGGAGGAAAAGCACCACATTTAGAGCAGTGTGTAAATCCATCGTCTGGCTGTATCAACTGCAGATGGACAATGGAGATGTAGGCTGTGGTTTGCTCTGGAAATGGTTAGTGAACCATCCTGATACCAGGTCAAGGAAGTTTTGTAGATTTGCTCTTTGACACCCTGCATTTAACTGTTTCAGATTTCACTTTTTTAAAGTCAGCCTTTACTCCTTTCTAAAGTCAGCCTGTACTCCTACCTAAGATGAAAGAAAATCATTAACCACATGAGCAAATTCAATATACCTAGAATACTACTTTCCCTCCCTTTTTATTATTTGCTCTGGGTTAAACAGGAGATCTGAAGTGTATGTCCCATATCTAAGGCGGGTGATGTGTACAATAAATCTCTCTTCAGAAATATACTGTTTGTTCTAGTGATTAAGTCATGGAACCAAGTGATCGGAGAAACATCTCCCAATTTCATCCACCAGTCTCACACAGGCAGGCAGGGAGGGCATGTTATGAATCCTTTTTCATTAAAGAACTTTGACTGGCAGGGTCCAGGAAGAGAGACCTCTCTGCTGTTGTCCCCACACCACAAACCAGCTTATCTCCAGAGACAAGGCAAATCCCCACTCTCCAGGCCTGGAAGAACATTAAGACCCACCCCTGCCAATATGTCAGCAGGTCCAAGAGAGCTATGCAACCCTGGGGATGGTTGATGGGCTAAAGGTGCTCACTCTGAGTTTTTTATTTTTAATTGTCCCTTTCAAATTAGCTTTAATCTGTTTTTTAACTTGTTTTACCTATAGCTTTTATATCATTTTACTGTTTATTCTGTAAACTGGCCAGAGACATACAAGTGTGATGAGGAGTGTAGAATTTTATAAATAAAGGTAGAAACCAGGAAACTGGGAGTTTCAATCCTGCCTTAAAATGGAAGCCAGCTGGGTGACTTTGGGCCAGTCACTCTCTCAGCCAACTCAAGCCACAGGGTTGTCGTTGTTGTGGGGAAAATAGGAGGAGGAAGGAGTATTAGGTATGTATACCACCTTGTGGTATTTAAAATTATTAATAAAGGAGGGATATAAATAAATAACAAAATAAAAAATAAAAAACTAAATACCTGTGGAAGCAATTATTTTCTTAGTCTTTGATTCAATCACGCTATCAACTTCACATGTCTGAGTATTTGCATATTTTTCAAAAAGCAACACAGTAAACAGTAGGAATATGAAGAGTTTCTTCATCTTAGGGATGCAGAACTTCCTGCAGAGAAAAAAAATGTAATCATTCCCTCTGATATCATACTTTTAGAGCCCCTTTATTTCTATATCTTTCTTTCTTTTAATAATACTGCGGTTGAAATCTTAATGCTTTCACTTCTTTTTGCAATTATTATTGTATTTTAATATTCGGTTGCTATAAACCAGTCAGAAAATACTGCTCTTAGGTAGGCTACAAATATGGTAATATAACAACATGTTTAACCACTAGATTCCTAGAAAGAAAAATTAAAATTATTTCTCTAGTCATGATCAATATGAATCTGTAGCAAAGTCCAAATAACCCATGACAGATATTTCAGTTCTACAAGTCAACAGTTCTACTGAGTTTTTAACTGGCAATAACAGCATTTCATCCATTAATTTACTCAAATTAATCTTCTATAAAGAAAAGTCAAATCAGCAAACAAGCAATCTGTAACTTGGCAATGCAATCAGACGCCCCTTGGTGTTCGTGGGATGGATTCTCAGATAGACATACGGGACTGTAGATACTCTATGGCCTTAGAGTAGCCTCCTGTTCTTATCCCCTCCTTCCCTTGCCAAAAGAAGACCAAACTTACCTTTAACAACAAGGATTTCCCCCCAAAATGTTCTATGTCCAGAACATATTACCCATCTATAAATACCATAGAGTTGCCCACTCTTTTTCACCTGATTGGCCTAAATGTTTCAAGAGTGGGTTCCTTCCTCCCCTTTCCTAACCTGACATACCATTCTTGTCTGCAGCAGGAACATTATTTTTAAATATTCACAGGAACTTGGGCAATGTCCTGGTTTGCTAAATATTGAGCCACAGAGCAGGAAGTAGCAACAAAGAGTTTTCCTAAGACAAATTTGATGCAAATCTGTCTTCAAGAATATGTTCAGCAGACTGTCTTTCTTAATAGCCACAGCAGATATTTTGTGCCTATGCCAATCTATTCATAAATAAAACATCTTCAGCTCCAGGGTGATGGGATTAAGAAGAGGACATGACTCTTCAGGACATGATAGGATTAACCCACTACCATTTAGCAGAAGACACAGAGCTCACTACATTGCACAATCTCCTAAGGTCATTTCAGATATTACCTAAGACAAATCTGATTCAAATCTGTCTTCAAGAATATGTTAACTCCAGTGACTAATCTAGTCAGGATTGCCTTGGCAAGATTTCCTCTAAGATTAACTATTTTACCGGTATGTATTTGAAAATGAAAACTCTATTTGTCTGGTTAGACTTGAAAATAATGATACAGGCAGTCCTCAACTTACAACCATTCATTTAACAACTGTTTGAAGTTACAATGACACTGAAAAAATGGACTTATGATCAGTCCTTGCACTTACAACTGCTGCAACATCCCTGTGGCCACATGATCAGCATTTAGGAGCTCGGCAACCGGCATATATTTATGGTGATTGCCACATCCTGGGATTGCCATTTGCGACCAGCAAAGTCAGTGGGGAAAGCCATAACTCCTCAAAAACCATGTGATTCACTTAACAACTGCAGCGATTTGCTTCACAACAGGTCATAAAATTGGGCCTGACTCATTTAACAACCACCTTGTTTAGCAGCGAAAATTGTGGTCATCAGCTGAGAATTACTTTATTTCCGTTCCTTCATACAGTATATATATAAGGATCTGCCAAACAGCTTGTCCCTCTGATCCCTGGAAGCTAGAGGATTAAATCCCCTCCCCCATCCTGTTATAGGTAGGATGCGATTCTGCTGAGTTTTGGGAGTATTTTTGTCATTACTGTAACATACATTGATTATCCTTTTAACTGTTGTAATTTATCTGCTATATTATCACTTTGGGATTATTCTCAAATAATGGAGTGGTACTAGAGGTGATATGAAAGCTGTGGGGAGGGGAAATACAAAAAATGGGAGAATCACTTTTTGCTGTTCCCCCCCTTGCCTCTTTTTGTTTTGTATTTTTCTGAAAAAGGTGAACAAGTTTGGGGAAAACAAAAAATCTCCAACACAGTATTTTATTTTAGAATTAAAAACAAGGATGAGGGACCTCTATAACAGTATCCTTCATTTCCTCAAAATATTTTCTGTTAGGGTTGTGCAATGTTTTTAGATCCGTAGGCAAAAAGATGATTCTTATTAGGAAATAATAAGAATCACAGCAACTGTCTAGTCACACATCAAACGCGTGATTGTCCGCAAATGGAGCTGTGTGCACACCCACACTTGCCCGCTGCTTGTGCGGGTCCATCTTAGAGCCACCTTATCTGTAGAGGTTTTAAGGAAGTGCTTGCTTCTTTCTCCAACAGATATTTAGAGTGCCAAATCGACAGTGTTAGTGATGATGTGGTTATCAGCTAGGATCTTCTTAGCTTTCATTGGCCACTGCAGGATCCCCTTCTGAGGACTGTATAGTGCCTTCTATGCCCTATCAGTGAGGACAATCAACCAGTGCAGAGGTGGGCTTCACATACTGTAACAACCGGTTCGCCCAGCACCGGAAATGAGAGAGAGCGCGTGCGGCATGCGGTGTGCGGCGTGCGCATGCGACATCATAAAACACGGCAATTTGCTCTCGCGCGCCATCCACACATGCATGCAGTGTCACAAAACACAGCGATATAGGATGGGATTGAGCCTAACCCTAACCCTAACCCACAGGTCGCTACTACCGGTTCGCCTGAATCAGCTGAATCCCACCTCTGTTCACAACCCTGGCAAAATTGGGCCTGACTTACTTAACAACCAACTTGCTTAGCAGCAAAAATTGTGGTTATAGGCTAAGAACTACTTTATTTCCATTCATTCATACAGTGTGTGTGTGTGTGTGTGTGTGTGTGTGTGTGTGTGTGTAAACTTTTAGTCAAAATAATTCTTATAGATATATTCTGGGTCTATAAACCATTATATGATGAAATAAATGAAACTGTATTATAAAATATACAATTTTATCACATGGTGAACTTGTAAACATGCTAAATGATATTGGATCAATATGATGATGGTTATGCAGAAAATGCTTAAAATGCAAACATTAATCAAACCTAAAGCCTTTTTTCTAGGTATTATGGATAAATTGATA
>QLTV01003773.1:918318-928664 GCA_003457575.1 Thermophis baileyi
ATAGATCTATAGATCGATAGAGCTATAGATATATACATCTATAGATCTATAGATCTATAGATCTATAGATCTATAGATCTATAGATCTATAGATCTATAGATCTATAGATCTATAGATCTATAGATCTATATATCAGGGGTGGGTTCCTTCTGGTTTGGACCGGTTCTCCGCTGGTGACATCACGATGGCGTCACCGAACCGGATCGGTCGGTGCCGGTCCATGGGGGCCGCCATCTTTTTAAAAAAATTTTTTTCCTTCTGAGCATGCGCAGAAGCCGACTTCCAGTTAGTGTGCACTCTAACTCTATCTATCTATCTATCTATCTATCTATCTATCTATCTATCTATCTATCTATCTATCTATCTATCTATCTATCTATCTATCTATCTATCTATCTATCATCTATCTATCGCAATAGCAGTTAGACTTATATACCGCTTTACAGTGCTTTACAGCCCTCTCTAAGCGGTTCACAGAGTTAGCATATTGCCCCCAACAAACTGGGTCCTCATTTTACCCACCTCAGAAGGATGGAAGGCTGAGTCAACCTTGAGCCGGTGAGATTTGAACCGCTGAACTGCAGCTAGCAGTCAGATGAAGTAGCCTGCAGTGCTGCATTTTAACCACTGCGCCACCTCGGCTCTATCCATCCATCCATCCATCCATCCATCCATCCATCCATCCATCCATCCATCCATCCAGGTTGTCAAACTCAAGGCCCGCAGGCCGAATCCGGCCCGCAGGGTGCTTAAATCTGGCCCGTGGGGCTGGCCTGGAAATAGCAAAGGACCATCCTGCAGATCCCCTGGCAGCTAAAGCACGTGCAGCCCCCTACACCCTGTTTTCAGCCTGGATGGCCTCTTGCAGCACTCTGGCAGCCAAAACGAGGCATGGGGGGGGCACATGCGGGCTTTTGCCTACTCCTGCACCATTTTGCTCCTTGTTGGGCTGTTTCAGATGCTGCTAGTCACAGCTAGTTGCTACCTGATTGATCCGCCTTTCCTGCTTCACTGCACAAGTCACTGATAGTAAGTACCCATGAGATAGGGATGGAGTGAGGTTAGTCAGGTTGAAGGCAAGAGAGCTCATCTAATGGGCCAAGTGAATTATCTCCGATTTCAGCTCAGGCCCCTACCTGTCAGTCAGGCAGTACCAGGAATGCTATTGATGTAATTGTGAGGAAGAGCCCACTGTTTGGAGAAGGCTGGTGATGATAACAATTATAGGACACTTAAACATTATTCTGAGTGTTTAAGGATTGAAAAATTGAGCTGTACGGAGATAGTTTATTTAGTTTAGAAAGAGGGAAAGGGGAAATAGAGAGAAATCAAGATCCTGGTCACCAGTGGGCACACTCACAAAAAAAGTGCATAGTACAATAATTGCATAGGTTTATTGAATCAAAGCTAGAATATTGTTTGTTTGTTTGTTTGTTTTTATTCCACATTTCTGAACCACCCATCTCTCTCAAAAAGGGACTCTGGGCAGTATACAATAAAACATCAAAATATAAAAACAGTATATAAACATTTTAAAATTTAGAATTAATTTTTAAAAAAATATATTTGAAAAATAAGGAGGCAAGAATAATTAAGCTCTATAAAAAATTAGTTGACAAAAGCAAAGGGAACGTTCCCATGGCAACAATCAGCCCCACAATTGTGTGCCCCTTTGGGCTCCCCACACAAGGCTGCAGAGCCATGTTTTAACTCCTTTTCGGAAGGCCAGGTGATTGGTAATAGCAGTTTCTATTCCTTTGCCCCACAGCTTGTAAAACAATTTCCCATTCGTAACTCATCATATCATATAACAGAAGTGTTTGGAATTGATCTAATTCTAAATGATCTTTTGGGGATCCTTCACAAGCTTATATAATTGTAACAGATTCAAGATTAGGATTGTGCAAATCCTTCATAAGATGTGGAGGTAATTAAGAAAATATTGTCTGAAATGGTGGAGGGCTCCCTGCCTGAGCAGCGAGTTGGACTAGAGGACCTCCAAGGTCCCTTCCAACTTTGTCATTCTGTTATTCAGAAATGTGTGGGAATGTGTACAAATCATCCTTTCTTTTATTATTAAAGCAACCATGTCTTTTTCCAGGCTCACTGAGCTTCTTTGGAAATTGCTCTCAGATGTTCACTGCATGTATGTGTATGCCTGACACATTTGCTTTTTGTTTCTCCCAGACATACACATGTGAAGATAGCCAGGAGCACCTTCCAAAGTAGCTGAATCAGGCTGGGAAAAGAAGGGCCTGCTTAATATTTGGAAAATAAGTGTTTTGTACAGGTTCCCTCTTCTCTGAAATGGTCGTTCTGAAGGTTTTGAACATCTCTGCTCATGATTAATAGGAAGCCAAGCAACTTTCACCCGGCAGATCTTCATTAGGTAGGTTCACACAACCATTTAAACCATAAAGCCTAGCCAATGAAACATGATTCCTGTGTTTACATATGTCCATCTAAGAGCTGATCTAGTGATTCCTAGATATAGTCAGCAAAACAAGCCCATCCCTCTTTTTATAATGAAGGAAAGCAGTGCTCTTCACCCTTGATGGGGTCAAAATGCATCTTGCTTTTCCGAGAGTTTCAATGCACTGCTTGCTCTCCCTATTGAGATCCTGTAGTGCTCTGACACTCCAGACCATCATAACAAGGGAATAGAAAACTAGGCTATGCCACACTTTGGATTAGATTAGATTAGATTAGATTAGATTAGGTTAGGTTAGATTTATTGATTAGCCTATAGGCCATATCAAAGTACAAGGTTCAAACACGTATTACCAATAAAATCCTATACAAACAATTTAAGATAGGAATAGGGTAAAATACAATAATTATATAATAAGGGAATAGAAAACAAGACTGTACCACACTTTGGATTCAAAAGCAGTATGAAAGGTACTTTAGACTAAACAGGGATGCTCATAGAGTAGAGTAGAGTAGAGTAGAGTAGAGTAGAGTAGAGTAGAGTAGAGTAGAGTAGAATAGAATAGAATAGAATAGAATAGAATAGAATAGAATAGAATAGAATAGAATAGAATAGAATAGAATAGAATAGAATAGAATTCTTTATTGGCCAAGTGTGATTGGACACACAAGGAATTTGTCTTAGGTGTACATGCTCTCAGTGTACAGAAGGAGAATAAAATACATTCATCAAGAATAAAAAGATACAACACTTAGTGATAGTCAAGGTTACTAATAAGCTATCATCTATGACTTTATGCAGCTCTTTAAAGCAGCTGCATCTTTTCCCAGGATCATGCAGCTATCCTCCACAGATGTAACGGGTTCCCAGGAAACAACATGTTTGGGTTCAGAAGTGTAGACCAGTGGTTCTCAACCTTTCTAATGCCGTGACCCCCCTGTGACCCCCGTGCGCGAAGAGGGGACAAAGGGGTCGTGGCACCAGGGGTGAAATCCTCCCGGTTCGGCCGTGCCTGGGGTTGCCGGACAGCTGATAGCATCGGAAGCGGGAGCCTTCGCCCGGATGCCGCCATTTGGGTTCTTTTACCCTCTGCGCATGTGCAAAGCGTTCTGCGCATGCGCAGAGGGTAAAAGAACCCAAATGGCGGCGTCCGGGCGGGTGGGCGAAGTCTCCCGCTTCTGTCGCTACCGGCTCTCCGGCGACCCGCAGGCACGGCCGAACCGGGAGCATTTCACCCCTGCAGTGACGGTGGCACCAAGATGGCGGGCTAACGCCTGCAGCGACCCCTGTGAAATGGGGTCGCGACCCACAGGTTGAGAACCACTGGTGTAGACAGTTGCTGTGTGCATTTTCTGATAAGAATCATCTTTTTGCCTATGGATCTAAAATATTGCATAACCTTAACAGAAAACATTTTGAGGAAATGAAGGATAGTGATATAGCGGTCCCTAATCCTTTCCTTTTTTCTAAAAAAACAAAAACCTGTGTTGGAGAGTTTTTGTTTTCCCCAAACTTGTTCACCTTTTTCAGAAAAATACAAAACAAAAAGGAGCAAGGGGGAACAGCAAAAAGTGATTCTCCCATTTTTTTCTATTTCTCCTCCCTCCAGCTTTCATGTCACCTATAGTTCTGAGGGAAAAAACATCCATTTGGCTTAGTTCCAAGCCGGGAGAAAGACACTGAAAACATGGAGGCTGATTGGAAAGATGGTTTATTAATGAAACAGAACCATAGGGGTGGTTCTGGGCAGCTGACAACATGGAGTTGAGAGTGAGGGATTTTTATACATTCTCTTAGGCTTTGTACGTAAGCTTCCTGTTCCTGTGCAAGAACATGTATTCTATTGGCTGTTGTCAGACTCCCATGGTGCCATGTAGGGGTTATGTAGGCAAAATACAAATCCTAGGTGTTTGTCTGAGGTAAGTTTGGTTGAAGTTTCTGAGGGTGATGCAATGTAGGGGCTTGTGTTCTGAAAGGGTGTTGGGTAATTCCTATTGTGACTTAATGGTTTTCGTCCTGTTTTGGCTCTTGGGTTAGGGTATTTGCTTATGAATAGAGCTATATAGATACTTGTTTTCTTTCAATAAGCTCTTTATCTCTTAAGTGCTGACATCTGCTGTGGGCTATTAAGGAAAGTGGGGGTTGCTTTCTGCCTCTAAAAAACATGTTTCACCTCTGCTCCTTTCATAAATGTGTGCTGCTTGTGCAAGTGCTGCTTCTCTTGGCAATTAGCTGCAGCCTGAAAACTTACGCACCGAGTTCACATTCAATTGCAGGTGCAACCCGTAGCATGCAGCCCATTCTGAGCCTTCGACATCTGGTTCCAGCACCAACTCGGGAGCCCAGGAGTGTCTGCTGCATGTAAGGGGTGCAGAGGTGGGTTCCTGCCAGTTCGGAGTGGTTCTATAGAACTGGTAGTAACTTGGCAGCCTGGGTCGCTAGAACCGGCAGCGACCCAGGCCTGCCATGCCCCCAAACCGGCTCTCATCTTGTTTTTTGCTTCTGCACACGCGCAGAAGCTATTTTTTGCTTCTGTGCATGCGCAGAAGCTGGGTTTTTAGCACTGCGCATGCGCATATGCACCCACACGGCACCTCAAGGAGCGCACCCACAGTGAAGAAAAGAAGAACCCACCCCTGGAGGGGTGTGACCCCACAGATGGGCTGAGACGTGGTGAGGTTCGAGTTCAACTGCTCCTGCCTGAAGACATAGAAGAAATCATTGACAAGCACGACCAATGCCATTTTCGCCCTATAACCAGGTCTGAATCCTGACTGAAAAGGGTCCAGATAATTTGTTTCATCCAGGACCCTCTGTAACTGCCAGACCAACACCTTTTCCACAACCTCCCCTAACAATGGGATGTTGGAAACTGAATGAAAATTGTCCAGGCACATGGGTTCCAGTGATGGTATTTTAAGGAGGGGATGAACCAGGACTTGCTTAAAAGCATCCAGAAATGTCTCTTCCTCTAATGACGTATTAATCACTGTCTGGACCCACCCGCTAGTCAGCAACCTGGAGGCTTTCACCATCCAGGAAGGACAATATCTAACTGACAGGTGGTGGCACTGACAGCATTAAGGGCCTTGTCCACTTCAACAGGGCCAACTGGATCAAATCGTTCCCAGATAACAGGGTAAGACCTCTCCCTGGGCATCTCACATGGACTATCTCCATGCATGGGGTCCAATTGGGAGCAAATCCTAGTGACTTTGTCCATCAGGTGTTGAACAAACTCCTCTGCCCAGCCCTGCAAAAGATGGCCCGAACTGCCCTGACCTAGTAGTGAATGGGTGATCCAAAACAGGGCGACACTCTGAGGATGCAATAAGAGTGGAGAAATACTGCTGTTTTGCCATTCTTACGGTCATGACGTAGGTCTTAATAGCAGCTCTAAGACTTGTCCAGTCGGAGTCATCCCTTGTCTTCCTCCAGATGCGTTCTAGGCACCTCTTGGCCTTTTTGAGAACCCGTAGCTTCTCCATAAACCATGGGGAGGGTTGGGAGTGATGAGTCAAGAGAGGCCGCATGGGCCCAATCCTGCCCAAAGCTGCAGCTTCTCTTAAATTCCACACTGCCATCATGGCTTCAGCAGGAAAGTGCAGCAACACCACCGGAATATCCCCCAGTTCCCTCTGGAACCCATGAGGCTCCATCAATGGACAATCCAAATGGGTCCAGCCTCCTTGCAGAGGGACACCAGGGCTTGATCTGACCATGCAAGGGGGATAATCTCTCACCAGGTCACGTTGCAATTACTCTGATGAAAAAATCAAGTCTGGCATTTGACCACTGTCCAGAGTTGGGCCAGTTGTTCTCTGAGATAGCCCATGGCTGCCATGGTGGCCATGAACTCCTGGCTGCTTCTGAGGCCTCATTCAGGGAATTCTACTGCCAGCCCTGAGACGGCCTCCAGCAGCTCAGGCAGGGAGGTTGCTGCACAGCAGGGAGGCCACTATAGTAGCATCAATCCCATCTGATCCCATGAGCCTTCTTCAGGAACTTCAGGAACAGAGTCTCACAACCATTGTGGAGCAAGGTCCCTGAAAGCCAATAAAGACTCTCTGATAACTACTGGCACCCCACCTCCTCTGCCTTGGGGTCTTGCCTGTTGCCAAACCTGAAACCTGGCTGGACACATCTCCAAGAGAGGACACACATCCTTTTCTGGGGTCAGCCAAGTCTCAGTAGTGCACGCCAGGTTGGCTCGCTCCTCTTCAATAAGATGCTGAACCAGATGAGCTTTATAATTGATTGACATTATTTTTTTCTTAATGACTCTCTCTCTCTCTTTCCTGTGGGCTTTGCTGCTGGGTGGTTGCAGGGAGAGCTGCTCTGTGGGGAGACAGAGTGGATGGCTGCTGGGGGAAGTCCAGCAGTGAGGATACAGAACCAGGACCCAAGTTTAAGTGAGAAATTGTTAGATTTACAGTTATTTTTAGTCTGTGTTTTCCCTGGCCATGTTTTATAAGACTTTTCCTCTCAGAGCAATCTGGGACTGGGCCACACATGCATAGGCCTTGCCAGGCCTGTGTGATTCACCTCCACCTACTGAACTACCAAAGCATTTCCCCACTAAGCTGCAGGTTCAAACCGAGTGGGTGAGTAGGGGGGTCATAGGTTACAACCCCCCTTTCGTTCATGACAATCTTATTATTCATAAATTAAGCTAATAATGTTTTTAAAATTTCCCTCTTTCTGCGCCATCTTCTTTTAATAGTTATTTCTTTTAATAATTTGCATCATTTCATAAGTTTTTCTCACATTTATTTCTTTTAGTCACAAACATAAAATGAGTAGTGCAAGGAAGAAAAAAGTTCGTCAGTATTCACAAGAATATTTAAAACTTGGCTTCATACCCGCTATCCATGATGAACGGTCACCTTTCTGCCTCTTATGCCAACAATGCTTGATCAATGAATCAATGAAATGAGATGGTCTTGAGGCGCATTTGAAGGCGAAACATAGTGTGTACGTAAATTCAGATTTAAATTACTTCAAGTCTTTAAAGGAGAAGTTTGAAAGGAGAAGTACTCTTGAGGCTAGTTATGAAATGTCTTTACTCATTGCCAAATCTGGAAAAAATCATACTATAGGGGAGGATTTAATTAAACCATCAATATCAGCATTTCTTAAAACAGTTCTGGAAAAAGATGACAAAGATGTGAAAGCCATGCCACTCAGTAACAATACTGTTAGCAGAAGAATAGATGAAATGAGTTAAGATATTGAAACACAACTTGTTGAAAAGCTGAAATCAAGAAAATTCTCAGTACAAATGGATGAATCACCTCTGAGAAACAATGAGGCCTTATTGCTAACCTATGTAATGTAAGGGGCGTGCATAAGTGCACCATCGTGCCTACCGTCCCTGTCCTAATGTCCCCATTTATTTGTATCCATTTCATGTATTCATAAACATGTTTATACTTATATCTGTTATCTTATACATACTTGACAAATAAAATAAATAAAATAAAAATAAAGATATATTGATAAAGGTGTATTTGCTGAAGAAACGTTATTCTGCAAATCATTAGAGACCACCACAACCGCTACTGATATATATAATAAGCTAAAAAATTACTTATTTATTTTTATTTTTATTTATTTATTTTTGTCAAGCACATATTAGATAACATATATATTGTAGGTATAAGCATGATTTGAATACATGAAATGAATACGAATAAAAGGGAACATTAGGACAGGGACGGTAGGCACGCTGGTGTCCTTATCCTTATCCTTACAGACCTCTTAGGAATGGGGCGAGGTCAACAGTAGACAGTCTAAGGTTAAAATTTTGGGGGTTTGGGGATGAAACCACAGAGTCAAGTAGTGCATTCCAGGCATTGACCACTCTGTTGCTGAAGTCGTATTTTCTGCAATCTAGTTTGGATCGGTTTACGTTAAGTTTGTATCTATTGTGAGCTCTTGTGTTGTTGCGGTTGAAGCTGAAGTAGTCATTGACAGGTAGGACATTGTAGCAGATAATTTTGTGTGCTACACTTAGGTCAGATCGAAGGCGGCGTAGTTCTAAGTTTTATAGGCCTAAAATTTCAAGTCTGGATGCATAAGGTATTCTGTTGCAAAAGGAGGAGTGTAGTAATAGTCTTGGTTCCCGACAGCTGAGCTGTATTCGAGAATTGGTCTAGCAAATGTTTTGTATCTCTGGTTAAAAGTACAATATTACCGGAGAAGAAGCTACGCAAGATTAGGTTTACCACTCTTAATGCCTTCTTGGCAATGCTGTTGCAGTGGGCTCTGGCACTTAGATCCTTAGAGATGAGTACTCCAAGGTCCTTTGCTGAGTGAGGATCATCAACAAGGTCATGATCATCTAGTTTGTATTTTGTGTTCTGATTGTTTTTGCCAATGTGTAAAACTGAGCATTTGTTGATTGAGATTTGAAGTTGCCACTTTTTAGACCATTCAGATACATAGTCACGGTCTTTTTGAAGGGTTGTAGGTGGTGTTGTCGGTGGTGTTGAATAGTTTTACATCGACTGCGAAGAGGACACAGTTGCTTTTTATATTATCACAAATGTCATTTATGTAAAGAATAAAGAGAGTTGGTCCTAAAACGCTGCCTTGGGGAACACCGCTGTTAACAGGTACAGGCAGGGGTGGGTTCCTACCGGTTCACCCGAACCGGTAGCGACATCATACGAACCGGATCGGTGGTTGCCAGTCCATGGGGGCCTCCATCTTTTTTTTTTCCGAATTTTTTTTATTTTTTTTTCTGAGCATGCTCAGAAGATGACTTCCAGCACTGTGCATGCGGTCGCCATCTTTTTTTGGCTTTATTTATTTTATTTTTATTTTTTTGTGAGCATGCTCAGGAGGGATTTTTGCAATCAAGTTTGGAGCAGTTTACATTAAGTTTGTATCTATTGTGAGCTAGTGTATTGTTGCGGTTGAAGCTGAAGTAGTCATTGACAGGTAGGACATTGTAGCAGATAATTTTGTGTGCTACACTTAGGTCAGATCGAAGGCGGCGTAGTTCTAAGTTTTCTAGCCCCAACATTTCAAGTCTGGTTGCATAAGGTATTCTGTTGCGAACAGAGGAATGTAATACTCTTCTTGTGAAATATCTCTGGACATTCTCAATTGTATTAATGTCTGATAAGTAGTGTGGGTTCCAGACAGATGAGCTGTATTCGAGAATTGGTCTAGCAAATGTTTTGTATGCTCTGGTTAAAAGTACAATATTACCGGAGAAGAAGCTACGCAAGATTATGTTTACCACTCTTAATGCCTTCTTGGCAATGCTGTTGCAGTGGGCTCTGGCACTTAGATCCTTAGAGATGAGTACTCCAAGGTCCTTTACTGAGTGAGGATCATCAACAAGGTCATGATCATCTAGTTTGTATTTTGTGTTCTGATTGTTTTTGCCAATGTGTAAAACTGAGCATTTGTTGATTGAGATTTGAAGTTGCCACTTTTTAGACCATTCAGATACATAGTCAAGGTCTTTTTGAAGGGTTGTAGGTGGTGTTGTCGGTGGTGTTGAATAGTTTTACATCGACTGCGAAGAGGACACAGTTGCTTTTTATATTATCACAAATGTCATTTATGTAAAGAATAAAGAGAGTTGGTCCTAAAACGCTGCCTTGGGGAACACCGCTGTTAACAGGTACAGGGTTTGATAAAGGGTTGTAGGTGGTGTTGTCGGTGGTGTTGAATAGTTTTACATCGACTGCGAAGAGGACACAGTTGCTTTTTATATTATCACAAATGTCATTTATGTAAAGAATAAAGAGAGTTGGTCCTAAAACGCTGCCTTGGGGAACACCGCTGTTAACAGGTACAGGCAGGGGTGGGTTCCTACCGGTTCACCCGAACCGGTAGCGACATCAAGCGACCCGCTAGTGATGTCATCCGAACCGGATCGGTGGTTGCCTGGCCGTG
>QLTV01003773.1:932190-953516 GCA_003457575.1 Thermophis baileyi
ATAAGATTTTAGTTTTAGAAGTAGTTTGTCGTGTACGACTGAGTCAAAGGCTTTGAAGAAGGCTATGTAAATTGTGTCTATTGCTTTGCCCGGGTTGAGTTGTGTAGTCCATATGTTTTTACAATGTAGAAGTTGTAGATTGCAGGATAAATTTTTCCTGAAACCAAATTGTTTGTGAGAGAGTAGGTTGTTTGTCTCTAAGTGGAGGGTAATGGATTGGTTAATGATTGATTCCATGACTTTGCAGGTGACGCAACATAAAGAGATTGGTCTGTAATTTTCAACTAGGCTGGGGTCTCCCTTTTTGAAGATAGGGATGACTGTGGCTAGTGACCATAGGTTGGGTAGGGAGCTGGTCCCGAAGGATATATCGAAAATTATGCTTAGGGGTTCTGATAGGGCAGTGGAAAGTTTTTTTAAGAAGTAAGCACATAGTCCATCTGGTCCAATGGATAGAGATGGTTTTAGATTGCGTAGTGCCTTTCCAACATTGTCTTCTGTAAAGTTGGTGTGTATTAGATCATTGTAATTGTTTGTGGTTCGACTAGGAAATATTGGACATGAGTTGTTGCTGTTTACAAAGACTGAGCCAAAGAATGTGTTGAAGAGGTTGGCTTTAACGGTCTTTATAGTCTTTATTGTTTGGTCCTTTAAGGGGTGGGATGGTTTTCGTCTCTTTAAGTTTGTTGTTTACAACATTGTAGAATGCCCGGTTGGATTTCGTGCACAGGA
This sequence comes from Thermophis baileyi, assembly GCA_003457575.1. Classification (NCBI taxonomy): domain Eukaryota; kingdom Metazoa; phylum Chordata; class Lepidosauria; order Squamata; family Dipsadidae; genus Thermophis; species Thermophis baileyi. The sequence continues at coordinate 932,923 of QLTV01003773.1, forward strand.
GGTTTTCCTCTTGTTTGATATGATAATTTGTGCATTCAGTTTTTATTTGTTGGCATAAGACTTGAGAATGAAGCTGACTAAATTGGAGCCTAATATAAAATCTCTGCAGCAGGCATCAAGCACAAAGATCTCACTAACTTAAGTAGACTAAAGCTGCAATCCTAGGACATTTTCCCAGGAGTAAGTCCCATTGAAGACAAGGGTACTTACTTCTGAGTAGTCATGCATAGGATTGCGTTGTAAATATGATCTTGAGGTGAGCCCAAATTTTAATATGTATAGTAATTTTAATATGTATAGTAATTAATATGATCAAAGTATTACAGAAAAAGCTTTCATTAAAATTATTTTATATTTATGCATTTCAGTTTTGAAACTTTATTTGCTCTTTTTTCATATCCCTTCATACTATTATTTTTTAAGTTCCTCAGTACTTCTGTCTTTCATTCTTTTATTTTTCTCTTTCATGGATGCCATGTTCTTTGGAACCTTGTTTAAACCAAGTTTTAGGCTTCCTCCGCGTGAGTAGGAGTTCACTTTTTGAATAGTAAGAATTATATGTCACAGGGGGGGGTCATCAGGATTTTAGAGATGCTTAGGTGGGGCATGGCCAAAAAAAACGGTTGGGAACCACTGCTTTAACTGAAGGCAATGACAGGAGATGCTGGAGTTTCTTTTTATCGTGGATTAATGAAGTTGGCAAAAGTTTCTGCATTTTTCATCTCTCTTCATTTATCATTCATCATTCATCATTTCAAACACGGATTTCTTATTCAGCCATATTTTCCAGATGAAAACTTGGGTTTCTAGCTATTTAAATACTTTGATGCCTGAATTGCTTTGTGAGTAGCAGCCACTCACATCACTGGAAACTTTGGTCTCCCCTCTTGACATATGGGAAGGGAACCTGGAAAAAAATATGATCTTCCCTCTGATCCCCCCCCCCATGAAATAGTTTCAGTCTTTCTCAAATTATTTAAAATGATTTACTCTTCTGGTTTTTTCCTTCTACGTGGACATCTGGTATTATCCTGATTTTATTTTTAAAAAGTGATTCCCAAAATCCAAAAAAAGTTCATTACCGTGTTTTTGTATTATATGCAAATCAATGAAGTATGATTGGTTGAACTTGGTTTTGTCTATTTGCTAAATTCTCCAAGGAAAAAAAATGATCCTCAATCATTCAGAGGAGAACCAGAACTCCTGCTTACATGAAACGTTCTCCTCTCTCTCTGTCCTTGTCCCCTTTTCTCGATTCAGAAAAGCTAGGTCAATCCTCCTATTGTTCCAGTCAATAATGCAACATAGTGCCACCTGGAGATCAGGAGTGGGTTCTAATTTTTTTTACTGTCGGTTCTGTGGGCGTGGCTTATTTTGTGGGTGTGGCTTGATGGTCATGTGATGGTGGGTGTGGCTTCATGGTCATGTGACTGGGCGGGCGAGGCTTGGTGGTCATGTGACTGGGTGGGCATGGCCAAATCAATGTCACTCACATCAAGGGGTGCCTCACCTGGCCCCTCCCCCTCCCAGCCATTCCTTGTCACACCTAGCCTCAACGTATCTATAGTTCTGTAAAAATGTTGTTCACCTTTTTCAACTTTATTATCTACAAACTATAGATGTACTTTCATGGACCACTGAAAGGAGGAAATGGCTCACATGCTTTGCCCAAGAGTGTGATAGGCAACAGGCTTTTAAGGGGCTGCCAGAAAGAAGGGGGGGCAATGTATTTTCCAAAGCACCAGAAGGCAAAACAAGAAGCAATGGATGGAAACTGAACAAAGAGAGAAGCAACCTAAAACTAAGGAGAAACTTCCTGACAGCGAGAACCAATATAGGTGCAGAAATATTTCAGTCATAATTTCACATATAAAATAGCCATTCGTGTAATACAACCTGCATATTGTTCAAAACAGTAATTAGTATTATGGCTGATGTTTGACAGCAAGCCTAAAAGTCAAAGATCACAAGAGTGCTTCTTTCTCTGTATACAAAACAACACATACCAGGAATCACGTATTAAGCTCGACTTATGCAACTTGATGTACAAAAAAAACACACACATATTTATGCTCTGGACTATAGACATTGAATGCATGTAAACCCCTGAAAAATATGTGGTAGCCCTGGGCAAAAGAAAGGCAGTAAAATCACTCTCGGTGTAGGGACAGTGTAAAATATTAACACATGATAAATAATGGAACAATTAAAAATAATAGCACAGAGGTTCTCTCTCTCTCTCTCTCTCTCTCTCTCTCTCTCTCTCTCTCCCTCCCTCCCTCCCTCCTTCCTTCCTTCCTTTCTTTTTCTTTCTCTTTCTTTCCTTTTCTCTTTCTTTCTTCTCTCTCCCTCCCTACCTCCCTTCCTTTCTTTTTCTTTCTTTCTCTCTTTCTCATCTATCTCTTCCTCTTTCTTTCAAAAGCATCAGCTCCCCAAACCCTGTGAGTGACATTTCCACCTCCAGGATCGAAGGCAGCCAGGTTGGAAGGGAGGTGGATTCCCAACGTCCAATGACAGATTATGCAAATCCTGCAGGAATAGCTAATCAATCGCCCGGGCGGGGTGTGAGCGGAATCTAGTTGATCTCTGAATTCGCTTCTGTCAGACTGTGTGTTGCATGTAGAACTCCACTCCGGAGAGTCAGCATGGTATCCCAGCGGGTCCTGGTCCTTGGAAATCTGGAGGGGGATTAGTTGAAGGAATGGGCTGCTTCTGCCCATCCTCCTCCTCCTCCTCCTCCTCCTCCGCCTCCGCCTCCGCCGCCGCCACCTCCTCCTCCTCCCCCTCCTCCTCCTCCTCCTCCTCCTCTATAATTCCTATGTAGAAATGAGGCGGGGGGGGGAATAGAGGCAGAGAAAAAAAAGCATGGCTAGGCAAGGTGAAAGAAAACAGCAGCAACAAAAGCTGTCAGATGGGGGTTATTGGGAGGTGGGGTGGGGGGCTGGGGGAAAGAAGAACCTTCTGGATTAGGAGGGATCCTGCAGATCCTCTCCGCCTGTTCCTGCTTCAGCTGAGGGTTGTCCTTTCTTCCTGTTGTGGCTTGCCCAAGTCCCGCGCAGCTGCTCATGGATCCGGAAGACCAAGAACCGACCATGGGGTGGCAAGATCAGTCTGTATCTCTGGCACCTGAGTCCAAGACCGAGGAGGATGCAGGGCCAGAGGACGATACTCAACCAGGGCCTTCTGCACCTCCACAGCAGGAGTTAAGTGACTCCAGTGAAGAGGAGGAGCCTCTGATTGATGCTAGGGCATGCAGGGCAGCTAGCTGGCAAGAGTGGCTCTGTAGAAGGAGGTCTCCTCACATGTAAACCTGCAGGCAGAGGGGCCACGCTTGGCCAACTCCAGCAAGTGAGGATAATTTATGGACTTAATGACCTGTTTGTAGTTTTGTATTTGGAATCCCGGCCAAAGTGTTCTGTGATTTTCAACAAGAACTATGATGAAAAACCTGTAACCAACTTACTACTAAGCTGCATTTATTAGTGGTAAAGTCTTCCTTGTTTTTGAAAACAGTGTGTGTGTGTCGTTTCCTGGGGGCTTGCCGTGCTGGATCACAACACTTCCCTTCAGATTGGGGGGGTCTGTCTGTGACCCCCAAGTCCTTGCTAGCTGAGGGGCTGCCTCTCCCCCCCTTGTCATCCAGGCAGCAACTCTTCCTACAGCAGAATCTTCACCTTAAATGAATGGGGGGGTGGAGGAAGGGAGTGTCCTGGCCAGATGCTTCCAACCCTAGAGGAGGAATCGGCAGTTCTGAATTGGGGGGAAGTAGCCTTTTTCTCAGACTTTTGACTTTTGAGCCGTACCATTCCACTCCACCCCACTCCACTCCTTTCCCTTCCTTTCCTTCTATCTTCCTTTCCTTTCCCCTTTCCTTTCTTTTCTTTTCCCCTTTATTCCACCCAGCGCCGAGACAAATCTGAGAGCAAAAGTAGCGGCAGCGGGGGCAACAGGGGCATGTGTGTGTGTCCCCCTCTGCAAGGACTTGGAGGCGAAGCCCTGGCTGTTACCCAGGAGGGTACCGTGGAGGGACACGCCACACGCCCCTGTCGCCCTCGCCTCCACTACTTTTACTCTTGGCTTCTTGGTGTGGTGTCTGCCTGCCTTCACACTCCTTGTGCAATGCTGCCATCGCAGCCATGTTCTTCGCGCATGCGCATCCCATTGGACTTGCATGGCAATGGGATGCACGTGCACGAAAAACATGGCGGCGACAAACATGGCGGGCGGGGTGAGCGAGCAGCGACCGTGGGACCGGTTCGGGGGCATGGCCAGCCGGCCATCGCTGCCGTTTTGGCGAGCGGGGGAAAATTCCCGCTACCGGTTCTATAGAACCGGTCCGAACCGGCAGGAACCCACCTCTGCTAGAGATGCCAGGAAAGGTGAACAATCCTTTCTCTTTCCCTTTCCCTTTCCCTTTCCCTTTCCCTTTCCCTTTCCCTTTCCCTTTCCCTTTCCCTTTCCCTTTCTCTTTCTCTTTCTCTTTCTCTCCGTCCCACCTCCAGGGATGAGGGAATATGAATATGGTGGCCACAACCCTGCCTTGCATGCACAAACATCCATGTACTACAACTGGCCTGCTCAATGCAAAAGTAATCACTTAGTGTACAGATTTTGGGGAAGATGGGAGCCTTCCATAGATAAGAATTACATGTACAAATTGGGAGTTTTCCTACAAGAGACCTATGCAGTTTGTCTGTTTATCCTTTGCCTCAAATTCTGTTACACCTTCCTCTTTATGCCACTTCAGCCTTTTTCTTACTGTCCTACTGCAAGACAGTTAACTTGTCTCTGGTTGCTGTCTTCCCATCCTTCTCCGATCTTGAAGGGTTGCCACAGGTAGCTCTTATCTCTGCTATCAGGTAAGCAAAACTGACTGGTTGCTATTCTTGTTTTCCACCTTCCTGGGAACATCCCCACTTTTCACTGTGTTCAAATTCCACTCATCTATCTTACTTCTTGTAACAAGATTCCCCACAAAGAAAGAGACAACTAATTTGAAGAACGAAAGACAACATATGAAGTGATGTATGGATGTGATGGAAGAAAGAATGGTTTGGAAGAGTAGAAGAATGTGAAGAGGTTCAGTCAATGGGACTGTAAACATAGCTAAACATATAAACATCTAAACATCTAAACACAGACACATACTCACACACACAATTCAACAGTTAGCCATTTATCAGATTCCAGATGCACACTGGATGGAAATTCAAGTAGAGAACAATTCAGAGAATTATTGATTCATACTTTTATTGAGCAAAGAAACTGGAGCCAACTTTCCATCAAAGTAGCTTAGGAACCATCAGAAGAGATTTTGCAGCACCAGGCTGAAGTCCAGTCAATATTGGGACATTTGCAGCGACAAACTGAGTCATGATGACGAATATTCCAAGCTCCACAACGCATTCCACAGGCACATGAAGTGGGTATAAAACCTAGGAAGGAAAAAGGAAAAGGAAAAAAAAGATAGAAAAGATGAAGGTTGTACACATCTGTGTTACCTCAGTTGAGTGTTTGGAACAATTGTGATATAAATGCCAAGCTAAGCAGATTCCTTCAGCAGTCTAGCTTAGTTTGCATTTTGTACCCATGCATACACAAGGCAGGCAGATGTCAGAGAAAGGGGTTTGATAGAGGGTTTTTTTCCCACCTATTCCTCTTCTCTTAGCTCCTGATCTTCTCCCACAAGTTATTAGTTCTCACCTGATGGACAACTGGCAAAAGCACCTCGAGCTAACACACCATGGCAAACCAGCTGGACCTTTGGCAGATATGAAGACACTGGGAAATGAAACCAGTAGTTATTATTAGCACATGCATCCCTACTCAGACAAGATTCTTTATTTCTGTTTTGCAATCATTTGTCTCACTGACTTTTGCTTTGCTCTCGTCCTTTTCTTTCATTCTCAAGAAAGCAGAGATATATTCAGCATATTCATGTACAGAAAACAATTACTACCTCATCATCAAACTTAGCATGTTTTATAATGGATAAGAGAGAAGAGATGAAGAGTCCTTCGGGAGTTGGGCGGCATATAAATTTTATAAAATAAATAAATAAATCTGAAAGTTCTAAACAAAGAGTAGAAGTAAGATAAATATTTTTACTGTCCCTATAGGAGAGTTATGAACAAAAACTATTGAATGTCAAGGGAAACTAGACATAACATAGAGTTCTGAGCAAATGAGGGATCACATGAAAAACATTTCTCAGGATCTATCAAACTCTATTTTGGCACAATTTCTTCAGCTACCATGTGCTCCTCTACCCATAGAGCTTTTTTCTACTTGTGGAACTATTTTTAAAAGAATAAAACATTTTATTATACAGTATAGACCTCCAGGATCCTGCTATATTTCTCTGCCTAATGCTCTAGTAATTAAGTCATGAAACCAAGTGATCGGAGAAACATCTCCTCCCAATTTCATCCACCAGTCTCACACGGGCAGGCAGGGAGGGCATGTTATGAATCCTTTTTCATTAAAGAACTTTGACTGGCAGGGTCCAGGAAGAGAGACCTCTCTGCTGTTGTCCCCACACCACAAACCAACTTATCCCCAGAGACAAGGCAAATCCCCACTCTCCAAGCCTTCTGGAAGAACATTAAGACCCGCCCCTACCAACGTATCTGCAGGTCCAAGAGAGCTATGCAACCCTGGTTGATGGGCTAAAGGTGCTCACTCTGAGTTTTTTACTTTTAATTGTCCCTTTCAAATTAGCTTTAATCTGCTTTTTAACTTGTTTTACCTATAGCTTTTATATCATTTTACTGTTTATTCTGTAAACTGGCCAGAGACATACAAGTGTGATGAGGAGTATAGAAATTTTATAAATAAAGGTAGAAACTAGGAAACTGAGAGTTTCAATCCTGCCAAGGTGGGTGACTTTGGGCCAGTCACTCTCACAGCCAACTCAAGCCACAGGGTTGTCGTTGTTGTGGGGAGAATAGGAGGAGGAAGGACAGAAATAGGAGGTATGTTTACCACCTTGTGGTATTTAAAATTATTAATAAAGGAGGGATATAAATAAATAACAAAATAAAAAATAAAAAACTAAATACCCGTGGAAGCAATTATTTTCTTAGTCTTCGATTCAATCATGCTATCAACTTCACATGTCTGAGTATTTGCATATTTTTCAAAAAGCAACACAGTAAATAGTAGGAATATGAAGAGTTTCTTCATCTTAGTGATACAGAACTTCCTGAAGAGAAAAAAAATGTAATCATTCCCTCTGACATCGTACTTTTAGAGCCCCTTTATTTCTATATCTTTCTTTGTTTTAATGATACTGCGGTTGAAATCTTAATGCTTTCACTTGTTTTTGCAATTATTATTGTATTTTAATATTCGGTTGCTATAAACCAGTCATAAAATACTGCTCTACAAATATGGTTAATATAAAATAGGCTACAAATATGGTTAATATAACAACATGTTTAACCACTAGATTCCTAGAAAAAAAAATTAAAATGATTTCTCTGGTCATGATCAATATGAATCTGTAAACAAACAACTGGACCCAAATTAGTGAAGAAAATAGATGACTATGGGGAGGTTGCAGGATTGAAAGTAAACAAAGAGAAAACTAAAATTATAGTCAAAAACTTTACAAATAAACAGAAAAAAGAGTTAATGGAGAAGATAGACATTCAGATAGTGAAGAAAGTAAAATATCTGGGCATTCACCTATCAGGAAGACGTGTAACTATAAAAGAAGATAATTAAGTTAAATTGATACAGCAAATTAAACTTGACTTGGAAAAGTGGAAAAACTTGCAACTATCACTACTAGGAAGAATAGCTACCATTAAAATGAATACTCTACCAAGATTATTATACCTGTTCCAAACAATTCCAATAAAGCTGGAAAAGAAATACTTTGAGGAATTAAACAGATTAGTAACAAAATTTATTTGGCAAGGTAAAAAAGCAAGAATAAGTCTGAAACAGTTACAAGACTCTAAGAACAGAGGAGGCTTTGGGCTGCCAGATTGGGAGTTATATTACCAGGCATCTGCACTTATGTAGCTAAAAGAATGGATAACCTTGAGACATAGACGATTATTAACTTTGGAGGGTCATGATTTGCAACTGGAGTGGCACGCCTTTCTATGGTATGGGAAAAATAAAATACACCGTTATTTTCAACGACATTACATTAGAAATGTTCTGTTTTCAGTATGGGAAAAAATAAGTAAAAACACTATTTGAAAATACCAGTCTGACTCTCTACCAGGGGTGAAATTCTACCACTTCGGCCCACCTCGGCGGAGGTGGTAGGGACGATTGAAAAAGTTCGCCGAACTGAACCGATTCAAATCTCCCAGCACATTGGCTTGAGGGGCTTTGGCAGCGAAGCGAGTGACTGGCTGCGCTCGCCCTCTCGACGCTCAGAGAAAGAGCCAAAGCTGCTGGAGCAACCGTGCTGCAGCAAAAGCCGCTCGCTCGACCCACTTGAAGAGAGAGGATGCGCCGACGCTTCCCCAGCGTTGCCTCCGTCCCGCTTGGCTCCCCGCCCAGACGTCATTACGTCCGGTGGGCTGACCCTCTGTTCATGCACAGAGGGTTCTGGGCATGCGCAGAAGAGGTGCGCGCGCACTCACATCTCCGAGCCGGTAGCAAAGGTAAGTGCATTTTACCTCTGCTCTCTACGATGGAGGCATTGTTACATCCAAATGTGGTTGATATGGAAAAAATCATAAGATATAAAGATATTTTGAATGAGAAAGGGGAATTGAAAAGTAAACAGGAACTGAATAGTCAAGGGATAAATTTAGCATGGTGGCCTCAGGTACAAATACAATCAAGATATGAAAAAGATGTTAAATTATATGGTTTTTATAAAGAGCCAACAGAATTGGACCAGATTCTAACAGGAACCGATGAGAAATTAATGAAAAAAAATGTACACTTACCTACTGAGTATTAGAATGGAAGAAGAGCAAGTAAAAGAAACAGATAAATACAACTCAAAAACCAATAACTGTAGAAAAAAGACTGACCATGAGGTAGGATCAGGGAATTTTCTCAGAAACCATTCATGAAAAATTGGAGGGTGCCGAGGAAGTAGAGTTTCTTTGAAAACCTTCAGCTTTTCAGATAAAGGTGCTGTCTTTGGAATAATACACTGACGTAGCTCTTTACCAGTCATGTAGATGCCTGTAAAAGAAAAACGAATATACTGTATTTTTTGGAATAAAAGACACACAAAAATATAAAAAAACTAAATTTAAAAAAGAAAAAAAAAAAAAAAAAATACTAGAATGTGCAGAAATGGATAGATTAACACTTGAAATTAAAGAGAAGGAAGATACGGAATATTTTGAAACATGGGATTCGTTTTATCTATGGTTAAATAACAGAAACAGAAGTTAGAATATTTAAAATGATAAGCGAAGGATTAATTTTACCATGAGGGTTTATTATGTTTATTATCAATATGATTTAATATTAACAATTAAGTATTAATATGTGGAGAAAATACTGTTATTATATGATCACTACTAATGGACATTATGATGATGATGATGATGACTATTGCTCAAATTAACTGTAACCAGACAACACACTGTTTATATAGACATTGAAATTGTTGCTCTTTCTTTATATAGTAAAAATAAAAAATTTATTTGAAGAAAAAAAATGACAATAACCTGACAATGCAATCAGAAGCCCCTTGGCGTTCGTGGGATGGATTCTCAGATAAACATACAGGACTGTAGATACTCTATGGCCCTAGAGTAGCCTCCTGTTCTTATCCCCTCCTTCCCTTGCCAAAAGAAGACCAAACTTACCTTTAACAACAAGGATTTTTTCCCCAAATGTTCTATGTCCCGAACAAATTACCCACCTTTAAATACCATAGAGTTGCCCACTCTTTTTCACCTGATTGGCCTAAATGTTTCAAGAGTGGGTTCCTTCCTCCCCTTTCCTATTTGACATACCTTTCTTGTCTGCAGCAGGAAATATCATTTTTCATTTTTCTCAGGAACTTGGGCGATGTCCTGGTTTGGTCAATATTGACCTCCTTTCATACTTGATATACCATTCTTGTCTGCAGCAGGAATATCATTTTTCATTTTTCTCAGGAACTTGGGCGATGTCCTGATTTGGTCAATTTTGAGCGACAGAGCAGGAAGTAGCAAAAGTCAAAGAATTTACCCAAAACAAATCTGATCCAAATCTGTTTCCAAGAATATGTTAACTCCAGTGACTAATCTCATCAGGATAGCCTTGGCAAGATTAGGAGATTTCCTCTAAGATGAACAATTTTACGCATTTGAAAATGAAAGCTCTATTTGTTTGGTTAGACTTGAAAATAATGATACAGGTAGTCTTCAACTTACAACCAGCGGTGGGTTGCTCCCGGTTCAGCCTGGTTCGGCGAACCGTTAGCAGCGGCAGTGGGAGGCTCCACCCACCTGCCCGGGATACTTCTGCGCATGCACAGTAGTGACGGGATTTAGAACCCATTACTGCTTACAACCATGTGCCAGTAGTTGCCAGTAGTTATCAGAGAGTCTTTATTGGCTTTCAGGGACCTTGCTCCACAAATCTCTGGTTGTGAGACCCTGTTCCTGAAGTTCCTGAAGAAGGCTCATGGGATCAGATGGGATTGATGCTATTATACTGGCCTCCCTGCTGTGCAGCAACCTCCCTGCCTGAGTTGCTGGAGGCTGTCTCAGGGCTGGCAGTAGAATTCCCTGAATGAGGCCTCAGAAACAGCCAGGAGTTCATGGCCACCATGGCAGTCATGGGCCTATCTCAGAGAACAACTGGCCCAACTCTGGACAGTGGTCAAATGCCAGACTTGATTTTTTTCATCAGAGTAATTGCAATGTGACCTGGTGAGAGATTTTCGCTCTTGTCATGGTCAGATCAAGCCGTGGTGTCCCTGAGGCTTTCATATGCTGCCCCCTCCGCAAGGAGGCTGGACCCATTCGGATGGTCCACTGATGGGGCCTGATGAGTTCCAGAGGGAACTGGGGGATATCCCGGTGGTGTTGCTGCACTTTCCTGCTGAAGCTATGGCGGCAGTGTGGAATTTGAGGGCAGATGCAGCTTTGGGCAGGAATGGGCCCATGTGGCCTCTCTTGACTCATCACTTCTGACCCTCCCCATGGTTTATGGAGGAGCTACGGGTTCTCAAAAAGGCCAAGAGGTGCCTAGAACGCATCTGGAGGAAGACAAGGGATGACTCCGACTGTACAAGTCTTAGAGCTGCTCTTAAGACCTACGTCATGACCGTAAGAATGGCAAAACAGCAGTATTTCTCCACTCTTATTGCATCCTCAGAGTGTCCCCCTGTTTTAGATCACCCATTCCCTCCTAGGTCAGGGCAGTTCGGGCCATCTTTTGCAGGGCTGGGCAGAGGAGTTTGTTCAACACCTGATGGACAAAGTCACTAGGATTTGCTCCCAATTGGACCCCATGCATGGAGATAGTCCATGTGAGATGCCCAGGGAGAGGTCTTACCCTGTTATCTGGGAACGATTTGATCCAGTTGGCCCTGTTGAAGTGGACAAGGCCCTTAATGCTGTCAGTGCCACCACCTGTCAGTTAGATATTGTCCTTCCTGGATGGTGAAAGCCTCCAGGTTGCTGACTAGCGGGTGGGTCCAGACAGTGATTAATACATCATTAGAGGAATACCATCACTGGAATAAGGAATACCATCCTTAAAATATCATCACTGGATCCCACGTGCCTGGACAATTTTCATCCAATTTCCAACATCCCATTGTTAGGGGAGGTGGTGGAAAAGGTGTTGGCCTGGCAGTTACAGAGGGTCCTGAGTGAAACAAATTATCTGGACCCTTTTCGGTCAGGATTCAGGCCTGGTTATGGGACGGAAATGGCATTGGTCGTGCTTGTCGATGATTTCTTCTGTGTCTTCAGGCAGGAGGAGACGAACTTGAACCTCACCATGTCTCAGCCCGTCTGCGGGGCCACACCCCTCACATGCAGCAGACAGTCCTGGGCTCCCGAGTTGGTGCTGGAACCAGATGTCGAAGGCTTGGAATGGGCTGCTTGCTACAGGTTGCACCTGCAATTGAGTGTGAACTCGGTGCATAGGTTTTCAGGCTGCAGCTATTTGCCAAAAGAAGCAGCCCTTGCACAAGCAGCACACACTTATGAAAGGGGCAGAGGTGATATACAGAAGACAACAACAGGCGATAGATAAAAGAAACACCCAGTATTGAACAGCTCAGTTCCGTGCTTTCTTCTATTTGTTCCCTAGCGCTTTGGAATGAATTTTCCTCTTTCTCACTTAAATTTTAATATTTCTCTTTAGTTAATTTTGCTTTTGTTTGATTTTTTTTCTTTTGTATTTTAATCTTTTATAGTAAAGAAGGGGTGGGTTAGATGGAGAGAGACCCAGAATTAAAAGAGGGCATTGCTAACTTGTTACGAGTTCCTTGGAAAGCCATAAAATTTATTAAATAAATAAATTTTATAAAATAAATCATTGTCTAAATGTTGCAAGAGTAGGTTCCCTCCTCCCCTCCTTTCATACTTGACATACCATTCTTGTCTGCAGCAGGAATATCATTTTTCATTTTTCTCAGGAACTTGGGCGATGTCCTGATTTGGTCAATTTTGAGCGACAGAGCAGGAAGTAGCAAAAGTCAAAGAATTTACCCAAAACAAATCTGATCCAAATCTGTTTCCAAGAATATGTTAACTCCAGTGACTAATCTCATCAGGATAGCCTTGGCAAGATTAGGAGATTTCCTCTAAGATGAACAATTTTACGCATTTGAAAATGAAAGCTCTATTTGTTTGGTTAGACTTGAAAATAATGATACAGGTAGTCCTCAACTTACAACCATTCATTTAACAACTGTTTGAAGTTACAGGTGCTGCGTCCCCACGCTGAAATCTACCTAGCAACTAAGAAGCGCCTTCCCATTGGCTGGACTCTGACAGCTCAGCTGGCAGGAAAGTTGCAGCCCCGCCATTGGCTGCCCGTTTTGACAGCCACTATATAAATAGCGGCTTGACAGAAAGTAGCCTGTTGCCGGTTCATACTATGTTCTGTTCGCAGCTGTTACCTGAATAAAGGGATCTGTTCCAGAGTCTGTCTCACCTCAGTTTCTGACCCTTCATTCTCCCGATCAGAACACTGGCGATGAAGGTGGGATTCTGAGGAGACGGATAGAGCCGGTCACTCAATTGAGCTGACACCGCCTTGTTCAAGGCGAACGCCTCCGTGACAGTTAAGCTAAAATATTCCTTAACTGTCCGTCCTTAAGGATGTCTGCCCCGACATCGTTCTCTCCCTTTCAACTGGCAACCGAGACCTGGGACGAATACCTGGATCGCTTTGAGTGCTTTCTCCAGGCCAACAACTACACGGAGCTGTCCAGTGACAGAAAGCGCGCCCATTTCCTAAACTGTTGTGGCCCGCAGATATTCGCCACAGCCAGAGCCCTAGTGCCCCTCAGCCTGTTTATACGGTGCCATGGGACAACTTGCTGCGGAAACTACAGGGTCACTACTCGCCAGCTCCCTCCCGCATTTCGGGGCATTTTGCGTTCCGGTAGAGACTACAGCAAGAAGGGGAGACCATAAATCAATATATTGCTTCCCTCAGGACTGCCGCCATCCACGACCTTGAAGATTCCCTTTTGGAGCAGCTGGTGTGCGGCATGAGGGACTTGCGGTTACAACGTCGCCTCCTGGCCATGAAAGACCTCACCCTGCACTCCTCAATTGACGAGGCATGTGCATCTGAAATGTCCAAGAGGTCAACGGCTGAAATGCACCGGATCTTGTCAGCTGTCACCCCAGACCAAACCGTGGCTGTCCACCATGACGACGACGCATCCAGCGACCATACGGACGACGAGGATGACATGAGCCACCTCAACTCATCGCAGAAAGACAAACGGACGGACCGCAAGCCCCTTCTGATGCCTTGCAGCAGCTGAGGCGAAAATCACCTCAGGTCCGTTTGCCGCTTTAGAACTGCGATCTGCCGCCAATGCGGAAGAAAAGGACACTTGGCTAGGGTCTGTCAGTCTGCCGCACCACAGGACCTGCGTCCAGTCAGAAGAGCAAGCTTCAAAAGCAGCTTTGCCAAGCCAAGGGAAAATTGCTTCACAATCTCCCGAGATAATGCCCACCCTGCAGTGTCTATCAGCCAAGCTTCCTCAGACTCCAGCAAGAAAATTTTTCTCACTGTTCAGCTTGAGGGTTCTCCTTGTAAGATGGAATTGGACTCAGGCTCCTCTAAATCCATCATAGCCTGGTCCACCCTAAAAAACCTAGTGGCAGATTTAACCCACAGAGACCTAGCTGCCTGCAAAACCAATCTGCGGGATTACCAGGGAAATGCTATTCCCATACTAGGCAAGGGCAATTTCCTTATAGAGAAAGGCTCCTTTAAAGGTCGCCTTCCCTTGATTGTTGTTAAGGGGAAACTTCCCAGTTTATTAGGGCTGGACTGGTTCGAGGCTCTGGGGCTCAACCGGCATCCACTCCACCAGCACAGATGACCTTGAAGCTTTGACCTCTGAATTCGCTGCAGTCTTCAATGAAATGCTGGGTAAATATACAGGGAACCCTATATCCCTTAATTTAGATCCCAGGGTGGCCCCATCAGGCTCAAACCCAAGAGTGCCTTTTGCACTCCATCCTAAAGTAGACAAAGAGCTTAACAAATTAATAGCTCAGGGGATCCTAGAACCCACAGACCACTCCAAATGGGAAACACTCATTGTGATTCCCATTAAGCCAGATGGCTCTATACGCATCTGTGCTGATTTTAAATTCACCCTTAATCGTGCATTACAAGCCTATCCCTATCCAGTCCCTGTGGTACAACACCTTCTCCACTCCTTGGGCCCTGGCACCATTTTCGCCAAATTGGATATGGCCCAGGCCTATCAACAGCTTCCTGTTGACGCGCCCACAGCTGCTGCCCAAACTATTGTGACCCACAGAGGCACTTTTAAATGCCATCACCTGCAGTTTGGCATAAGCGTGGCTCCAGGCATTTTTCAAAGCCTCATGGAGCGCCTGCTGCATGGTATCCCAGGAGTCATCCCTTACTTCGAAGATGTCCTAATATCAGCCACCTCTCACACTCAACTTCTTGATCGCCTTAGACTAGTCCTCACCAAACTACAACAATCAGGCCTCAAACTCAAAAAATCTAAGTGCAAGATTGGAGTCCCCAGGGTTGAGTTTTTGGGATTTCTTATTGACGCACAAGGCATTCGCCCCACGGCCTCTAAGGTGGAGGCTATAAAAAAAGCTCCTACCCCCAAATTACAGGCTTTCTTAGGCCTCCTTAATTTTTACAGTGTATTCTTACCCCATAAGGCCTCTGTGGCCAAACCACTCCACCGGTTGCTCGATAGCAAAACCCCTTGGGTGTGGGGCAGGGCCCAGTCCACTGCTTTCAATGCTGTTAAAGACCTCCTTACTTCAGATGCTGTGCTTGTTCAGTACAGCGACAGCATCCCCCTTACCTTGGCTAGTGATGCATCCCCCTATGGCATCGGGGCTGTTCTCAGCCATAGGTTACCCAATGGGACAGAGGCCCCTATCACTCTCTTCTCTAGAACACTTTCCTCTACTGAGCGAAATTACAGCCAATTGGATAAAGAGGCCTTGGCTGCTGTCACTGCTGTAAAACGATTCCATGACTATGTCTATGGCCGTTTTTTCCAGCTCATTACAGATCACAAACCCTGGTTGGGCATATTGGCTGGCGACAGGCAAATGCCTCAAATTCTGTCCCCTCAAATGTCCTGGTGGTTGGTTTTTTTGTCTGCCCATAATTACCAATTAATTTACCGCCTGGGGAAGGACATATGCAATGCTGATGGCCTTAGCAGGTGCCCGCTCCCTCAATCAGTGCTTGATCCTGCCCCTACCTCATCTGCCTTGCTTATTGAGGAAACCAATACTCCAATAACTGCAGCTGATATAGCATTTCACTCCTCTAAAGATCACACCCTTGCCCAGGTACTCGACTGGGTGCTCAGGGGGTGGCCACAGGAGCAGCTCTCTGAGGTTTTCTTGCCATACAAACTGAGGCAACATGAGCTGTCTGTGTTGAAGGGGTGTTTGTTTTGGGGTAGTCGGGTAGTGGTCCCTCCTAACTTAAGGACTGCAGTGCTACATAACCTTCATGAGGGTCACCCAAGTATTGCCAGAATGAAGGCGCTAGGCCGCAGCTATGTCTGGTGGCCAAAGCTAGACAAAGCCATCACTGACTGGGTTGGAGGATGTCAGAGCTGCCAACAGTCCCGGCCAGCACCCCCCGAAGCTCCACCCAGGGAATGGGAACTGCCCAGGGGCCCTTGGTCCAGAATCCATATAGACCTGGCCGGGCCAATGCAGGGGCAAACCCTTCTAGTGGTAGTAGATGCTTACTCTAAGTGGGTAGAGTTAGCTCTCATGGCATCTACCACTTCGGAAGCAGTCAGCAAGGTCTTACGCAGATTGTTCATCACCCATGGGCTGCCTGACGTGGTAGTCTTTGATAATTGGCCTCAGTTTACCTCTACTTCCTTCCAAATGTTCTTGGCTGAGCTGGGTATCCGCCATGCCCAGGTTGCCCCTTTTCATCCTGCTAGCAACGGCTTGGTAGAACGAGCCATGAGGTTGGCCAAAGACGCCCTGGCCAGGTTGGGGCCCGGAAACTGGCAGGAGAAGTTTAACACATACCTCCTGGCCCAGCACACTACCCCATGCCCAGTCACCAATCGCAGTATGGCCGAACTACTTATGGGCCACCGCCTAAGAACCACCTTGGACAGACTGCACCCGAGTTACGTGGCTGACACCCCCCTAGACTTGACTAGCCGAGTCAGGGTCTTTAAAATGGGGGACCAAGTTTATGCCAGAAATTATGGAGGCGAACCCCACTGGTTGCCGGCCAGGGTTCTCACAGCAACAGGCCCCTACTCATACAGAGTTGTTTTGGAGGACGGGAGGCTTTGGCAGCGTCACATTGACCAACTCAGAGGTGCACAACCCTTTGCTTGCGCACCAGCACACGACTCGCCTGGACCGAGCCCAGAGGCCTCCGCCATCTCACCCACCGCTCCAGACGACGACTGCCCCGGCGTCCTTTTGGACTACACGATTCCGGCGCTTAACTCACCTGCTTCCAAGGGCCATCTTCTGGGATCCAGGCTCCCCAACGAAGCATCCCCATCGCCAGTCAAGGATCCAGCAGTCACAGACTGCTCCTTGCCTACAGAGCCACTGTGCTCGACTAGAACACGCAGGCGCCCTGCATATCTTCAGGACTACGCATGCGCCATCCAGGAAGGGAGGGGTGCTGCGTCCCCACGCTGAAATCTACCTAGCAACTAAGAAGCGCCTTCCCATTGGCTGGACTCTGACAGCTCAGCCAGCGGGAAAATTGCAGCCCCGCCATTGGCTGCCCGTTTTGACAGCTGCTATATAAATAGCGGCTTGACAGAAAGTTGCCTGTTGCCGGTTCCTACTATGTTCTGTTCGCAGCTGTTACCTGAATAAAGGGATCTGTTCCAGAGCCTGTCTCGCCTCAGTTTCTGACCCTTCGTTCTCCCAATCAGAACAACAACGACACTGAAAAAATGGACTTATGATCAGTCCTTGCACTTACAACCACTGGAGCATCCCTGTGGCCACATGATCAGCATTTAGGAGCTCAGCAACCGGCATATATTTATGATGATTGCCACATGCTGGGATCCTGGGATCACCATTTGTGACCAGCAAAGTCAGTGGGGAAAGCCATAACTCCTCCAAAACCGTGTGAATCACTTAACAACTGCAGTGATGTGCTTCACAACCCTGGCAAAAAAGGTCATAAAATTGAGCCTGACTCACTTAACAGCCACCTTGCTTAGCAGCTAAAATTGTGGTCATCAGCTGAGAAGTACTTTTTTTCCATTCATTCATATATAAGGATTGCCAAACCGAAAAAATTGGAAAATAACGTTTTGCTGTTCCCCCCTTTGCCTCTTTTTGTTTTGTATTTTTTTGAAAATGTGAACCAATTTGGTGAAAACAAAAACTCTCCAACACAGTACATTATTTTAGAAAACAGGAAAGGATTAGGGACCGCTATATCACTATCCTTCATTTCCTCAAAATATTTTCTGTTAGGGTTATCCAATGTTTTAGATCCATAGGCAAAAAGGTGATTCTTATCAGAAAATGCACACAGCAACTGTCTACACTTCTGAACCCAAACGTGGGATTTCCTGGGGTCCCGCTACATCTGTGGAGAATAGCTGCATGATCCTGGGAAATGATGCAGCTGTTTTAAAGAACTGCATAGAGGCATACATGAGCATCCCTGTTTAGTCTAAACTACCTTTCATACTGCTTTTAATCCCAAAGTGGAATACAATAAACAGATAAATTACAAAAGTTAAAAGCATAATCAATGTAGGTTGCAAGAATGACAAAAATATCCCCAAAGCTCAGCAGCTATTCATCCCAAAGTAATTCAGCCCAAATCCTGAAGGAACAGCTTAAAACAAAAACACAACTAAATAGAATTGCATCCTACCTTTACCAGGATGGGGGAGGGGATAGTTTATCTTTAGGAAGCATGTTTTTTCCCCATATTATTTCATTTTTTCTTTTGTAAACTCTGATTTTTCTAAAAAATATTTTTTGATCCTCTAGCTTCCAGGGATCAGAGGGGCAAGCTGTTTGGTAGATCCTTATATATATATATATACACTGTATGAAGGAACGGAAATAAAGTAGTTCTCAGCTGATGACCCCAAAAAAGAGCCTTGGTGGCGCAGTGGTTAGACTGCAGTACTGCAGGCTACCTCTGCTGCCTGCCGCTGCCTGTGATTTGGCAGTTCAAACCAGGCTCAAAGTTGACTCAGCCTTCCATCCTTCCGAGGTGGGTAAAATGAGGACCCAGATTGTTGGGGGCAATATGCTGACTCTGTAGATAAGTCTAAGTGCTATTGCTGTTGCTATTTTTGCTGCTAAGCAAGGTGGTTGTTAAGTGAGTAACAAAATCTTTAAGGAGTTATGGCTTCCCCACTGACTTTGCTGGTCGCAAATGGCAATCCCATGATCCCAGCATGTGGCATTCATCATAAATATATGCCAGTAGCCGAGCTCCTAAATGCTGGATGCTCCAGCGGTTGTAAGTGCAAGGACTGATCATAAGTCCATTTTTCCAGTGTCGTTGTAACTTCAAACAGTCGTTAAATGAATGGTTGAAAATTGAGGACTACCTGTATCATTATTTTCAAGTCTAACCAAACAAATAGAGCTTTCATTTTCAAATGCGTAAAATTGTTCATCTTAGAGGAAATCTCCTAATCTTGCCAAGGCTATCCTGATGAGATTAGTCACTGGAGTTAACATATTCTTGGAAACAGATTTGGATCAGATTTGTTTTGGGTAAATTCTTTGACTTTTGCTACTTCCTGCTCTGTCGCTCAAAATTGACCAAATCAGGACATCGCCCAAGTTCCTGAGAAAAATGAAAAATGATATTCCTGCTGCAGACAAGAATGGTATATCAAGTATGAAAGGAGGTCAATATTGACCAAACCAGGACATCGCCCAAGTTCCTGAGAAAAATGAAAAATGATATTTCCTGCTGCAGACAAGAAAGGTATGTCAAATAGGAAAGGGGAGGAAGGAACCCACTCTTGAAACATTTAGGCCAATCAGGTGAAAAAGAGTGGGCAACTCTATGGTATTTAAAGGTGGGTAATTTGTTCGGGACATAGAACATTTGGGGAAAAAATCCTTGTTGTTAAAGGTAAGTTTGGTCTTCTTTTGGCAAGGGAAGGAGGGGATAAGAACAGGAGGCTACTCTAGGGCCATAGAGTATCTACAGTCCTGTATGTTTATCTGAGAATCCATCCCACGAACGCCAAGGGGCTTCTGATTGCATTGTCAGGTTATTGTCATTTTTTTTCTTCAAATAAATTTTTTATTTTTACTATATAAAGAAAGAGCAACAATTTCAATGTCTATATAAACAGTGTGTTGTCTGGTTACAGTTAATTTGAGCAATAGTCATCATCATCATCATCATAATGTCCATTAGTAGTGATCATATAATAACAGTATTTTCTCCACATATTAATACTTAATTGTTAATATTAAATCATATTGATAATAAACATAATAAACCCTCATGGTAAAATTAATCCTTCGCTTATCATTTTAAATATTCTAACTTCTGTTTCTGTTATTTAACCATAGATAAAACGAATCCCATGTTTCAAAATATTCCGTATCTTCCTTCTCTTTAATTTCAAGTGTTAATCTATCCATTTCTGCACATTCTAGTATTTTTTTTTTTTTTTTTTCTTTTTTAAATTTAGTTTTTTTATATTTTTGTGTGTCTTTTATTCCAAAAAATACAGTATATTCGTTTTTCTTTTACAGGCATCTACATGACTGGTAAAGAGCTACGTCAGTGTATTATTCCAAAGACAGCACCTTTATCTGAAAAGCTGAAGGTTTTCAAAGAAACTCTACTTCCTCGGCACCCTCCAATTTTTCATGAATGGTTTCTGAGAAAATTCCCTGATCCTACCTCATGGTCAGTCTTTTTTCTACAGTTATTGGTTTTTGAGTTGTATTTATCTG
>QLTV01003774.1:0-13091 GCA_003457575.1 Thermophis baileyi
TGAATATGATTGTAAATTCTTATTTGCTATTGCACTAGATATTTGTAACACAGACGACACACTGTTTAATGGAAGATGAAACGTTTGTATTAAAATAAAATAAAAAACATAAATAAATAAATAAAAAGTTGGCTTCACTTGGAACGTGCTGACATGAAGCTCCTAATAAATAACTGGATTTCTTTTGAAGCTTGGCTCGAGGCTCATGATTTAATTAGGGCATCGGTCGGAACCCTGACACACACACACACACCATTCCAAGGTTAGAGACTTTTATCCACATCTGAGCTAGCAAACTGCCAATCATGCCTGGGCTTGGGGAGAAGGCCCTCTCCTTCCTCTGTGGATAAAAGTCCCTAAACTTAGAATGTGGTGTGTGTGTGTGTGCTTGGCTGCCAGCAGTTTGGGGAGGCGGGGAGCTTGTGGGGCACTGAGTTGTCCCCACGTCGAGTTAGCCGGTGCGACTAACTCGACTGACCCAAGTCAGCCGCGCCCAGTGAACAGCGTCGAGCCGGCCACATCGAGCTGGCCATGCCCACCCAGCTATGCCCACCTAGTCGCAGAGACCCAGCCGTGACCACCCGGCCACGCCTACCCAGCCACACCTACCTGGTCGCTGTGGGTCGTCATAGTCTTACATGCAACTGGCCCTTTGACGGCAACCATAATGCTGATGCGGCCCTCAATGAAATTGAGTTTGACACCCCTGCCCTACAGCATCTCTTGACATATTTCCATGTCTGGGCTGGTTTCCCTAAGCTAGCACATTTCATCTACAGTGCCAGCAAAGAACACTTTCCCTTCCAGGGCAGTAGGTTTATGTTTTGCTCTTGAGAAGATTTTTATATTTTCTTGCATGAATGTTCCTCCAGAAGATGGAGAAACATGTTCTCTGAGCTAGTTCCTTCTCTCCATCCATCCATCCATTCCTTTCTCAGAGCATCCTCTTCTTCTCTGAGGTATATGTATTGATCTTCCACTTGGTTAAACAGATTGATGCATCATTTATTTCATAGTGGGCAACTTGATTAAGTTCTCTTGATGTCACATGGACTGGTGCATTTCCTTGATTGCTGTTTCCCTGCTTCATAATACATTCACTAAACATTTTTCTTTTTGGGGTGGAGTTGTGCATCTACAGGTTAAAGCAATGTGATTGATACTTTCTCCAGACTGCTGTATTTTTTTGCAGTTTCCAGTGTTCCTCAAGGTAATGCATGCAGCCAGATCCTTCCTGAATTGTATTTTTAGTGCCTTTCTCTCTTTGCGAGTATTTGATGCATTACCCTCCATGATGTCTCTTTCTTTTTACCTGATGACTGGGTTTCCTTGGATTACTTAACAAGTGCTGGGATGTTTGGGCCATGGTCCAAAGATTGCTTGTGTACTTCACCCACCGTTTTTACCTGCGATGCATCTGACTTTTCTACTCCTCTTCCTCCCCCTTCATTATTCCTCAAGAACCACCGAATGACATCATCCTAAAAGTCAGCCCCCACGCAGGCTTCCCCAATTGGCCTTTCATGTTCCCCTCCCGCCCACCAGCTCCTCCATCCATTGGCTTGGCCTCCTTGCCACTCGGAGTCTGGCTTGCCCTCCCATCTCCACGAGTGGGCCTTATCTCGGGGGCTCTCCCGGAGTATGCGGGTAGCTCGTTGGTCAGAATACTCATCAGTCAGGGCTTTCTTAAAGGGGCAGGCGCACCGTAGCTTTGCGCTGCGCAAAGGGGTGGGATTGTCTCCGCCTTTCGCTCTCTGGATCTGCTTGGGAGGGCTAGAGGGGGGCGCTGGGCGGTGGGCGAGCGTCCGGCCGGGAGGGAGGGATGCTGGAGCTAGGGAGTGGAATCCGTCCCTAAAAGCCGGGAGAGGGGGCTACGCATCAGCCCCTCCTGCATCCCTCTTGAATCAGCACCAACACCATCAGAAGAAGCGCCGCCTCCCCAGCCTGCTGCAAAGGCAGGTAAGAACCAGGCTCGGGAGCTCCCATCTCCTCCCTGGAAACCTGCACTGCGCCCCGCTGCTTCCGTTCTCTCCATTCTTTCTTGGTATGCCTCGACTCCCCCAGTACCGGCTGTTCACAAGCTGCCGCTGAAAACCTCTGCTCCTTCTCCCTCTCGCAGCTGCGCTGTCCAAAACCGTCCGGCTCCGCATCTCTTGCTTCCCTCCCCCATCCTTACCCCTTTTGCCTCAATGTCTCACTGGTTTCCGCACCCCCAGGCTCCTGACTTCCATTGCTCTCCATCACCCTCGCTGCTTGACTCTCACCTGCCTTGCTTTGCACCTAGAGCACCTGCGTCTTTTCCACGCAATCTGCACTGAGCCTCAAAAACACCCCTCCCCAATACACAGACGAGGTCCCATCAGCCACAGCATCCACAGTCTGTCTTTTCCCCCTCAGCCACCCCAATTCTCTGACATGCTCTGGAAATCTCCATTTCTCTGTCCAACCAACCACCAAGGCTTCTGAGCCGGTTCCCATGACATTGCTTCTTGCCTGTTCTCTTTTGCTTAACCTCTCCTCCCCAGCCACGTTGTCTGCTACCCCCCCCACCTATCCTTTCTTGAGCACCCCCCCCCCACAGCTCCCAACATCTTTCCTCCTGGAAAGGGGGCTTCTGCCACTGGCAGCCCTTTGAATCCCCACCCCAAATGCTATGCATTCCACCCAAATGCTATGCATTCCACCCATTTCCACCCATTCCACCCATGTTATTAGTTCAGCCAAACTCCTCTCCTCACAGGGGCCTCTCTCCTTCCACATCTCCTTAGTTCTAGCCGTGAACCTCTTAGATACCCAATCCATAAGAAGACTTTCTGAATAGCTGCTTCTCATCTTCTCACCAGTCTTGCCTGTGTTCTGCTCAGCTATCATCCCCTAAGCCCTTACCTACCTCCATAGAGAATTTTTGGTTTTCACCCCCAACTGCATTCCCCAATAACACTCCCCTGTTCTGAAGTCATTCTATCTGGGCCTCCAAAGCCTCCCAAACTGAAAGGCATGCCCAAGTTCCAACCTCATAGATCCACTGCCTCTACTTTGTCTCCCACTTTAGTCAATATCTCCTTACCTTTCTACTGACATTTGGGTACAAGACCCACATTTACACCTAAGCAGCCTTGGTGTCCTTTGCCAAAGGGGTCTGCATTCTATTTCAACTACACTGTCTTAGACACATGTGTCATATGATCTCCAAGTCCAGGTGAGATTGCACTCATAGCACATCCCAGGTTTTCATGATGGGCCTATCCCATTATTCCTATCCATTTCAGCAACTTTGTTCCAGTAGTCCACAATTACCAACACTGCTGCTATTTTTCCCCAAGGCTACATCCATTCAAGACCTATAGCCCTAGATGCCTCCTGTCTTCTACCCCATGGCTGGATATGTATGCCACATTAAGCAATTACATGATTTGCTTGGTTTAGTATGTTGCATGAATCCAATCATTGTAATTTGTGAACCATGTTTATGGCTTGGTGTGTTGCATAAGCTCAGTCAATAGTGGCTTATATAACAAACCATGGTTAATTATGGTATAGCAGGATGGGTGAACCTAATCCAACTTTTAATTCCACATCCATACTTGCACCTAATTTCTTCTCAAAAAGCCTCTGCTTCCAGCTCAGCATCCACCCACTAGTTTATTCTACTCTTCCCCCTTTGGCCCCTCCATGTATACTGTATCAGATCAACTTTTTGGTCATTCATTCATTCATTCATTCATTCATTCATTTTGCCTATCTATGTTTTCATGTCTCAAACATCTGCACTACTACCGGTACTATATTCATGTCGGGAGCACTGAAGCACTTCCAGATTGAAAGGATTGAATGGTGATATCACCATTGCCTGGGAGACACCCAGTTGGGGGCTCCTTTCATGTCCCCATTAAGTTGCCCACCAAAGTGGTACCCATCTATCTACTCGTGGTTGCCCGCTTTTGAACTGCTGGGTCGGCAGGAGCTGGAGTGTGTGACGGGAGTTCACCCCATCCCACGGCAGCAACTGGGTCTCAAACATGAGCCTGCCAATTGTCAGCCCAGTGTCCTAACCTCATGAGTGACCGTGTTCCTATAACATCTGCACTGAATTTTCTTCATATGTAATTCCCTTTTCCCAGATGTCTGCCTGGAAAGCCCTTCCTTGCATCCACAAACTCAGACAATGTGTCTGTTGGATCAGCTGCTTCTGCTAAGACTCTCTCTTGCTATATATGGGGCCATTGAACTATAATATGTAGAAAAAAGAACATGTATGATGTGTTTATTCTTTGATAGCATAAAGTATTAGAGGTCTGTTTTAAAACTCAGAATGCCTAGTAGCAGTCAATAGATAACAATCTCTTGTCCAAAGCCTAAAGTTCTTTATATGCAGCTTAAGAGTTGGGGTGTCTCCTCTTGTGATCTCCTGGGATTACATTTTCTATCCTCAATTCATGTCTACTGGAAGAGTTGATGGATTTGCTGTCTGTTTCCCACTTTTGCAGGCAAAGATTTGACAGCCTTCCATAGTTATTTCTGATAAATCCATATGGTCCAAATGAAGATACTGTGTAGACACTTGCAGACAGACTCACAAGCATGTTTCATGCACCACTTATTTCTGACAGCTGTACTCATATAAGTTGTTGATAAGAAACATATTTGCTGGAGAGTTTCTCAGCTCTTCCCATACAAATGTTTATGTGAGTTATGTTTGCAGGGAGGGCATTTTCCAGTTTTGTGGACAAAATACACACATACTGACACAGATTCATGTTTATGTACAATGTATTTCGTTGGGGGTGTTTCCTGGAACGCTGACACAATGGCCAGTGCTGCAGAATGACACGATAATATTGCATAAATGTTTGAATGTGCATCTCTGAACAGAAGAATTATTCCTTTATATACTTGAAAACAGTGAAATGTACATACTCATTTACTGAAATGTTAGAGATGATATGCTAGGGGTAGACCTCTGTTACTGTCATATCCGTGAATCTGCCATTCTTCAGGGGAAGAGGGGGGTCCTTGGTTATATTATCTACTTTATTGCTTTCTTCCTTATGTATCCTATATCCTGTAGTCTATGGATTTATAACTTGTAGCCTGGCGCCTAGGCGCCCTGGCATTTTCGCACCTTTTGGGGAATGTAAGGGGAGGGAGGGCCATGTGGGTTGTATCACCTGAAAGCCAGCAGAAGATGACCCTGAGAAAGTTCCCTTATCGGTTTCTCAGAGCGGCCAGTACAAAAACATCTTCACACCTGCGGATTGGCTGAATCCACATTGGACTGTTGGGAGGGGTTTCTAATTCCTTTTATCCTAACTGTATTGCCTTAGGGATCTCAGAGCCTGCTTTTCTTTTGTCCTGCTATCACTCCAGTTCAATAAAAGGTTCCTTTTGAAATGCCAAGTTTCAAGAGTTTTTACTTTCTTGAATGAGGAGGAGAGGCCGGACCTTACATAAAGCAGGCTCTGCAAAAGTGATCAACCCGGAGAGAAAATTTTCACTCTACCGAGGGGATCCTGCAAACCATGTCCGAACAAAGCAGCGAGCAAGGGGAGGCAGAGTGCTGGGGAGAAACATCGACAACTACCCAGCCGGACGCCGGCTCCATATGCCCCATCGAAGACATCGAGGCTGTCCTGGAAAGCTCCGCGAAACCCCGGTGGTCAATTGGCGTGGGGAAGAAGGACAGCTGGGATGGGAGAACCAGAGGAGTCAACCTCACCCGTGGTAGCCGGAAACCAGGGTGGAAGCTGGAACTGGAGGCCCTATCCGACCAGGAAGAACTGATCGAGGAGCCGCTGAAGGAGGACCGACTCAAGCGGCACATCACCCAACTCGAGATGGAGACTTTGGAGAAACTTAACATCCGTGGGGAGCCGGGTTGTCAATGAAGGGGGGCAGAAGCAGCACCAGCCGCTGATGAAGCCTGAGCTGTCACTCCGGACCCAGCAGCAGCCGACCAAGCTGCTGCCGCCGCCAGGGCAGCAGCTGCGCTGGGGAACCTTCCTCTCGCAGCACCAGCCCAGGTGAATGTCCCCGGTGAACCCAGGGGACCCCAGTTGGAGAGGAACCCCTCCCCCTTGGCGTAAAGTATGATGGGGACCGCCAGAAGTTGGGCTTCTTCCTAGCCCAAGTCCTCACATATATGCAGGAATACGGCCGAAACTTCCCAACCCAGGGGGCGCGAGTTCGAGTTGTCACCCTAACCTTAGAGGGGGCAGCTGCCCGGTGGATGGTGACCCTCCATAACGCCGATGCCTTGGAGCTACAGAACTTCGACCGCTTCATGATGGCCCTGCAACGTCGTTTTGAAGACCCACTGGCTGACCACAAAGCCCGCGATCGCATCAGTCGTAAAGCAAGGCTGCCGGCCAGTAGCTGAATACACCGAGGAATTCCAAGACCTCGCCTGCCAAGTGGCTTGGCCAGAAGACATCTTGGTGAGCTGGTTCAAAGATGGGCTGAATGATGACCTATACATCGTTTGCCTAGCCCGGGGGGGCCCTAACCGCTTGTACGAATGGTACCTCATGGCGGAGGAAGCCGAGATCGACATGACCCAAAACCAATACCGTGCAGGAAGGGTTTGGAGGAGATTCCCACCCCAGGGGAAGAGGGAACCGTTCAAGCTGCAGACCGCCCTAGCACCGAGACCATTGGCATGTTTCAAGTACGGAAAGGAGCGGCACCGTGCAGCAAAGTGTCATTTGAAAACTCCCGCCAAGAAGCCCGAACGCCTGTCCGGAGGAAAGCCTGCAAAATCAACCCCCCAAGGAAAAGAAACCGCTTTAAGAAGCAGAGAGGCCATGGAGTTTCGCCCTCCCTCAACCCCAGAGGAAGGAACTCCGGCAGCCCAACATGAAAACCCGAGTCCGTCTGAAAGCGATCTGGAAGACAACCCTCTGGTAAGCGACCCAGTCGAACCACTCACCCTACCCTTAAGACTTTTCATTCCCAGCCGAGGAAAAAGGGAAAAAATCTCGGCATTACTGGACTTGGGTTGCACCCGATGCCTAATTAGTCCAACCTTAGTGGGGAAACTGGGGATCCATCTAAGGAAATTAAAAAACCCCATCGCTTTCTGCCAGCTAGACGGGACAGTAGCGGAGGGGAGTCAGCCATTTTTGCCACAGAACCTTTGCAAATAAACATGGGAGACCATGACGAGACAATCACGTTTATAGTAGCACCTGGAATGGAATGGCTGCTAGTCCTGGGACTCACGTGGTTGAGGAAATGGAACCCCAAAGTAAATTGGAAGCGAGGGACCATAAGATTCCAAGGACACGTAACGTTCGCAGACGAACTAGTGGAGAAGCCTGAAAAGGGGGGGGGGAAGCAAAGAAACAGCAATGCCCGGCTGGACCATGCCAACCCAGGGCATCCCAAAAGAGTACAGGGACCTAGCCGAGGTTTTCAGCGAAGAAGGCTCCGACAAACTCCCCCCCCCCACGCCACAGACTGTGCCATCGAAATTTTACCAGGGGCCAAACTTCCAAAACCAAAAATGTATAGCATGTCCCCCCGAGAACTCGACGAACTGAGAACGTTCATTGACAAAAACTTAGCGAGGGGATTTATTGAACCTACCCGACCAAAAATCGCGGCCCCAGTATTATTCCACGAGAAAAAAGATGGCACTTTGCGCCTTTGCGTAGACTATAGAAATCTCAACACTGTGAGCGTAGAAAATGTATACCCCCTCCCCCTTATGAAAGACATGCTAGCACACCTCTCTAAGGGAAAAATCTTCTCTAAACTGGACTTACGAGAGGCATATTACCGCATCAGAATAAGGGAAGGGGACAAATGGAAGACTGCATTCAATACCCCACTGGGTTGCTACCAATTTAAAGTACTCCCATTCGGATTACAAGGCGCCCCAGCCGTTTTTATGCAACTAATAAGCGAGGTGCTTCATGAGCATTTATACAAAGGAGTCTTGGTTTACCTTGATGACATTTTAATATACACAGAAACCAAAGCAGAGCATGTAAAACTAGTCCGAGCGGTCCTAAACAAACTCCGTTCCGCAAAACTATGCAAAACTTTCCAAGTGTGAATTACACTAAGAGAAAATAGACTACCTGGAGTACTGAATATCCCACGAGGGGATAGAGATGGACCCACAAAAAGTACAAGCCATGATTGACTGGAAGCCACCCTGCACACGCAAACAGTTACAAAGTTTCTTGGGGTTTGCAAACTTTTACTGCCAATTTATTCTGGCATTTGCAAAAATTGCCCTCCCCATTACTAACCTGCTAAAGACCAAAGGGGAGGACAAACCAAAACCAAAACAACCACTAAATTGGACAATGGAATGCCAAGCAGCATTCGAAAAACTTAAACAACTGTTCTCAGCCGAGCCAGTATTAAAACACCCAGATCCAGACAAACCGTTTGTCATACAAGCAGATGCCAGTGATGTAGCCGTGGGGGCAATCTTACTCCAAAAGAACGAGAAAGACCAGCTACAACCATGTGCCTACACGTCCAAAAAATTGACTGAAATGGAACAGAGATGGGCTATCTGGGAGAAGGAGGCTCTCCTCACTTGGAGGCATTTTCTGGAGGGGAATAAAATCCCTTTTGAAGTTTGGACTGATCACAAAAACCTGGAGGCCCTTAAGAACCCACGGAAACTTTTCCCCAAGAAAGTACGCTGGGCGCAATACTTTAAGTGGTTTGACTTCACGCTCAAATATTTCCCAGGGGGGAAGAACCTTCTGGCAGACACTCTCTCAAGGAAACCCCAATACAATAGCACAAAGGCCGAAATAATTAAACCTTTGCTGCAAACCCCCCAGCTGGCAGCTAAAGTAATCACAAGGGCACAAGCCAAACAAGACCTGCCCACCAACAACGCTACCATCCAAGCGTTTAAGAAAGCCCTAGTCAAGGATGAGTGGTTTCAAACCCACAAAAATAACTGCTTGATTAAAGACGATTTAGCTTGGGTGGGAGGGAAACTGTATGTTCCTGCAAGCCAAAGATTGGACCTTATGAAAAGATGCCATGACTCCAGATTGGCAGGACATTTTGGATTTGTAAAAACTTTACACCTCATCAAACGACAATTTTGGTGGCCATCACTCAAAAAAGACATAGAAAGCTACGTGGCCAGCTGCCCTGTCTGTGCTGCAGCTAAAAGATGGCAGAGAAAATCCCCCAGACTTTTACAAATCATAGCTGAGCCTTCAGCACCCTGGAGAGAGATCTCCATGGATTTCATTGTAGAACTGCCAGAAAGCGCGGGAAATATCATTATTTGGGTAGTAACAGACCTATTCTCCAAACAGGTCCATTTCATCCCCTGTCCAAAAATTCCCAACAGCTAAGGCATTGGCAAAAATGTTCCTGGTACACATTTATCACCTCCATGGAGCTCCCCAAAGGATTATTTCTGATCGGGGAGTCCAATTCACTTCAAAATTTTGGAGGGTATTACTGAACCTACTAGGCACCACTCAGGGCTTAAGCTCCTCCCACCACCCCCAGACGAATGGGGGGGAACACGCGAACGGGGTGCTAGAACAATATTTAAGATGCTTTATTAACTACCAACAGGATAATTGGACAGACCTTTTACCTTTTGGGGAATGTAAGGGGAGGGAGGGCCATGTGGGTTGTATCGCCTGAAAGCCAGCAGAAGATGACCCTGAGAAAGTTCCCTTATCGGTTTCTCAGAGTGGCCAGTACAAAAACATGTTCACACCTGCGGATTGGCTGAATCCACATTGGACTGTTGGGAGGGGTTTCTAATTCCTTTTATCCTAACTTTATTGCCTGAGGGATCTCAGAGCCTGCTTTTCTTTCATCTTGCTATCACTCCAGTTCAATAAAAGGTTCCTTTTGAAATGCCAAGTTTCAAGAGTTTTTACTTTCTTGAATGAGGAGGAGAGGCCGGACCTTACAGTTACAATATGTGTGAGCAGAGGTGTTGGAAAACATTAAAAATATTATCAGTATTAGGAGTTCAAAGCTCTTTTCTATGCATATTTAACAGAATAACAGAGTTGGAAGGGACCTTGGAGGCCTTCTAGTCCAACCCCCTACTCAAGCAGGAGACCCTATACCAGTGATGGCGAACCTTTTAGAGACCGAGTGTCCAAACTGCAACCCAAAACCCACTTATTTATTGCAAAGTGCCAACACAGCAATTTAACCTTAGGTTTTACTACCTAAAATAATGATAAACAAGGCAGAGTTCAGCTAATTGTTCTAAGAAAAACGTGATAAATGCACTTTTATGCCCCTTCATTTTTTTTCTGCTTTTGAAATATTACGTTTAGCAACAATGAAAAAAAAGAAAAACTTTTGTAATATCATTTCTCTCTTTCCCTCCCTCTCTCTCTCTCTTTCCCTCTTTCTCTCTCTTTCCCTCCCCCCTCTCTCTGTTTTTCTCTCTCTCTCTTTCCCTCCCACACTCTCTCTCTCCCCCCTCTCTTTCTCTCTCTCTCTCAAACCCCAACAAAGCCAGTGAACTCTTCTTAGAAGGATCTACTCAGGCAATTGGAGGACAAACTGAACTTTTGAGAGCGACTGCAAACTTAGGAGAAGGGAAGCAAGTTGAGTTGAGTCTCTCTCTCACACACACACTCACAGAGTCTCTCTCACTCTCTCTCACTCACTCTCTCTCACACACATGCACACACCACCCCCGCGACGACTCCTCCGTCCTCGTCCCTGCACCGGGTCAGCCAAGTCCTTCTGGCGAGGGAAGGTCTCAGCATCTGTGGGGTTCCCACTGCTGCCCTCCCCTCCCCAGGCCAGATCTTTTCCAGACACCCTGCCAAAGTCCCAGGGCAGCCCATCTCCCTTTACCTGCTGCTGCCGCTGGTGTGGGGAGCGGGGGGAGGGTAAGAGGAGGCAGCAGAGCCCAGCTAGCCTTAGAAGGGAGATCAGGCGGGCTCCCGAAAGGAGACAGGGGAGCGGTCCTCGTGGGAATGTGGCAGGGAAGCGGGGTGAGTGTGAAGGATCGCTGCGGCAAAGGAGGGCGGGAGGGAGCCGGATCAAAGAAGGGCGAAGCTAGAGTCCTCCTCTCCTTCTCTCCTTTCTATTGCTCTGGTGAGGGCTGAAAATTTGCAGGGGTTGATTTGAAAGGCACTCTGCACATGAAGGCACTCTGCACATGATCTGAGACAATCCTGCCACAGGAAAAGAACACACCAAGGGGACCAAGCACGGGGCAAGGAGGTGGGCAGCGAGGGATTTGTTATTGCTACAGAGATAGAGAGCGGTGTGCAAGATCCCTCTAGTCTAGTCTTACACACACACACACACACACACACACACACACACCATTCTTTGCAATTAGGTCTCATCAACGCACAGGTTATTTGCTTGTGTATCTGTGTAAATTTTGAAAGAAGGCAAGCAAATGACAACTACCGGAGGGAATCGGGGATGGAAAAAGTGAAAGGCTGGGGAGGGTTTTTCGAAATAGAAGGAAAGGAGCAGGGACCATTCACAAACAGGCCCCTGGCTGTCTATCAACTTAAACAGGAGGCGCGAAACAAAACCGCATCCACCAATCAGAGCCCTGGTCTGCCCATCGCTTGTTTCGGTGCGTGTCCGGCAGCGTTTCGTCTGTGCTGGGGCGACGGCGCACGTGCCCACACAGAGGGCTCTGCGTGCCACCTATGGCACGCATGCCATAGGTTCGCCACCACAGCCCTATACTATTCCAGACAAGTGGCTGCCCAGTCTCTTCTTAAAAGCCTCCAGTGATGAAGCACTCACAACTACTGAAGGCAAGCTGTTCCACTGGTTAACTGTTCTCACTGTTAGGAAATTTCTCCTTAGTTCTAGGTTGCTTCTCTCCTTGATTAGTTTCCATCCATTGTTTCTTGTCTTACCTTCAAGTGCTTTGGAAAATAGGTTGACCCCCTCTTCTTTGTGGCATCCCCTCAAATATTGGAACACTGCTATCATGTCACCCCAGTCCTTCTTTTCACTAGACTAGTCATACCCAATTCCTGCAAACGTTCTTCATATGTTTTAGCCTCCATCCCTTAATCATCTTTTTTTAAATAATTTTTTTTATTTTTTCACCAAATTCACATAAACATCCATACATATACCATAAATCATATCAAAACATTTATAATTATACATTACTGTCCAATATATCATAAGCAAACATCCTAATTTTACACCTTTTATACTTTTATTACCCGTCTGTTTTCCATCAATATTTCATACTCCCCTCCCTCTATCTCCCTCTCTTCCCTCTACCTTCTTTTTCCTTCTCTCCCTCTTTCCTACTTCCCTCCTCTCCTCCTCCCCCCTTCCTTTCTACTTCCTCTTCCTCCCTCTTGTCCCTTCCCTGAGTACATCTAATCATAATCCATTTTATGGTTAACAGACGACCAACTCAAATCTCTAACATCATTCCATCATCGGTGCTACTCTTAAATTTATATTTTCCCCTTTATCCATATTTATATATATATTATATTCTTCTAGGTATATTTACTATTATTCTAATGCTATCTCCTTGCCACATCTTTTTGTCGCCTGGGTCTACCACCTTTAATTTCCAATTTTCTCCCAAATTAATCGCTATAGCTTATCTTCCATACATATTCATTGTCTCTTGTACCTCCTTTCTTATTTATCCTTCAATTCCATCCTGTTTATGTTTTTAATTTTAGGCCATACTCCTCCCTTTCCTCAATTTATATCTTTACTCATTTTATTTTTATTCTATCATTTCTAAATGCCCTAAATTTCTAATCTCTTTTACCTTTTCAGAACTTCGTTTCACCTTTATTACTCAATTTCTTATTTTAACTCATCCTCAATATTTAAACAAAATCCAATCTTACCACTACTCATTCATCCATTGGTTGGTTGAATTACCAACTTCCCAATATACAAAACCCCCCTAATATCTAAAATCTCTTCAACATAATATCAAATTTAAAAATTATATAATCTTATATTAAAAACCTTTTAAAAATAACAATTACGCAAATCTCATAACATTCCAACAATTTCCATAATTATTAAAATTCTTTTAATTTAATTTAATTTATAAAATGTATATGCCGCCCAACTCCCGAAGGACTCTTAAGTATTTTAATTCCACT
>QLTV01003774.1:13772-24501 GCA_003457575.1 Thermophis baileyi
CAATCCTCCCTGCTGCCCTTTCTCTATCTTTCCATGAGTTGTTACAATATTTCTTCCAACCAGCAGATGGCTTTTCCAGATTTCCAAAGCAATACAGTTATTTCACAAAACTCTCCAAAACATTTTAAATCCACATATGGGATATTTTCTTCAAATTCTTTATTCTTTTTCAGTCTCTTTAACTTCCACCAAGTCCAATTATAGAAATATCCTCCAATTTCTTAAGCTTTTAAGACTCTGTTCCTTTAAATCTCTATGGTATTTCCAATTGCTAGATAGCTGCTAGCTCCGTTCTACAAAAGTCTCCAAAGTACTTTAAATCCTCTTAGCGCATATAAAATATGTTCTTCTAATTCTTTATACTTTTTCAGTCTCTTTAACTTCCACCAAATCCAATTATAAAAACATCCTCAAATTTCTTGGGCTTTTAAACTCGTTCCTTTAATTCTCTCTATGGTATTTCCAGTTGTTACCGTAGTTAGCCGTTCACTCCATTTTAAAGTCTCTTTTGTTTCATTTTAAATTTCTTCTTTTTATCATTAAATTGGCCAAACACTCACCCAGCTTCAGCACTTCTTCACATCTCTCCAGCACTAACGCTTAGATCTTGTCACCCAGGCAATCCACGATCTCTCAATTCCAATCTTTCCGATCGTGGCCGTCCCAGCTATTGGCGACAGAGTCGTCTTCCACAGCTGCTGGTCGAGAGGCTGGTGCCGGCTCCCTGGGAGGTTTGCAAGCCCCCCCTCCCCATCCACCGACCGGTGCTTCTCTTCTTCACCTCCCCTACAGGGAGGTTCTGACCTGGTTCCGATCCGGTTCCAGGTCCCCAAGCAGCTGGGATTCGGGGTTTCCCGCAGAGCGCGGGAGACACCCGTAGCGCTGGGACGTTGGCCACGCCCCTTCCTCCCATCCCCTAATCATCTTTGTTGCTCTTTTCTGCACTCTTTCCAGAGTCTTAACTTCTTATTTTATAATATGGTAACCAAAACTGGATGCTGTATTGTGTGGTCTTATATAAAGCTGTACTAGTACTTCACATGATCTTAATTCTATCCCTCTGTTATTGCAACCTAGGATTGCATTGGCTTTTTTGGCTGCTGCCGCACACTGCTGAATCACATTTAAGAGATTGTCCACTAGGACTCCAACATCCCTCTCACAGTTACTCCTATTGAGCCAGGTTTCAACTAATCTGTCCCTGTATATTTGTTTTTTTCTTCAAGTCTGTTGATATCCATCTCGATCTTGAGCCTATCTTCTGGGGTGTTGGTTATTCCTGCCAGTTTAGTGTTGTCTGCACATTTGATGAGTTCCCCTTCTATCCCCTCATCTAAATCATTTATGAAGAAGTTGAAGAGTACTGGGACTAAAACGGAACCTTGGGGTACCCCACTGCTTACTTTCTTCCATGTAGATGTAGTTCCATTAAGGACTACACATTGAGTGTGGTTTGTCAGTGACTTCCAAATCCATCTGGTGGTGATGCTGTCTATGCTACATTTTTTTAGCTTACCAAGAAGTAGGTTGTGGTCTACTTTGTCAAATGCCTTACTGAAATCCAAGTATACTATGTCCACGGCATTTTGCTGTTCCACTAATTTAGTCACTTTGTCAAAGAATGAAATAAGATTTGTTTGGCATGATCTGTTTTTGACAAAGCTGTGTTGGCTTCTGGTTATAACTTTGCTTGCTTTTTTTGTTCACAGATCTGTTGCTTGAATATCTTTTCCAGGATCTTCCCAGGTATTGATGTCAGGCTGATTGGTCTGTAGTTTCCTGGATCTGTTTTTTTTCTTCCTTTTTTGAACCTGGGAACCACATCAGCTCTTTTCCAGTCCTCTGGCAGTTCCCCGGTGCTCCATGATCTTTGAAAGATATGGTTCAGTGGTTCCGAGATCACATCTGCCAGCTCCTCCAGAACTCTGGGATATAATATGTCAGGTCCTGATGATTTGATCTCATCTAGAGTGGACAGGTGTTCTCTTACCATTTTCTTGCTTATTTTAATTTGTATTCTTAGTCTGTCTTTTAGGGTAATTGTCATGCCCCCGTTGGAGTCTGAATCTGCGGGGGAAGATGAGCTGGAACAAGAACTAACAGAGATGGAGAGGCCGGCTCCGTTGGCCTTGGAGGAAATGGGGGAAGGGCAGAGTCAGTCCAGGCAAGGCTTTTCTGAATTAGTAAGGCCTGCAGACAGGGAGAGCTCAGGAGAAGAGCAGGGACTACCCCCTCCTGATCTGAGAGCAAGGAGGGAAGGACGGCGAGATCAACGCAGATTGAGCTGGCTACAAGGGAGGAGAGTGCCCTGCCCCTTTTCACAAGGCACACCTGGGGACTAAGATGTAAGGAGGTGCCAGTGGGAGGGGCATTTGTCGGGAACAAGAGTTGAATCTGTGGAGCCTTGTGTGCACTTGCCAAAGCCTGGAGATTGCTGTACTCTGTCTTGTAGGGCTTGCCAGTTTGCCTGCTTCGCTGAACTTCTTGCTCTGGTTACTGTTTAGCTAACCTGGCTTATTGGACTGCTGGCCCTGGTTGCTGTTTAATTAACCTGGCTTACTGGACTACTTGCAGCCAGAGGCTTCTGAAGGTGCGTGTGAGAGCTTTGCTCCAGGACTTGTAGTGAATGTGGGAACGTTTGGGGGCACAGTTGGAGCAATAAAGGGGAGTTAGACCTGTTCTCTGGTTGTGTTGCTTTCGTGCCATGCCCCGGGTCATCACATTTTGTTCCCGACCCAACTCCAACTTGCTCCTCCGTACCACCCACTGTTGGATAATTATGCCGAGTTTTGCCATCAGCTAAGGGCCATGTTTGAGGACCCTGTTAGGGCCCAAACGGCTAACAGGCAGTTGAGAGAGTTGCGGCAGGGGAGTGGCTCGCTCGCTGACTATATCGCTGACTTCTGGGTGGTCTGCCAGGATCTGCAATGGAACGAGGCGGTGCTTATGGACCAGTTCCAGGAAGGTCTTTCATCGGAGCTCCTGGATGAGCTGGAGCACACTGAATGCCCTAGCACACTGAAGGAGCTCATGCACCTGTGCCTCCACATCGACGCAAGGCTCCAGCAGCGACGGGCGTGATGACGGACGAAGGCCGCGCCTGCACCCGTTAAGGCAGTCCTGCCATCGGTACCGCTGCCTGATGAGCCAATGCAATTGGGGGCTGCACGACCTCGCCTGACCCAAGCCGAAAAGGATCGGTGCCGCCGTGAAGGCCTTTGCCTGTATTGTGGCAGCCAAGGCCATACGGCGGTCAAGTGTCCTGCTAAGGCACCCAAAGCAGCGGTGGGAGCAGCGGCAGGAAACGGGCATGGCCCAGCCTAGAGGGCTCCGTAGGGCTCAAGGGGCAACGGGCCAACCATCTCCACCACAGACAGCTTTTGTGAAGCACCTCATGCTAGCAGCGAGTGTATTCATGCCAGGTCAGGGAGCGGTGGAGATTCAGGCCCTGGTGGACTCGGGGGCCATGGACAACTTCATGGACTTGACATTTGCCACACAGTGGTCCATCCCCCAGCAGCAGGTGTCACCGCCGGTCTTGGTGGAAACGATTGATGGTCGGCCCCTTCGTTCAGGCCCTGTAGTTGCCGCAACCAGACCCCTTCACATGCACATTGGACCACATGTGGAAGAAGCCATGTTCTATGTCGCCGCAGTGCCTCACTTCCCGGTGGTGCTGGGGTTGGAGTGGTTACGGGCTCATGATCCGCAGATCATCTGGTCGTCTGGGGCAGTGCAATTCCCTGGCAAGAAGTATGCCACCCATCGCCTGCAGGCCTGTGCAGGGGGTGTGGCTACGCATGTGGACCTGGACCTACCCGCGGAGTTGGTAGATTATGCTGACGTGTTTGGGGAAAAGGAGGCGGATCAGTTGCCCCCACATCGGTCTTATGACTGCCTGATTGATTTGGTGCCCGATGCCAAATTGCCAGTGGGATTTACTCCCTGTCAGAACCAGAGTTGGCGGCGTTACGGGACTTTATCAAGAAAAATCTCCGGAAGGGGTTTATCCGACCTTCTACCTCTCCACTGGCTGCGCCGGTGCTCTTTGTCAAGAAGAAGTCGGGGGAGCTGTGCCTGTGCTGTGATTATCGCAAGTTGAATGTGATCACACTACGGAACCGGTACCTGTTTCCCTTCATCCCTGAACTGATCGAGCGGCTTCGTCAGGCCAAGATCTTCGTGAAGCTGGAACTGCCGGGGGGGGGGGGCTACAACTTGGTCCGAGTTCATGCTGGCGATGAGTGGAAGACGGCCTTCCGGACGCGTTACGGTCACTTTGAATATACCGTGATGCCGTTCAGATTGACCAACGCTCCCGGCGTGTTCATGCATTTTATGCACGACGTCTTCCAGGACTTGCTGGATCAGTTCGTGGTCGTCTGCCTTGACGACATCCTGGTCTACTCGTTGTCCCCACAGGAACACTGGAAACAAGTGCGGCTGGTGTTACAATGCTTGTGGGACAACCACCTATTTGCAAAGAGAGAGAAGTGCCAGTTCACACAAACCACGATCGACTTTCTGGGTCATCGTATCTCGCCTGCCAGGGTGGAGATGGACCCGGAGAAAGTCGAATCGTTGCAGGCGTGGCAACCTCTGTGGCGGGTCAAAGACGTGCAGCGACTGTTGGGGTTCACGAACTATTACTGCACATTTGTTCCCCACTTCGCTGCCTTGACTGCTCCCCTTTCTAATCTGCTCAAGAAAGGGGAAAAGTTATGTTGGGGTTCTGAGGAGCAGGGAGCCTTCGATGCCCTGAAGGCCGCCTTCGCCTCTGAGCCCATCCTCAAGCATCCTGATCCGTTCCGGCTGTTTGTGGTGGGGACGGACGCATCGGATGTGCCTGTTGGGGCAGTGCTCCTACAGGCCTACGCCCCCACAGGCACCTTGTTCCCATGCGCCTATTATTCCCGGAAACTGTCGGCTCCGGAGTGCAATTATACTATATGGGACAAGGAGCTGTTGGTGGTTAAGGTCACCTTCAAGACATGGCGGTACCATCTGGAGAGGGCCCGCCACCAGGTTGAAGTTCGGACGGACCATCACAACCTGTAACGTTTACGGATGGCCCGGACACTGAACCAGCACCAGGTGCGATGGTTGCTGTTTTTTGCCCGATTCAACTTTCAGGTGACCTATGTTCCGAGCGGGCGGAATCAGCGTGCTGACGTGCTGTCCTGGAATCCCGCCTCGAACCGTGATTCCATTGGAGCGGTTTGTGGCCACTGAGAAGCCCGTGGACCTCCAGGTTAGGATTCGGGGGGTGCAGCGGCAGGATCCATTCATGGTGGCTCATCGTCAAGAGTTGGATGGTGACGGGAGATGGGAGACCCCATGGGCGTATACAGAGGACTTGTTGCGGTTCCGTGACCGCATCTACATGCCTGGAGGACCCCTTTGTGGCCTCATTCTGCGACAGTGTCATGACAGCCCGGCGGTGGGTCACTTTGGGGTCTTCAAAAAGTTGAACCTCATCTCCAGGACGTTTTGGTGGCCGCGACTCTGGCATGATGTGTCAGGATATGTGGCATTGTGTGGGATCTGTCGACAGGCCAAGTACGCTACCGATGTGCCCCCTGGTCTCTAGCAGCCGCTACCCACGCCGGAAAGACCCTGGGGAGCAGTCTCGTTGGACTTCATAACTGAGTTGCCCCCATCAAAGGGCGCCACAACCATCTTGGTGTTGGTGGACATGCTCACCAAGATGGCTCATTTTATTCCATGTGTGGGTCTTCCTACCGCACGGGTGACGGCCCAGTTATTCATTACCCATGTGTTTCGGCTGCATGGGTTACCAGACCGAGTAGTGTCGGACTGGGGGGGTGCAATTTACGGCACGTTTTTGGCAGACCTTACGGAACTGCAGGTACAGGCGTGTCTGTCGTCTGCCCATCACCCCGAAATTGATGGGGGCACAGAGAATGAACGCCATCTTGGAACAGTACCTCTGCTGTTTCAGCAACACCCAACAGGACAATTGGGCGGAGGTGCTGGCTGTGGCGGAGTTCGCCTACAACAATGCTCAGCATGCATCCACCCATGTGTCCCCATTCTTCACCAGTTACGTCTTCCATCCATGGCTCTTCCTGTTGGCTCCGTCTGACTCCCCGGTTCCGGCCGTGGATATGTTCCTCCAAGAGCTGAAAGCCATGCACCAAGTGGTTCAGAACCAGCTGGAGAATGCCAAGGAGGACTACAAATGCTTCGCAGACCGGCATCGTCGAGACGTCCGTCTGTTAAATGTGGGCGATCGGGTTTGGCTTTCCACACAATACCTGCCGACAGTGCGGCCATCAAAAAACCCTGATCACTGCTACTTGGGCCCATTTCCAGTTGAAGCGGTGATCAATCCTGTGGCGTTTCGCTTATCCCTGCTGCAGACCATGCGGATTCACCCGGTCTTCCACAGGTTGTTGCTAGTACCAGTATCGGCCGACAGTCCGCATCGGCTGGCTCCCCCAATGCCAGGACTGGTAGCCCCTCAGGGAGAGACGGAGTATGAAGTGGACAGCATTCGAGATTCCCGCCAGTTGCGGGGCCGGTTTCAGTACCTTGTGGCATGGAAAGGTTATGGACTGGAGGACTTCACCTGGGTCGATGCCGCAGATGTCCACGCCCCTCGTCTGGTCCGCAACTTCCATGCCCGGTTCCCGCAACATCCCAGTCCGCATGGTCCTGGGGGAGGGAGCCATGAGGGGGAGGATAGTGTCATGCCCCCGTCGGAGTCTGAATCTGCGGGGGAAGATGAGCTGGAACAAGAACTGACAGAGATTGAGAGGCCGGCTCCGTTGGCCTTGAAGGAAACTGGGGAAGGGCAGAGTCAGTCCAGGCAAGGCTTTTCTGAATTAGTAAGGCCTGCAGACAGGGAGAGCTCAGGAGAAGAGCAAGGACTACCCCCT
The DNA here is from genome assembly GCA_003457575.1 of Thermophis baileyi. Classification (NCBI taxonomy): domain Eukaryota; kingdom Metazoa; phylum Chordata; class Lepidosauria; order Squamata; family Dipsadidae; genus Thermophis; species Thermophis baileyi. The sequence goes on from QLTV01003774.1 coordinate 20,675, forward strand.
CATGTTCCGAGAGTAAGGAGGGAAGAGAGACGGCGAGATCAACACAGATTGAGCTGGCTACGAGGGAGGAGAGTGCCCTGCCCCCTTTCACAAGGCACACCTGGGGACTAAGATGTAAGGAGGTGCTGGTGAGAGGGGCATTTGTCGGGAACAAGAGTTGAATCTGTGGAGCCTCGTGTGCACTTGCCAAAGCCTGGAGATTGCTGTACTCTGTCTTGTAGGGCTTGCCAGTTTGCCTGCTTCGCTGAACTTCTTGCTCTGGTTACTGTTTAGCTAACCTGGCTTATTGGACTGCTGGCCCTGGTTGCTGTTTGATTAACCTGGCTTACTGGACTACTTGCAGCCAGAGGCTTCTGAAGGTGCGTGTGAGAGCTTTGCTCCAGGACTTGTAGTGAATGTGGGAACGTTTGGGGGCACAGTTGGAGCAATAAAGGGGAGTTAGACCTGTTCTCTGGTTGTGTTGCTTTCGTGCCATGCCCCGGGTCATCACAGTAATGTTTTTGGTAGGTTGGGCTGTATTATCTTTTTGCACGAAGACAGATAGAAAGAATGAATTAAGCAGCTCTGCTTCCTCTCTACTGCCTGTCTCTTCCTTGCCATCTTCTCTCATTAGTGGACCGATTGTTTCCTTGACTTTTTTTTCTTGTTTTTTATGTGTTGAAAGAAACTTTTTAAAATTATATTTGACATTTGTTGCAAGTCTTACTTCATTCTGAGCCTTAGCTTTCCTGACTTCATCTTTGCAAGTTCAGGCTATTTGTTGGTTGCCTTAGTTATGTGGCCCTCCTTCCATTTTTTCTTCTTATCCTTTTTGTCTTTCCATTTATAAGAGAGTTCTTTGTGCTGGTTTCTTCTTGGATTTCTTGTTTTTCTTTTTCAGTGGTATTGATCTGGACTGGGCTTTTATAAGCATATTTTTCAGAGTTTCCCAAGCTTCTTGAGTTGTTTACCCCTTTAAGATTTTCATCCATGGAATCTTTCCCAAGCTCTAAGTTTGTTAAAATCAGTTCTTTTAAAGTCTAAGACATGTTATATAGATTATGTTCTATTGTTTGTGTTTGCATTATGTTGAATTCCAATATGACGTCACTCTCCCCCAAAGTTCCGGCAACTTCAACCCCTTCTATCACTTCTTCTCTATTAGTAAGAATTAGGTCTAGTATAGCTTTTCCTCTAGTTCCCTCCTCTACCTATAGAATAACAAAGTTGTCAGCTAGGTTGGTCAGGAACTTCGATCTCCCACTTAATGCAGAGTTTGTCTCCCAGTTGATGTCAGGGTAGTTAAAGTCCGCCATTGCTACTGTGGTGTGTTTCCTATATATATTTGTTAACTGATTAACAAAAAGTTCATCTATTTCTTCTGCTTGGTTGGGTGGCCTGTAGTATATACCTATGGAATTGACCCATATGCATTCTAGGAAGCTTTCATTCCTGGTTTTGTGCATTTCTGTAGAGATACATAGTTTCTTGCATTTGTCTAGAAATCACAGCAATGGATAGATTCCCCCATAATAAATATATTATTTTTGCTATATAAAATTAGTGTTCATGCTTTACCAAATGTCTTTACCAAATGTATAGTTAAAATATGGAATTCATTGCCAACCAAGCTCAGAGAGCACCAAGGATTCACAGTTCATCCCTGAACCACATATATACTCTTCTATTGGAAGTTGGGGCCTCGTGGATTTCCCTTTGGCCTTTGTACCTGGACTCTGGACCTTGTCCCGTGAGCTTGCACCTTCTCTTTGGACTTTCTTTGTTGTTTACTGGCTTTGGTTTGGGGCAGGGGTGAAATTCAGCAGGTTCTGACAGGTTCTGGAGAACCGGTAGCGGAAATTTTGAGTAGTTCGGAGAACCGGCAAATACCACATCTGGCTGGCCCCAGAGTGGGGTGGGAATGGAGATTTTGCAGTATCCTTCCCCTGGAGTGGGGTGGGAATGGAGATTTTGCAATATCCTTCCCCTGCCACGCCCACCAAGCCACACCCACAGAACCGGTAGGGAAAAATTTTGAATTTCACCCCTGGTTTGGGGGGGACTGAGAGTGTCTGCCTTCTGGGTAGTGTAGGGTGGAAACTTACCGTCTGTTATAGGGCCGGTTGTTGTAGCATTTAATCAGAGCAATAAAGGACTCCATTGATGCCTGCGTCTGCCTGGGCGACCTGGGTCATAACAGTCTTAGTGACGATTCAAAGTTACAATGGACCCCAAAAATGTAATTCTGAAGTTCTGACAGCTGCGTAACCCACCCCATGGACACATGATCATATTTTGGGCACTTGGCAATTGGCTTGCATATTACAGAATTATACAATAACAGAGTTGGAAGGGACCTTGGAGGTCTTCTAGTCCAATCCCCTGCTCAAGCAGAAGACCCTATACCATTCTAGACAAATGGCTGTCCAATCTCTTCTTAAAAACCTCTAGTAATGGAGCACCCACAAGTTCTGGAGGCAAGCCGTTCCACTGGTTAATTATTCTCACTGTCAGAAAATTTCTCCTTATTTCTAGGTTGGCTCTTTCTTTGATAAGCTTCCATCCATTACTTCTTGTCCTGCTCTCAGGTGCTTTGGAGAATATATTGACCTCTACTCTCTGTGACAGCCCCTCAAATTTTGTACGTCTGCTATCATGTCACCCCTAGTCCTTCTCTTCATTAAACTAGACATACCCAGTTCCTGCAAGTTTTCATCATATGTTTTAGCCTCCAGGCCCTTAATCATCTTTGTCACTCTTCTCTGCACTCTTTCTAGAGCAGGGGTGTCAAACTCCCGGCCCGTGGGCCAGATGCGTTACGCGCTGGCCACACCCACGCCCAGTTTAGCAAAGGGGAAAAAAGTCCCGATACATCACGTGATGCTGCCATGACGATGTGAGTTTGACACCTCTGTTGTAGAGTGTCAACAACTTTTTTGTATCATGGTGACCAAAACTGGATGTAGTATTCCAAGTGTGGTCTTACAAGTGCAATATAAAGCAGTATTAACACTTCACATGATCTTGATACCCTCCGTTGATGCAGCCTACTCTCCGTTGGCTTTTTTGGCAGGTTCAGCACACTGCTGGCTCATATTTAAGTGGCTGTCCACTAGGACTCCTAGATCCCTCCCGCAGTTAGTGCTGTTGAGCCAGGTACCACCTGTTCTGTACCTGTGCATTTAGGTTTTTTTGCCTAAGTTTAAAACCTTACTTTTTTACTATTGAATTTCATTTTGTTAGATAGGGCCCAATGTTCGAGTCTGTCAAGATCCTTTTGTATCTTAAGCCTATCTTCTAGAGTGTTGGCTATTCCTGCCAGTTTGGTGTGGTCTGCAAATTTACAGAGCAACAGAATAACAGAGTTGGAAGGGACCTTGGAGGTCTTCTAGTCCAACCCCCTGCCTAGGCAGGAAACCCTACACCACTTCAGACAAATGGTTATCCAATATCTTCTTAAAAACTTCCAGTGTTGGAGCATTCACAACGTCTGGAGGCAAGTTGTTCCACTGATTAATTGTTCTAACTGTCAGGAAATTTCTCCTTAGTTCTAGGTTGCTTGTCTCCTTGATTAGTTTTCACCCACTGCTTCTTGTCCTATCCTCATGTGCTTTGGAGAATAAGTCAATGCCCTCTTCCTTGTGACAGCCCCTCAAGTACTGGAAGACATCTTGTCATGTCACCCCTAGTCCTTCTCGTCATTAGACTAGGCATACCCACAACCATTCATCATACACTTTAGCTTCCAAGTTCTTAATCATCTTTGGTGCTCTTCTCTGCACGCTTTCTGGCAACTTATTATTTTTTTTTATCATGGTGATCAGAACCCAAATGCAGTATTCTAAGTT
>QLTV01003774.1:40675-66625 GCA_003457575.1 Thermophis baileyi
ACGTTCATTTTAATTTGTCAGCAGGACTCTTATTCTGAAATGACACTGTATACTGATATGAAGTTCTCATGTGATACCTGTACTGCGCATGTGTTAATCTTTCCTTTGTTCTCTTTGTTCTTCACCATGTAGACACAGACTTAGGTGTTCTTATTTTTGTTATGAAATATATTACTTTTATTCTTTCCTGGACTCCGGTCTTATTATTGGGAATTGAGAGCAGGGAAACAAGATTCATTTCACCTCTACTTATTTTTCTCCGCAACAGGCATAGCGAAGAGGTGCAGAGGAATGGCGNAAATGACACTGTATACTGATATGAAGTTCTCATGTGATACCTGTACTGCGCATGTGTTAATCTTTCCTTTGTTCTCTTTGTTCTTCACCATGTAGACACAGACTTAGGTGTTCTTATTTTTGTTATGAAATATATTACTTTTATTCTTTCCTGGACTCCGGTCTTATTATTGGGAATTGAGAGCAGGGAAACAAGATTCATTTCACCTCTACTTATTTTTCTCCGCAACAGGCATAGCGAAGAGGTGCAGAGGAATGGCGGCTCCGCACCCTTTGCCCGAATTTTCCTGCTGGAGACCCTTAAAAAGGGCAAGTTAATCCCGGACGGATCAACAGGAGAGAGGGGAAGCTCCAAGAACATCAAGGAGACAGGTGATCTCCCAAACGGACGCGAGAAACCCCTTGAAACCAACAGGAAAGAAGCTGGCCATTCTGGTCGATTCAGAGCTGTGACGCCCGCAGATGAGGAAGAGAATATTGAACTGCAACACGACGACATCGGGAAAGAAGTAACAACTAAAAGACGGTAAAAAACTAAACTTTCAAAGTGTTTGCTGTAAATTTGAGGCTCTAAAGAGTCAGGCGGGGATCTCGCTCAAAAACAGCCAATAAAGAGAGCGGAACATTTGATAACTTCCTCTGAACACTGAAAGCTTACTTACTTACATTGACAATAGACTGAGATCATGACTAAGCTGGACTGAGGGGGAAAAAAAGAGGAACTTTGTGGACTGTAAGATTTGACAACGATATAAACTTTTGGAAAATAACGTTAGAGAAAGAATAAGAGTGCCATCTAGTGACTGAGGAGGTATAAACTGAGTAAAGAGACTATATAAAGTGACTGATGCAATATTTCTAACAATTACAATATACAAGAAAGGGCTTTAGAGATTTGGTGACTGCAATAAGAAAGAGAAAGAAGAAAGAAATTTAAGGGACTCTACTTGAACATAGTTGGACAAGAATAAATAAGCAGTAATATTTAAAGGTGATTTGCTTGTCAAAAAAAAGTGAATTAAGACATAGTATATGTTGAATTGAATTGCTGATATATTTAAAAATTGAAAGATTATATTGGATTGACTATAGAAGTAATTATTTAATTATTTAATTAATTATTTAACATTTAGGTGATTAAGCTATTTAATTAACGCATATATTTATTTACATATATATTTATATAGTAACTTGTATATCTACTTATTAATTCATTTATATATATATTTGGCATATACATAGACTTATAAATTGACAACAAATTAGAAAGATAGAATACTTAAATATTTGCATTACTGTATGTCATTTTGGAAAAATATTGTACGTGCAGTGAAGATGACGAGCACAATAACTACCACCAAAATAAACAAGAAAGCGGCATCAAACCCGGCATCCGCAGTGTCATCGCCCTTGAGCCAACGTTCAATAGAGAGCATGTTAGGTGCAGAGAAAGCAAGCTCAACGTTAAATTTACAAAGTATGCAAGCAACATTGAACATGATACAAGAAACAATGATAAGAACACAGGAGTCAATAGCAAAAAACCACAAAGAGACTAAAAAAAATCAGGAAGAGATCAAAAACGAGATGGGAGAAATGAAAGGAGACATTAGAAGAATGAATGACAAAATAGGAAATATTCAAAATGAAATTATTAAGAATGAACAAAAAATCCAAAAGGTAGAAACAAAAGTGGAACAAATGGAAAGGAAAATGGAAACAATAGAACAGAAATTGACTATGGTGAATAGGAATTTAGAGGAAACAATTGTTTTTCTCGAGATGGAAAAAGCAGCATTTTTTTTAAGATTCCAAAATATAGTGGAGGATAAGGAGGAAGATTTAGGAGAGACTATAGCAGAAATACTAGCAGACATATTACAAAAAAAAATAAACAGGACATACAGAGAGATATAGATGAAGTGTACCGAATCCACACAAATTATGCAAGGAGACATAGATTACCTAGAGAAATACACGTGAGGTTTACAAAAAAATCAATTAGGGATGAAGTGTACAAAATAGCAAGGGACGAACCAATAACATATAAGGGAAGAGAAGTACAAATTCTGAGACAAATACCCAGGAGAGTAAGAGATCAGAGAAAGCACTACCAATTCCTAACTACACAATTAATAAGATACAAAGTGATGTTTAGATGGCTAATTCCGGAGGGAATTATGATCACCTGGCAGGAAAAAAAATTCAAGATAGATACGTTAGATAAGGCACGAGAGTTCTTTGAACATCACTTTACAACCGAGGAAGAACAAGAGAGTAGGGAAGAGGTAGAAAGTAGAAGTCAGGAAGAACAGCAAGTAGAGGATAAGGAAGAGGAAAGAGAAGAAGGAAGGAAACAGGAAAAAGAACAAACAGAACGAGAGGGAGTAGGAACAAAAATACAAAGAGAGACAAGGACCACAAGAAAACTAAGAACTTTATGTAAGTAACGAAACGGAGGAGGAAATCAAGATGCTTTCAATAAATATAAATGGACTAAATTCACCCGTGAAAAGAAAACAAACTTTGACCAAACTACAATGACTGAATATGGACATCGTGTGTTTTCAAGAAGTACATATCAAGAAACAATACAGTAAATTATTAGAAAATACAAAAATAGGGAAACTGTACACAGCATTAGCACAACAGAAGAAAAGAGGAATTGCAATATATATCAAAGAATGGTTAAAGCCCAAACAAATATATGCAGATGAGGAGGGAAGAATTATGATGATGGAGATAGAAACAGAACAAAAACGAATACTCCTCACGGTAATATATGCACCAAACAAAAATCAAAAAGAATTCTACAGAACAGTTCTTAAAAAAATAACGGAAATAGAATACATATGCTTAATAGGTGATTTCAACGCAATAGTAGAAATAGGAAGAAATAAGAAGAAAAAAAATATTACCAACTACATTTTTCGAGATGGCACAGGAATTGAGATTACAAGATACATGGAGAGAAATAAATACAGATAACAAACAATACACATTTTACTCAAACCCACATAAATCATGGTCAAGGATAGACATGGTTTGGATGACACCGGGACTAAGAAAGGATATAGAGGAGGTGGATATAATGATTAACACCTGGGCAGATCACAACCCAATAAAAGTGACATGGAAAGGACAGAAGAAGAGGAGGAGGTGGACAATGAACCAAAATATATTGAAAGACAAAGAATATACAAAAATGATGGAAAAGGAAATGAAGCTCTTTGTTCTGACCTAGGCTTCCTGATAAAGCAGAAATCACAAATGTAGTCCCCAAAAACCTCTTTTTATTTCAACGGCTGTGAATTATGTTCATTCACAGCTGTAATAAGTCCCAAACAGTTTTAATTAGTCCGACAGAAGTCACCCACCTTTATCTCTCTTGACACGCTGCCAAAGACCTAATTGGCAAGTAGCTTTCCAAGGCCAAACGGAGTAGAGTCAAAACTGAGTTACACCGACCAGAATGAACCAAGTTGCTTCCTGCAAAGCTCACATCCGTTTGCTCCTCTTTTCTGTCCTATGGGAGGGGCCAATCATCTCCAAGCCTTACTCCTGAGTAGCCCTTTTCTTCCTTAACTGTTCTTGCCTTCTGGCAGCTCTGCGCATGCCCGCATTGGGAACAGGCTCCCCCTGTTCCTCTGCCTCGCTGATCCAATCATCTCCAAGCCTTACTCCCGAGTAGCCCTTTTCTTCCTTAACTGTTCTTGCCTTCTGGCAGCTCTGCACATGTGCGCATTGGGAACAGGCTCCCCCTGTGCCTCTGCCTCGCTGATATCAGCCTCTGGAGGCGCCGGAGGCAGCACAGACCGCCCAGAGGGCCCGGGCCCCATCTCTGCCTCTGACACAGAGCCTTCTCCAGACTCCAGGACTGGCCCATGTTCCTCCCCAGCCTCCTCGCTGTCCAACTCTGCTGCCAGCTCTGCAGGCTGCTGGCGGACCACAACACTATCCCTCACCGCAGGGCCCTTCCCCTGGGTCTGGCGATCCGGATGCGGCCGTGACGGGAATTGGTCATGAAAGACGTTCACCAAAACAGGTGCATGTACAGAGGTCGCATCCTCCCAGGTGAAATCCTCCGGCCCATAACCCCTCCACTCAATGAGGTACTGGAACCGGCCTTTCAGCCACCGGGAGTCCCGAATGCTGGCGACCTCGTACTCGGGTGGTCCATCTCCATCAAGTGGCGCTGGCTGGGGACGGTCAGGTTGGCGGAGCGGACAGGCTGGCCATTCTGGAACTAGGAGGGACCTATGGAAGACCGGATGGACACGCATTGAGCGTGGCAATGTCAGGTGGTAGGCAACCGGGTTGATGACCGCTTCAACAGGGAACGGGCCAAGGTACCGGTGATCTAGCTTCCTGACTGGCCAGTCTGACGGAAGGTGCCTGGTGGACAACCAAACCTGATCCCCCACAGCCAACGGTGGCGTCGCCCGCCGAGAGCGGTCCGCGACTCGTTTATAGTCCTCTTTGGCTTTCTCCAGATATCGTCGCACCAATTGATGGACGGCCTGCAACTTGGACAGATAGTCATTTGCCGCCAGAACCGGAGAGTCGAGTTGCATGAGGGGAAAGAACTGAGGATGATATCCCACATTGGCCAAGAAAGGGGTCATTTGCGTGGAGGTGTGCTGCTAGTTGTTAAACGTGAACTCTGCTACTGCCAAATACTCTGACCAATTGTCTTGTTGCTGGTTCACGAAGCAGCGCAGGTATTGCTCCAGGATCCTGATGACTTTCTCAATCCTGCTGTCGGTTTCCGGATGATGCGCCGACGACAGGCAGATTTTCAAATCTAAGGCCATCATCAGCCCTTTCCAAAACTGGGCTGTAAATTGGGCCTCTCTGTCCGAAATGACCCTATCAGGTAGGCCGTGCAGCCAAAAGACATGTTGGATAAACATGCGGGCGGTGGCGCGAGCCGTCGGTAACCCACGACATGGAATGAAATGCGCCATCTTCGTCAGCATGTCTACCACCACGAACACGGTCGTGAATCCAGAAGACGGAGGCAAATCCATCAAGAAGTCCATGGAAATGGCGCCCCAGGGTTTCTCCGGTGTCGGCAATGGCTGGAGCAGCCCTGGGGGGCTCCTGTGGCCAACTTGGCCTGTCTGCATCGTACACAGGATGTGACATAGGCCTGGACATCGTGTCGCAGTCGGGGCCACCAGAAGGTCCGAGAAACTAAGTGCAATGTCTTAAAAAGGCCGAAGTGCCCCGCCGCAGGATTATCATGGCACTGCGACAGGATAAGTCCTCGGAGCGGTCCCACCGGTACATATAGCCTATCTCGGTACCACAAAAGTTCCTCGGTAAACATCCAGGGAGAAGCGGGCCCTACCTCTCCCTTCCGTTGCTCCATGTAAGCGTCATGCCGCTGCGCTTCCCGTATCTGAGCCCGTAAGTCCACTGGTTCCTGAACCGTGGAGAACGACTCTACGGGCAGAACTGTCTGGGGCGGAAGCGGGTCTTCGATTTGGGAATACTCTGGTTTCCGCGAGAGTGCATCCGCCCTTTGGTTGCGACCACTGGGGATGTAGGTGATGCAGAAATTGAACCTGGCAAAAAAGAAGGACCACCGAATCTGGCGTTCGTTCAGTTTCCAGGCGGTCTGCAGGAACTCCAGGTTTTTGTGGTCCGTCTGGACGTCAATTTGATGTTGGGCCCCCTCCAGGTGATGTTTCCAGGCCTCAAACACCGTCTTAATGACCAGTAGCTCCTTCTCCCAGATGGTATAGTTGCGCTCGGAAGAGTTGAGCTTCCGCGAATAATACGCGCAAGGGAAGAGGGTACTGCCAGACGCATGAGCCTGGAGTAACACTGCTCCAACAGCAACATCCGACGCATCTGCTTCCACCACAAATGGATGGTGGGGGTCAGGATGTTTCAAGATGGGCTCCTTCATGAATGCCTGCTTCAAGGCCTGGAATGCCTGCTGCTTGGGGGTACTCCACCAAAACGGGACTTCTTTCTGCAGGAGCTGAGTGAGGGGCGCAGTCAGGGAAGCAAAGCCAGGGATAAAGGTCCGATAGTAGTTGGCGAACCTGAGGAGTTGCTGAACATCCTTCACTCGCCGGGGAGATTGCCAACTACGCAAAGACTCAACCTTGCTCGTCTCCATTGCTATGCCCTCGGGAGAGATACGATGCCCCAGGAACTCGATGGTGGACTGAAAAAACTGGCACTTTTCCAGTTTTGCATACAAGTGGTTCTCCCGAAGCAGTTGCAGGACCAGGCGGAGGTGCTGTTAGTGGCTCTCCCGAGAGGCCGAGTAAATCAAAATGTCGTCCAAATAAACCACGGCAAACTGGTCCAAGAGATCCTGGAAGATGTCGTTCATAAAATGTTGGAAGACAGCGGGAGCATTGGTCAACCCAAATGGCATGACCGTGTACTCGAAATGTCTGTACCTGGTGCCAAACGCTGTCTTCCATTCATCCCCGGCCCGGACCCGAACAAGACTGTAAGCTCCGCGCAGGTCCAACTTGGTGAAAACGGTAGCCTCCTGGAGCCGTTCCAACAGTTCGGGAATCAGGGGCAGAGGATACCGGTTGCGCACCGTGATGGCATTTAATTTGCGGTAGTCACAACAAAGCTGCAAGTCTCCGGTCTTCTTTTTCACGAACAAGACCGGAGTGGACAGTGGCGACGACGAGGGCCGGATAAAACCCTGAGCCAGGTTTTTGTCCACAAAGTCCCGTAATGCGGCCAACTCAGGGTCCGACGTCGAATACAAATGCCCCACTGGGAGTGGCACGTCCGGAATCAAATCAATGGGGAAGTCGTACGGCCGGTGCGGGGGCAATTGGTCTGCCTCCTGTTCAACTGAAGACATCTGCGAAGTCCGCTAGGTTGGAAGGCAAAGACACCTCAGATGGACCCAGCAACTGGCCTGTGCAGACTTGGTGGGTATGGTCCACGCATTGCAGGCTCGGGAACGAGATGACGTTCTGGGACCAAAGGATTTGCGGATCGTGCGTCCGGAGCCAAGCCAAGCCGAAGACCACAGGGAAATGCAGGCCGGAAGTAATATAGAACTGGATGGCCTCCTCATGAGAACCGATGGTCAGGCGCACGGGTTGCATGGCGGCCTTAATAAGCCCAGACAGAAGCACCCAACCATCAATGGTCTCCACGAGCATGGGAGGATCCACCAGACACTGAGGGATGGCATATTTGGTGGCAAATGCCTCGTCCATAAAGTTTGTTGTGGCTCCGGAGTCCACTAAGGCGTGAGCCGGAATCCCCTGTGGGCTACTGGAAAGGAAGACTCATGCTGCCAGAATCAAGTGCTGGGGGGGGGTCCGGGATCCACGTCCGCTGGGCGTGACCCGGTGTTGGTGCGCGCCCGACCCAGGGTCTCCCCTAGATCGGGCTCAGGGCGTTTCCCGACAGGGTTTTCTGTGGCTGTGGGGCAGGCCCAGGGGCCGATGCCCCTCGTCGCTTCTTGGGGCAAGAGGTGGCCATGTGTCCAGGTTCCCCGCAATACAAACACAACCCCCCTGAGTGCCGTCTGTTTTTTTTCAGTCACCGACAGGCGGAGTCTGGCTGCGCCTATTTCCATGGGCTCCTCTCGTGGAACCGGGGTCTCACGCATGACTGGTACTACCCGGGTCTCCTGGGAGGCACGGCGACTGGTCCATCTCTGCAACCACGCATCGATCCTGAGGCACAGATGAACCAGCTCGTTGAGAGTCGGAGGAATATCGACACGGACCAACTCGTCCTGTAACTCCTCCAACAACCCATCCTGGAACGCGTTCATGAGGGCAGCCTCGTTCCAGGCCGAATCCTGGCTAAGCAGCCAGAACTCACTGATGTATTCCTGCAGGGGTTGCCGGCCCTGCTTCAAGGTCTTCAGACGTCGAGTAGCTGTCTGCGTTTTGATGGGGTCCTCATACATAAGTCTGAGGTGATCACAAAACCCCCTGAAATCATCCAACAAAGGACTATCCTGGACCATCAGGGGCGTGGCCCAGCGAGCCGCAGAGCCGGAGAGCAGGCTAATCATAAACCCCACTTTATCCCGGGCAGTGGGGAAGTCTTCCGCTCTCAGGCTGATAAAGAGCTGGCATTGTCCCAAAAAAGCCGGGAACATGTGTTGTTTGCTGTCAAACTTATCAGGCACAACTACCGGGAATTTCCTCTGAGGAGGTGGAGCAGCGTGAGCTTGGAGCTGAGCCACCTGGGCTACCATCAGAGCTATCTGTTGATTAAGCTGCGCGTTCTAGGCATGCAGCTGCTCCATCTTAATAGAGGTTTGTTTGTAGTTTGGGCAGGAAGCAAACTTTTCTGACCTAGGCTTCCTGATAAAGCAGAAATCACAAACGTAGTCCCAAAAAACCTCTTTTTATTTCAACGGCTGTGAATTATGTTCATTCACAGCCGTAATAAGTCCCAAACAGTTTTAATTAGTCTGACAGAAGTCTGCCACAGTCTTTCGGGAGAAGGCTGATAAGCACCCACCTGTATCTCCCTTGACACGATGCCAAAGACCTAATTGGCAAGTAGCGTTGCAAGGCCAAACGGAGCAGAGTCAAAACGGAGCTGCTGAGTGACACCGAACAGAAATGAAACAAGTTGCTTCCTGCAACGCTCACATCCGTTTGCTCCTCTTTTATGTCCTATGGGAGGGACCAATCATCTCCAAGCCTTACTCCCGAGTAACCCTTTTCTTCCTTAACTGTTCTTGCCTTCTGGCAGCTCTGTGCATGCGTCCCCCTGTTCCTCTGCCTCGCTGATGTCAGCCTCTGGAGGCTCCGGAGTCAGCACAGAACTCCCAGATGGCCCGGGCCCCATCTAAGCCTTCTCCAGACTCCAGGACTGGCCCATGTTCCTCCCCAGCCTCCTCGCTGTCTGACTCTGCTGCCAGCTCCGCAGGCTGCTGGTGGACCACAACACTCTTCTATAAAGTAAATAGAAAAGAAGAAACATCACTGCAAAATCTGTGGGATACAAGAAAGGCATACATTCGAGGGCTGACAATATCATACACGGCAAGAAAAAACAAGAAAAAGAAACAATAACAAAAATTACTAGAGGAAGAACTTAAAAAATTGGAATTGGAGCTGCAGAAAAAACCACAAAACAGTAAAATAAAAGAAAAAAGAGATATGATAAAACATAGAATTAATTTGATAACACAGGAAGAGATGGCCCAGAAAATCAAAATAGCCAAGCAATTTTTTTTCGAAAATGCAAATAAGCCGGGAAGATGGTTAGCTTATAAGTTAAAAAAAGAAAAGGAGAAGAGAATAATACACCAGTTACAAGATAAAAAAGGAAATAAAAAATACCAGAAAGAAGACAAAAAAAAGATAGTACAAAACTTTTTAAAAAGTTTATACAGTCAAGAAAACGTATCACAAGATAACATTCAACAATATTTAGAAAAGAGGAAACTAAAAAAGATTGAGGAAACGAAAAGAGAAATGTTAAATGGAAAAATAACAATGATGGAACTATCGGAGGCAGTGAAGAGACAAAAAAATAATAAGACACCGGGCCCGGATGGACTCCCAGCAGAATTTTATAAGACCACACAAGAACCAATAGAAACAGTAATGCTGGACTTATACAATGAGGCACTTGCAGAGGCTAAATTACCAAAAACATGGATTGAAGCGTACATAACACTTATACCCAAGGAAGATTCAGACCATCAATTGATAAAGAATTACAGACCCTTTTCATTATTAAATACAGATTATAAAATATTTACATCCATAATTTCGGAAAGACTTAAAAAAATACTGATCAATTTGATCATGCAGATCAAAATGGATTTCTACCAAAAAGACAATTGAAAAATAATATGAGAATAATTACAAATACATTAGAATATTACGAAGCACATACCGGAAAGCAAGTCGCATTGATTTTTCTAGATGCCCAAAAGGCCTTCGATAATTTGAATTGGCAATTTATTATAGCACAATTAAAAAATATGCATTTGACTTTGTGAGGATGGTTGAAACAATATATTCGATTCAAAAGGCAAAAGTACTAATAAATGGAGATGCCACAGAAGAATTTAATATTTTGAAAGGTGTAAGACAAGGATGCCCATTATCGCCCCTATTATTTATTTTAACTTTTGAGGTACTATTATTGGAAATTAGACAGGAACAAGAAATAAAAGGACTAAAAATTAAAAAAAGAAACAAATAAAGTACAAGAATTAATACAAGTAATACCAATAAATTTAGGGATTTTTTTTTTACAGATTTAAATAAATTAACAACACAATTCATTTGGCTAGGGAAAAAACCACGTATTAAATTAAAATTATTACAAGACAGTAGAGAGAAAGGAGGCTTTGGACTACCAGATTGGGAGCTTTATTATCAGGCACCTGCCCTTACTTGGATAAAAGACTGGATAGTTCTAAAAAATAAAAGAATTTTAACAATAGAAGGACACGACCTACAAATAGGCTGGCATGCTTTCATTTGGGATGGAAAAAATAAAATACATAGTTATTTCCAAAAACATCAAATTAGAAATGCTCTATTACAAATATGGCAACAATTAAAAGAAATCATTATAATAAAATACCAATTTGGTTATCAACCATGGAAGCATTAATTTATCCAAATGTATTAGATATAAATAAAATAGTAAGATATGAAGATCTATTGGACAATCAGGAGAAATTAAGAACGAAACAGGAATTAAAAAATCGGGGAATAGACATTGACTGGTGGCCATACATGCAAATTGAGACTAGATACAAGAAAGATTTAGAATTATATGGATTTTATAAAGAACCACAAGAATTAGATAAAATTTTACAGGGGACAGAAGAAAAATTGATTAGTAAATTATATAATTTTCTATTGCGATTTAAAATGGAAGAAGAAGTAGTGAAAGAAACCATGATTACTTGGGCAACAAATTTCGGCTACAATATAGAATTAGAAGACTGGGAAAAGCTCTGGGGAAAAATTACAAATTAACAATGGCGACAACATACAAAGAAAATTTATACAAAATGTTCTACAGATGGCATCTACCACCAGCGAGAGTAGCGAAAATGTTCCCGAACAGCTCACCGAATTGTTGGAAATGCACCCAGACCAAAGGAACATACTATCATATGTGGTGGACATGCACAGCAGCAAAAAAACATATTGGACAAGAATTAAAAAATGACTTACGGAGATAATTGAACAACCAATAGAATTAAAACCAGAACTATTTCTACTAGGGATAATGACAGGAAAATATGAGAAAAAAATTCAATATTTAATACTACATGTCATAACAGCAGCAAGAATTATTTATGCACAAAATTGGAAGAATAAAAATATACCATCAGAGGAAAATGTGATAAAAAATGTGCTAGAGTGCGCTGAAATGGATAGACTCACAAAAGAATTAAAGGATAAAGGAGAATCCGATTATTATTTGTTATGGAATAAATGGTATAAATGGTTAGAGGAAAGATGCAAAGATTAAGAAAGCATTAAGGGAAGAAAGATTAAAGAATCAGATAACAATTACAAAACCGCAAAAATAGACACGATATAAAACGTAAGATGTAATGTAAATAAATTAGTACAATAGGAGACATAAGATGTACTGTATATGAACCAGTATATATAACAGAAGTATAAGTACATATGTATGGATATAAGATGTATTGTATATATTAGTAGATTAATATGTATAGGAAAAGTATATATATATATACTGTATATATGTATAGATAGAAAAGGAAAAATGATGTAATGGAGATATACCAATGTGGAAATATTGCAGAGATGACAATTATGTTATAAAATTGTAAAAAACTGTTTAATAAAAATTATTTTTTAAAAAAGAGTTTGGAATAAATATAAAACAAGGCTCTCTACAAAGTTGCCCCTTTGGGTGTCACCACAGGAAGCTTTTTTTAGAAAAGAAATGGTGGCAAAGCCAGACTGGCTGACGTATGGTAAAAATTTATCTCTCAACTCTGGTGACCCAATATTAAAGCTGAGGGAAGAATTTGAATCAGAAGGTTACATTTGCCATTGGTTTACTTATCAACAACTGAAAGAAAGGTTTAAACTGGATAAAAAGTGTTATGGATTTGACTTTGTTAAAAATGAATTGGAAATTTCATTATGTGGTAACGATGAACATATTATTGCTAAGATCTATAACGTTAGTGAAATTGAATTTGGAAAATGAACATGTAAAACATTGTATGATTCAGTGGGCAAGGAATTTTGGATATAATGTGATAGCAATAGCACTTAGACTTACATACCGCTTCATAGTGCTTTTACAGCCCTCTAAGCGGTTTTTCCCGAGTCCGCATATTGCCCCCAACAATCTGGGTCCTCATTTTACAGACCTCGGAAGGATGGAAGGCTGAGTCANAGCCCTCTAAGCGGTTTACAGAGTCAGCATATTGCCCCCAACAATCTGGGTCCTCATTTTACCCACCTCGGAAGGATGGAAGGCTGAGTCAATAGCAATAGCAATAGCATTTAGACTTATATACCGCTTCATAGTGCTTTACAGCCCTCTCTAAGCGGTTCACAGTCAGCATATTGCCCCCAACAATCTGGGTCCTCATTTTACCCACCTCAGAAGGATGGAAGGCTGAATCAACCTTGAGCCGGTGAGATTTGAACCGCCGAACTGCAGCTAGCAGTCAGCTGAAGTAGCCTGCAGTGCTGCACTCTAACCACTGCGCCATCTCGGCTCATGCTTGAACAATGATGCTTGAACAATGGGAAAATATGTGGACGAAGGATTTAAAATTTACATTAAATTATAATCTAAAACAGGGGTGTCAAACTCAATTTCACTGAGGGCTGAATCAGCATTGTGGTTGTCCTCTGGGGACCAGCGGGGAAGGGTGTGGCCGGGGAAGGGGCGTGGCCGGGGTGATCAAGACCGACTGGGCGTGGTCAGGGGGCGTGGCCCACTTGACGTCACTCGTGTGAGTGGTGCCTGTGGGGGCTGGGCGGGGTTGGGGAGGGAATCCAGGGGTCTCCGGTGGGTGGACCGGTGGGCGGGAGGCTTGTCCTGCAGGATGAGGTGAGGCGAAACAGGGGGCGGGGGCAGCTACAGCTGGAAACCCGTCGGCCACCATGTGCTTGCTGCCCTTTGTGTGTGGGAGGGATGGTTTCCGGCTGTAGACACAGCCTGCTGGCCCCTCAGCTGGCACATGCTGCGGCTCCGGAGCCCGTTGCCAGCACTTGTTGTGGCTTGCCCAAGTCCCGCGCAGCTGCTCATGGATCCGGAAGACCAAGAACCGACCATGGGGTGGCAAGATCAGTCTGTATCTCTGGCACCTGAGTCCGAGACCGAGGAGGACGCAGGGCCAGAGGACGATAATCAACCAGGGCCTTCTGCACCTCCCCAGCAGGAGTTAAGTGACTCCAGTGAAGAGGAGGAGCCTTTGATTGATGCTAGGGCACGCAGGGCAGCTAGCCGGCAAGAGTGGCTCTGTAGGAGGAGGTCTCCTCACATGTAAACCTCCTGCCCTAAGACTATTTCAGGTTGCATCACAGTGGAAACTCTTGCTGGAAACAACGCAAGTATTTTGCCTGGCTGCTGTTTGAACTTTGGAATAACTCCAGTCCGGGCTCTTGGCCAACTCCAGCAAGTGAGGATAATTTATGGACTTAATGACCTGTTTGTAGTTTTGTATTTGGAATCCCAGCCAAAGTGTTCTGTGATTTTCAACAAGAACTATGGTGAAAAACCTGTAACCAACTTACTACTAAGCTGCATTTATTAGTGGTAAAGTCTTCTTTGTTTTGGAAAACAGTGTGTGTGTGTCGTTTCCTGGGGGATTGCCGCGTTGGGTCACAACAGCACTGGGCTGGCCGTCCAAGCAGCAAGCGGAGGTGGGGGGGAGCAATGTGATGCGCTTACTCCGTCCCACTGTCTGTTTTGGCTTGCGGTTGGAGAGCAGGTTGCCGCTGGTCATCTTCTCCTCGGCCCCATCGCAGGTCTTGCCCTTGGCCTGTGCGTGGAGCGTGTTCCCCTCGCGCACCCAACCGCAGCGGCCCACAGCTGTACCGAGATGCATCGGGTGCACGAGAGGGGCACTTCGCCAGCAGGCCCAGCAGGAAGCAGGGGAGGGTGCGGCGCTTCCCCACCTGCTACCAGACCCAACATGTGGCGCCCACCCCGGGCTTCCCCAAAGCATGGCGGGTGGCGGGGTAGGAAGCGACGCCCGTCCCAAGGCTGGAGGAAGAGGGCCTTTGAGCCCCAGGCACCAGTTCGGGCACCGCCCTGCCGACTTGCCTGCTCACGCGGAGGGAAGCTCCACTATCCCCAAGCTGCCCTGCCACTTACTGGGCACCGCGGCTGAGACACGCCTTCCGGGAACGCCGGCCGAGTGGGGAATTTGGCTGCAATTCTCAGCTCAGAACGGAGATGTCATGGGGGGAGGGGTCTGCAAGGCAGAAGGCTGCCTTCAGTCCAGGGAAGGGACTTCAGCCTCAGGGGCTCTGTCTGAAGGAGCTGTGTCGGTCGGCCAGTGCCCCAAAAGCGGTCTGGAGCTGCTGCCTCGCAGGGCAGGGCACGGTGGGTCTCGGCTCTCCCCGCCAAGCAGCCCTGGTGAAGGAGGCGCATCATCGGGGGTCTCTACCCCTGGCAGCTTCTGGGTGGCAACTCCGCCGCCGCTCGGCAGACTTCCCCAGCCCGAAGGAGGCGAAGCGGCCAGCTAGAAAGGCCGAGTAGAGGTGGTAAAGCACACTCAGTCCCAGCAGGTAAAAAACGGCCACCGCGAGTGGGGAAAGCCAGATCCTCATCGGCGCCCTGGATGCCCAGGCCCAGCAGGCAAGCAATCCTGGCTGGGCTTGGGTGGCCATGGTGCCGATGGGGATCTAGCTTTCCCCACTCGCGGTGGCCGCCTTTTGCCTGCTGGGAATGGGCGTGCTTTACCACCTCTACTCAACCTTTCTAGCTTGCTGCTTCGCCTCCTTTGGGCTGGGCGGGCCTGGTGCTCCGGGTGGCAATGGCAGCAGCCTAATGGACCTGTGCGAGCTGCTGGCAGCCTCGGTGGTGCCGAGGTGCACGAGGGGAACGTGCTCCACGCGTGGGCCAAGGGCAAAACCCGTGAGGGGGCCGAGGAGATGACCAGCAGCGAGCTGCTCTCCAAACACAAGCAAAACAGACGGGATGGAGTAGGCGGGCCGATGGTGTCTGGCAGCAGCCGCCCCACCCCCTGCCTCACCTTGTCTTGGCCTGCAGTGGCGGCAGTAGCCAGAGGCAGAGGTGCAGGGGAGAGGCACGCGGTCCGGCCTGCTGGATGCACCGGGCAGCCACCTGCCCTGTCCCAGCCATATGAGATGGATGGAGCAGGCATTTCTGGTGGTGCGCATAACGTGCCTCCCCCCCTCTACCTGCTGCTAGTGCCGCTGCCGCTGCCGCCGCTGCCATGCCTGTTTCTTGGAGGGCCAATTGAGGAGTTAGGGCACACATACCTGAAAGGCCGGTAAGTGCGGCCGTCCTGAAAATGATAAGGGGCCAGCCCGCATCGCTTTGGCCCTGCCCATCCCATCCTGGCGGGCGTGCATATGTACAGGAGGCAGTGGGCGCACGCGCGCAGACCTGGCCCACGCCATCCTGGCGTGCACCCGCCGCCTCCTGTGCACATGCGTGCCCGCCGGGATGGCATGGGCCAGGCCAAAGCGATGCAGGCCGGCCGCTTACCATTTCCAGGGCGCCCGTGCGGGCTGGATCCGACCACATCGCGGGCCGGCTCCGGCTCCGCGGGCCTTGAGTTTGACACCCCTGATCTAAAAGAAAATTTCTATAAGATGATGTATCATTGGTATTTAACAGCGGATAAGTTATCTAAGATGTATAAAGGTATGTCAAATGAATGTTGGAAGTGTAAAAGTAAAGAGGGGACTTTTTATCATCTATGGTGGACATGTGATAAAGCAAAAAAAAAATTGGAGTATGATTCATATTTTAATACAGAAAATTTTGAAAATGGAGATAAAAATGAAACCAGAACTTTTCCTTTTGGGCCTAATGGAAAAGAAACTGGAGAAAAAATTTGGAACTTTGTTACTATATATATTGACAGCAGCAAGACTATTGTATGCACAAAAATGGAAGGACATTTCGATTCCTACTATGTACGAATGGTTGCAGAAGTTGATGGAGTTTGCTGAAATGGCAAAATTGACTACTTTGATTAAAGAAAAGAACATACGTACTTTGGTTTCTACAGGGAGACAAAGCTTCTGAACTTCGTGCTTGATGTGGAAAAGAATGAAAATCTGACTTTGGGTTTTACCGATTAGACTGACAGATCTTTTTAGAAACGGCTTGTTCATATTATTATGAAAAAGCAAAAAACTGTGATTTTATGCTAATGCCTTATTTTACTGTAACAGCAAAAATGTTTTTTTTTCTTATCTTTCCTCCCTCCGCCCCCACATCTTTCCTCACTTCTCTTCCCCCTCCCCCCCTTTTCTATTTACTTTTGTATTTTGTATTTTACAATACTTTATAACTCAATAAAAATGTTAAACTCAAAGAATGCAATAAGGTTTGTCTGGCATGATCTGTTTTTGACGAACCCATGTTGGCTTCTAGTAATAGCTTTCCTCATGTCTAGGTGTTCATAGACCCATTGCTTGATTATCTTTTGCAGGATCTTCCCAGGTATTGATGTCAGGCTGATTAGTCTGTAGTTTCCTGGATCCATTTTTTTCCTTTTTTTGAAGATGGGAACCATGTCTGCTCTTTTCCAGTCCTCTGGCAGTTCCCCAGTGTTCCAAGATCTTTGAAAGATATGGTTCAGTGGTTCCAAGATCACATCTGCCAGCTCCTTCAGAACTCTGGGATGTAATCCATCTGGTCCTTCTGATTTGAACTCATCTAGACTGGATAGTCTTACAACCACCACAAAAATTGTCATAAAATCAGGAAGAGTCATGTGGTGACCTGCTTAATGACTGCCACAGCCTATGACCATAATTCCAGGGTCAGTTACAGTTGTAAGTCAAGAACTACTTGTATTCTATTTTACTAGTTTTGTGTGTGAATAGAAACCTGCATCTGAATTATACAGATTGGGGAATTTGAACACAGGACTCCCCTAATCTTTAGCAGAGTTCCAAAAACAACTAAATAGTACTTTTAGAGTATCCTAAATTATAAGGGATTAGCATAAAGCTAGACTTTGCAGATTTTAGTGTATGTTATTTACTTTTCCATTTTACCTGCTTTTGTTAAACTGCTGCTAAGTTGAAAACCTTGCTGATCTACTGCATATCATCCAAAGACCTACCAGTAAATCCTGTTCTACCTTCTGTGCATATTTGATGTATGTGCATGGCACTAGCACTCAGAACAGGAATGACAGCTCTCTACCCAAATAATTGGCACAGGACTAAATTGTGTAGAACTTGGGATCAACAATATGCTACACTGTTCCTGGCAACTTCCCTGCATCCTCATAGGAGCCTTTTCCATCAGTAATGAGAATATTGCACCAGAAACCACATGGAGACCCTTGTAATTTTCAGCCTTTTCCCACATCCCTTCTCTGTATTATTTACTTATAGGTGTGTTCACACAATAGGCACTACCCATAATTAACTTGACCATGATTTATCAAATTTTGATAAGTTTGAGTTTACATGGCACATAGTAATCAATTAACTAGATGGGCTGAATTTGTTGCACATGGTTGGCTAAAGTATGATCAGTGAGTTTATGGTTCCATGCATTGTGTGAACACAGCCATTTATACCTTTCTTTTGTACAATAGCTGATACTTTTCTACAATTTCAAGGTTACGCTAACATTTTTGTTCCGCTTAGCATCTGAGCACCTATGATGACATAATTGATTTTTTTTCTGATTGCTGTTATTTTATTTGTTCTATTATTGTATGTTGTATTTTAATATTTATTTTGTTTTAAATATACAAAGCCTAGAAATCTGATGAGTAAATATTTTAAATAAATAAATAGTATTTATTTATTTATTTATTTATTTGTTGCATTTTTATGCCGCCCAACTCCCAAGGGACTCTGGGTGGCTTACAACAGAAGTATAAAACCATTAAAACAATATAAATATTAAAAAACGATTAAAAAGCCATACACACCATTCGTGGCCGGATCTCACAGATTGTAACATTGAGATCAGCGGCCCCAGGCCTGCCGGAAAAGCCAGGTCTTTACAGCTTTCCGGAAGGCCAATAGGGTGGGGGTAGTCCGCATCTCAGGAGGTAACTGGTTCCAGAGAGCTGGGGCAACCACAGAGAAGGCCCTCCCCCGCGGGCCCGCCAGTAACATGTAACATGTAAAATGGTAAAAACTCAATAGAAAAGGAGTCACTGGTTGCAGTTGCATTGCATTTGCATAACACCAGAGATTGCTGGGATGAGTAGCTTACAGCAACTTCAAGAGGACTGAGACTGGGTCCAGTGCAGCAAGGTAGTAGCCCACGCAGCTAACAGCGCATGAATCATACAACTAAAAATCTAAAACAAGTAGACTGCAAGGGAATATCTATTTGCACTGACTCTGTGAAATTACTCATTGTGAGGGCAACTGACCTTCTGACCAAAAACATAAGTAGTTTGAAAACAGCAGTAGTTCATCCTTGGTAAGTGTTTGTGTGATTGCAATTTTATTTTAGAATTTCTGGCTTAGTTCAGTGCGACACTTGTCTTGCAGCTGTCTTTCGTGGTACTCTTTTTAAATTTGGATACTGTCCTATTTATAAGCAGATTGCTAGTTTACATGGACAGATTGCTTATATAGAGTCTTTAGTTTGTGCACTTCAGGCTGAAATTAGGCGGCCAACTCAGCCAGTGTGTTCTGTTGAGCTACCCTGCTATCAGTCCCCCTTACCACAAAGACCCTGCAGGAGAAGGGCAATATGGA
The DNA here is from genome assembly GCA_003457575.1 of Thermophis baileyi. NCBI lineage: Eukaryota > Metazoa > Chordata > Lepidosauria > Squamata > Dipsadidae > Thermophis > Thermophis baileyi. Next base: position 59,854 of record QLTV01003774.1, read on the forward strand.
GAACTGTTGGATTTGGCAGAGTGAGAGCTGTGGACAATAAACATGAAACATTTGATGTGTCCCTGCATAATAGATACAGTGCCCTTGCTGAACTTAATAGGGATACTAAGGTGGTCAGGTTCAGCTGTTTGTAATGATGGTGATGACTCAACTGAGCAGGGGATTGTGATCCATAAGGAAGTAGTTGTTTTGGATAAGGGAAGGTGTGAATCAGGTATTGCAAATCAGTCATGTGAGGTGAGCAAGGTATCTAAAAAGAGAAGCCACCTTCTGGTTGGTGACTCAATTGTAAGAGGTGTCAATTTAGGAAAGGATGTGGAGGTCTTGAAAGAGGTGAGGTGTCTGTCTGGTGCTACTGCCAGCAGAGAAAAGAGGCACTATCTTAAGATAGTCAAGAATGCTAGTAAGGACTGTGATGTTGATGTTGTTGTGCATCTTGGCACTAATGATCTGTCTAAAAAAGTACTTTCTGTGCAGAAGGATTTCCAGAGCTTGGGGCAAGAACTTAGCAGGATAGGCTGTAGTCTTGCTTTTTCAGAGGTTTTACCTGTATATAAGCAGCAAAAAGGAAAAGGCCAGCGTATAGCGGAGTTCAATGTGTGGCTAAAGGATTGGTGTAAAGCGGAAGGTTTTGGTTATGTTAGTCATAATGTTCGCATTTGGTCTGATGAAAAGCTGTACAAAAGGGATGGTTTACATCTATCACAGAAAGGGACTGAGTTACTTAGTACTAAATTCAGGGGTTTTCTGGAGAAACATTTAAACTGAATAATGGGAACAGAGAGTTAATTGATACAGAACATTTCTGTCCCCAGCAATCTAAAACTAATAGGAATATTACAATATTGTGGCTGCAGTTAAGAAAAACCAAACTTTTGATAGTGTGTACCATACCATGTGCACTAATCAAACAGGTGGAGCATGGTGACTCATGTGGTTAGGATGCTGGGTAGGAGGTTAGCAAGCCCGTGTTCAAGACCCGAGTGCTGCCATGGGGTGGAGTGAGCTCCCATCCTTCGCTCCAGCTCCTGCCGGGGACATGAAAGGAGTCCCCAACTGAGCATCCCCCAGGCAACAGTGATGTCATAAGCTAATCCTTTCAAACCAGAAGCACCTTGGTTTGTGATGCAATCAAACAGGTGGTAAGGATGAAGGGGAACTAATCATAAAGAGGTTATGTAGAAAACAAACACAGGGTCAGTCAAAAAGGACTAAAATGCCTATATACCAATGCACAAAATATGAGGAATAAACAGGGTGAACTAGAAATCCAAGTACATGAGGGCAGATATGATACTGTTGCCATTATGGAAACTTGGTGGGATAAAACCCATGAATGGAATATACAGCTAGAGGGATTTTAATTGTTTAAAACAAACAGACCTAATAAAAGAGGAGGTGGAGTCGCACTATATATAAGAAAGAGTTGTGCTATATACAAGAAATAACTATATCTCTACAGAAATACAGCAGAACAAAGATGAAAACCACCATGAATGCATTTCGGTCAATATAAAAGGAAAAAAGAATAACATTGCCATAGGTGTATAATACAGGCCACCCAAACAAACAGAGGAAATAGGTGAACTTTTTGCTAGTCAGTTAACTAAGGTATGTAGGAAGCACACCACAACACTAATGGGGGACTTTAACTACCCTAATATCAACTGGGAGACAAACTCTGCACATAATGGAAGATCAAACAGTTTCCTGACAAACCCAGCAGACAACTTTGTCTTCCAAAAAGTAGAGAAGAGAACTAGAGGTTCTGCCATACTGGACTTAATTCTCACTAACAGAGATGAAGTGATAGAAGGCATTGAAGTTACAGGAACCTTGAGGGGGAGTGACCATGTCATATTGGAATTCAATATAATGCAAACACAAGCAATAGAACAAAGTCAAACTAGAGTCTTGAACTTCAAGAGAGCTTATTTCAATAAACTTGGAGAGCTTGAGAAGGATTCCATGGATGAGAATCCTCAAGGGGAAAATAACCCAAGAAGCTTGGAAAACTTTGAAAAGTGAGATTATAAAAGCCCAGTCTAACACAATTCCAATGAAGAAGAAAAATAAAAGATCTCAAAAGAAACCAGCATGGCTGCACAAATAACTCTCTGATAAACTGAAAGACAAAAAGGATAAGTATAAAAAGTGGAAAGAGGGACACATAACTAAGGCAGATTATCAGCAAATAGCCCGAACCTGCAAAGATGAAGTCAGGAAAGCTGAGGCTCAAAATGAACAAAGACTTGCAACAAAAGTCAAAGATAATTTAAAAAAAAGTTTCTTTCAACATAAAAATAACAAGAAAAAAGTCAAGGAAACAATCTGTCCACTAATGAGAGAAGATGGCAAGGAAGTAACAGGCAATAGAGAGAAAGCAGAGCTGCTTAACTCATTCTTTGCATCAGTTGTCATGCAAAAAGAAACTATAGCCCAACCTACCAAAAACATAACTGTAAAAGACAGACTAGAAATGCAAAGTAAAATAAGCAAGAAAATGGTAAGAGAACACCTGTCTGATCTTGATGAATATAAATCACCGGGGCTTGATGGATTACATCCCAGAGTTCTAAAGGAGCTGGAAGATGACATCTCAGAACCATTGTACCATATCTTTCAAAAATCCTTGAGCACTGGGGAACTACCTGAGGATTGGAAAAGAGCTGATGTGGTTCCCATCTTCAAAAAAGGGAAGAAAAAAAAACAGACCCAGGAAACTAGAGACCAATCAGCCTAACATCAATACCTGGGAAGATACTGGAAAAGATAATAAAAAAACATATCTGTGAACATCTAGAAACAAATAAAGACATAACTAGAAGTCAGCACGGGTTTGTTAAAAACAGATCATGCCAAACCAATCTTATTTCATTCTTTGATGAAGAGAGTACATTAGTAGACCAGCGAAATGCTGTGGACATAGTATACTTAGACTTCAGTAAGGCATTCGACAAAGTAGACCACAACCTACTACTTGGTAGTAGGTACTACTTGGTAAGCTAGAAAAAATGGCATAGATAGCATCACCACTAGATGGATTTGTAACTGGCTGACAAACCACACTCAACACGTAGTTCTTCATGGAACTGCATCTACATGGAGGGAAGTATGTAGTGGGGTACCCCAAGGATCTGTCTTAGGCCCAGTACTCTTCAATATCTTCATCAATGATTTAGATGAGGAGGTAGATGGGGAACTCATCAGATTTGCAGCCGACACCAAGCTGGCAGGAATAACCAACACTCCAGAAGATAGGCTTAAGATACAGAAGGTTATTGACAGACTTGAACATTGGGCCCTATGTAACAAAATGAAATTCAATAGTGGAAAAAGTAAGGTTTAGGCAAGAAAAACCAAATGCACAGGTATAGTATAGGTGGTACCTTGCTCAATAGTAGTAACTGCGAGAGGGATCTAGGAGTACTAGTGGACAATCAGTTAAATATGAGCCAGCAGTGTGCTGTAGCTGCCAAAAATGCCAATGCAATCCTAGGCTACATTAACTGAGGGATAGAATCAAGATCATGTGAAGTATTAATATCACTTTATAATGCCTTGGTAAGACCACACTTGGAATATTGAACCCAGTTTTGGTTGCCACGATTAAAAAAAAATGTTGAGACTGCAGAAAGAGTTCAGAGAAGAGCAACAAAGGTGATTAGGGGATGGAGGCTAAAACATATGAAGAACGGTTGCAGGAATTGGGTATGTCTATTTAATGAAAAGAAGGACTAGGGGTGACATGATAGCAGTGTTCCAATATCTAAGGGGCTGCCACAAAGAGGGGGGTCAACCTATTCTCCAAAGCACCCAAAGAGGCAGGATAAGAAGCAATGGATTGAAACTAATCAAGGAGAGAAGCAACCTAGAACTAAGGAGAAATTTCCTGACAGTGAGATCAATTAAACAGTGGAACGACTTGCCTTCAGAAGTTGTGGCTCCTCCAACACTGGAGGTTTGTCTGAAATGGTATAGGCTTTCCTGTTTGAGCAGGGGGTTGGACTAGAAAACAGCCAAGGTCCCTTCCAAATGTGTTATTCTGTTATTCTGTAAAAAAATAAAAATAACCAAGATTAAATGATGTACCACATACTGTAAATCAGGGGTCCTCAAACTACGGCCCGCAGGCCAGATACGGCCCGCCGACACAATGTATCCGGCCCACGCAGTGGTGAGATTAAGCCCCGCCCCTCACCTCCCAGCCACTCCTTGTGTGGCTGGCTTTTCCCGCCACCTCATCGCCCCTCCTCCAGCCATCAGCCTTATATATACCTTGCAGAATTTAGCCGCACTTCTACGTACTTCTGCTCATCACTGCCCATGCACTTCTGCTCACCGCTGCTCGCAAAGGTAAGGCCGAAGGTGTTCTGACCTAGGCTTCCTGATAAATCATAAATCACAAACGTAGTCCCAAAAAACCTCTTTTTATTTCAACGGCTGTGAATTATTTTCATTCACAGCCGTAATAAGTCCCAAACAGGTTTAATTAGTCCGCCAGAAGTCTGCCAAAGTCTTTCAGAAGAATGCTGATAAGCACCCACCATTATCTCTCTTGACACGCTGCCAAAGACCTAATTGGCAAGTAGCTTTGCAAGGCCAAACAGAAGACAGAGTCAGAACAGAGCTGCTGAGTTACACCGACCAGAATGAGCCAGCACAGACCTCCCAGATGGCCCGGGCCCCATCTCTTCTTCCAACACAGTTCCTTCTCCATACTCCAGGCCTGGCCCAGGTTCCTCCCCAGCCTCCTCGCTGTCCGACTCTGTTGCCACAACAGAAGGGCACGGGGCAGCAGGTGGGCGGGGGAGGGCTAGCTGTTGGAGGGGTGATACCGGCAGCGGGTGAACTGATGCGCACGGGGAGGGAGGGGAGCGTGCGGGAGACCGCAGCCTCGGAGCCCTTCCCGGTTGTTTCCTGAAGCCGGCCTGGCCTGCGAGGGGAGCGCACAGGAGATCGCTGGCCAGACTAGCCTGGAAGCGGTGCGTCCCCCAGTTATGGGCTGGATGTGGGGCCCAAGGTGGAGGGGAGGGTGGGCAGGTGGCCCTCAGGAGAGCGCTGCACTGGGGTACTGTGTGCTCTTGGGCCTGCTGCCCATCTCTGCTTCTGCGAGGCAGAAAGCCATAAAAGTCTTCGCCCGTGCCCTCCCGAGGCCCTGGTCTCGGCGCCGATTCGAGCGCGTCCTCCGCTGACCGCTAAGAGCCCGAGGCTGGTGGCGCCAAGGCAGCCCTCGCCTACCGCTGTTTTGGGCTCGGAGCTGTAAGCCACATCCAGGAAGTACTGCAGCAAAGAGAAGCCACTGAGGTCAACCCTAGCTTTGCTGTCCATTGCAGCTTGGAATCTCAAATACGGCTGAGAATGAACGTTGTGTTGTAGCCAGCCTGGGCGCTAGATCGCCCCCCTGCGAACTCCTCGTCTCTCGAGGAGCCCTGCCGCTCGCCAATTGCTGAGTCGCCTGGACTCCCAGTAACGGGATGGGGTCCTTCAGGCACTTAGTGGCCACCTGTTTAGTAGCTCCAGCCGTATTTGAGATTCCTAGCTGCAGTTTACTCAAGAGCACCGTTGGCCGGGAGAGGCGGGGAGAAAGGTGAGGGGGCAGCATGGTCGAGGGCGCAGGAGCCGGCCGTGGGCAGGCAGATTAGAGGCAGCCAGCAGATCGCTGGCTTGCTTGCTCGGCTACTCACTGCCCAGCACACGCAGGCAGCGAACAAAACCCGTGTTGTGGCCACCGCTGCCGCCTCCTGCCTCCACACATTGAGGAGGCCGAGCAGCAGTGGGGAGAGCGCGGACCTCCTGAGCCGCAGGAAGCGGCTGCCAGCGATGCCCTCAGGCAAAGATGTTGCGAGCGGGGAGGCTCGACCCCCCTCAGGAGCCACAAAGCGCTCGCTGCCCCTCTGACACCCGCCGAGCCTCCTCCCACCATGAGCACCTCTCTTCCTCCTCCTCGCCAGAAGCGCTTGCACGCCCAGCAGGAAGGGGGAGGCCGGTGACTGGCTGGGCCCGCTTTAATGGAGAGGCGTCCTCGCCAATCCGGCGTGGCACAGAGGTCCAGCTGGCCGATTCCTAGCTGCAATGGACAGCAAAGCTAGGGTTGACCCCAGCCGCTTCTCTCCATCACAGTGCTTTCTGGATGCGGCTTACAGCTCCGAGCCTGAGCGGCGGGAGGCGAGGGCTGCCTTGGGTCTTCAAGTTTGAAGTGACAAGAGATGTGTTACTTTTGGGGAGACTGCGGGATTGCCCCGCCTCCCCGCTGGCCAGCTGGTCTTCAGCGCATGGCTTGTCGGCCTCCGGACATGAGATTCCCACCACCCAGCACCAGTTCAGGGGTTCCTCCCCCCCCAGAGGACAGGGACAGAGAGAGAGAGAGAGAGAGAGAGAGAGAGAGAATAAAAAATGATCTAGTAAAAAGAAAAGTCATCCAAAAGAGCAACATAATAGAATAGAATAGAATAGAATAGAATAGAATAGAATAGAATAGAATAGAATAGAATAGAATAGAATAGAATAGAATAGAATAGAATAGAATAGAATAGAATTTTTTATTGGCTAAGTGTGATTGGACACACAAGGAATTTGTCTTGGTGCATATGCTCTCAGTGTACATAAAAGAAAAGTTCGTCAAGAATCATAAGGTACAACACTTAATGATAGTCTGGGTACAAATAAGCAATCAAATCATAGTAGGAACCAGTCAATATAAATTGTAAGGATACAAGCAACAAAGTTACAGACATACAGTCATTAGGGGGAGGAGAAGGGGGATGGGAAC
>QLTV01003774.1:98926-114531 GCA_003457575.1 Thermophis baileyi
ATAACTGCTTAACTGACTTGTGCAGTTCATTTCTCAAAACATCTGTCTCCTCTCTTTGTGTTAAGTTGGGTGAGTGAAGAGACTGGAAACAGGCTTCATGCACAGCTCTTTATTTGGCAACTATGTTAAATCCAGTGAAGAGCCTGTCTGACAGCTTGCCCTTATATAGGGAGCTGTCAGATGGCTCAGCCAATCAGGTTCGGGTATTTTCCCGCCTGAATAGAGGACCTGAGTGAAACCTTCAGGCTATCAGTATCTAACACCCCTCCCCTCCTAGTTGGAACAATCCATTTAGCATACGTAGTCCCGCAAGTAGGCGGGGCGCTTGCAGACCCTTTCAGACCTGCGCAGCTCAGTAGGTGTGGTGGCAGCGGCCTGAGAGGTTGGGCCTGCTGTCTTCTCCTGGTCTAACCATGGAAGTTCCTGGAAGCTTTCTGGTGAGGCCTCGCCCTCGATTGGAACCAGTTTGTGGCAGGATCGTCACTGGATACCCGGTTCTTCAGGTGCGTGCTCCGGCTTCCTCGGGCTTGAGCCAGCTGTAGAGGGAGTGTATGTTAGGTTATTATCGTTTGGATTTATGTTACCTTCCGGTTGGTTTGTGTTTAGACAGAGATGGCTGCGTAACTGGTCTATGTGTCGCCTCCATTGTTGCTCATCATCTAATACTATTAGGTACGATCGGGGGCCTGTAATTTTGAGTATTTTTCCAGGTAGCCATAGGGTACCTTCGGCATAGTTTTGGGCAAAGACCAGGTCCCCGATGCTAAAGGACCTGGTGGGTCTGATTAGTTCCTTTGTTTTTTCTGTTGAATAGTTGGGGTGTAGCCGGTCTAAGACCGAACGAAGCCGGCGGCCCATTAACAGCTCAGCCGGGCTTCTCTCTGTTGCTGCGCTTGGGGTAATATGTTGGAATAGCAGGAATTTGTCCACCCGGGCTTGCCAATCTCCGGGCCCTAAGCGCCCAAGGGCCTCTTTGGCAGATCATACCATCCTCTCAGATTGCCCATTACTGGCTGGGTGGAACAAAGCAGTTAGGGCGTGGCGTATTCCCTGCTCCGCTAGGAACCCTTCAAATTGTGTGGCCGTGAACTGTGGTCCGTTGTCTGAGACAAGGACATCGGGTAGGCTGTGCGTGGAGAATAGTCTCCGTAAAACTCTTATGACCGCTTCTGCTGTAGTCGTGCCCATAAGGATTATCTCCAGCCATTTGGAGTACGCATCGACGACTACTAGGAAGGTCTGGCCGTGAAATGGCCCCGCAAAGTCAATGTGGACTCTGGACCATGGGGCTCGGGGCTGTTCCCATTCCTGCACTGGTGCCTTTGGGGGTGCTGGCCGCAACTCTTGGCACGGCTTGCAGAGGGCTACCCACTCCTCTATCTCACTGTCCATGTTAGGCCACCAAACATAGCTTCTTGCTAGGGCTTTCATCCAGACAATCCCCGGATGCCCTTCGTGTAAGACCCTTAGAATAGGTTTGCGTAAAGTTGGGGGTATGATTACCCGATCCCCCCACAATAGACAACCCCCCTGAGCTGACATTTCATGTTGCTTAGATACAAATGGTTTAAATTCAGTGCCAACCGGGCCTTTAGGCCATCCCCTCCACACCCAGTTCAAAAGAGTCACAAACACGGGGTTTTTTTGCCGAATGCTTCACCACCTTGGCCGAAGTCACCAGGCCGGAATCAAGACAGTTGATGAGAAGGACAGGAATGCCCAGGGTTGGATCGTCCACAAGTTCAGGCAGCGGGCACCTGCTAAGGGCATCGGCATGCCCCAATGTCTTTCCAGGCCTGTGGAGCAGCTTGTAACTGTAGGCGGAGAGGAAAATGTCCCACCTGGTGAACCAGGGGGACAGGGAAACCGGAGTGGGGCGGTCCCCAGCCAAGAGCCCCAGCAAAGGTTTGTGGTCCGTGATCAGTTCAAAATCCCTCCCGAACAAGTACTCATGGAATCTCTTGACCCCGGCCACTGCAGCCAGTGCCTCTCTGTCCAGCTGGCTATAGTTCCTCTCTGCACTGGACAGAGTCCTGGAGTAGTAGGCGACCGGGGCCTCGTTCCCATCTGGCAAACGGTGGCTGAGAACAGCCCCAACGCCAAAGGGGGAGGCGTCACAAGCAAGAACCAAAGGCAAAGTGTCATTATACTGAATCAGGAAGCTGTCAGCGGAGAGCAGCTCCTTCACTGCCTTGAAAGCGGCAGCCTCCGTACGCCCCCAGACCCAGGTGGCCTTCTTAGCTAGAAGTCTGTGGAGGGGTTCAGCAACTGTAGCCTTATTTTTAAGGAAAATGCTGTAAAAATTGAGCAAGCCCAGAAACGCTTGCAATTCGGTTTGGTTTCTCGGTGTGGGGGCGTCTTGGATAGCCCTGATCTTGCTCCTAGTGGGGTGGATACCCTCCCCGTTGATCCTATACTTTTAGGATCAGACATTCTGCCATGTCGAACACATCGTGGTCGCAGTGGCTGAGAAATAGTGCCCTTTTCCGGTTGTCCGGTAACCCGAGGAGGTCGTTGGCCTCCATGAAGCATTGAAATCGGGTCATGTAGGAGTCCCAGTGCTCCTTGGTTGGATAAAAGGGCGTAGGCAGGTGGAATGCTGACATGTTTGCTGCTTTTCAAGCCGTTTGAATTTGGCGCGCAAAATGGCTTCCGCATCGTCCGCCTGGCTGGATTTAGTTGTCTTCTGTCAGCTCTTTTTGCTTCAGTTCTTCTTCACAAATCCCACCTTCATCGCCAGTGTTAAGTTGGGTGAGTGAAGAGACTGGAAACAGGCTTCATGCACAGCTCTTTATTTGGCAACTATGTACAATCCAGCCAAGAGCCTGTCTGACAGCTTGCCCTTATATAGGGAGCTGTCAGATGGCTAAGCCAATCAGGTTCAGGTATTTTCCCGCCTGAATAGAGGACCTGAATGAAACCATCCTAACACTTTGTTTCTCTGTTTCTTTGCCTCTGAGGAAGGGAGAGGAGATTTGGCTTGGAAATGCTTTTCGTGCCGAGAATGGATGCTCCTGGGTGCTATAATATCGTGCAGATTCAGGCACCCATCCTCTTTTGCAGAGTGTCAGGGACCCAGAAACTTTCATTCTGAGTGCAAAAAGTGTTTGCCAGTCTCCTGCTCCTCCCCCCCAAACTACTTTCCACTTAACTACTTAATGAGACCTTGTTGTCCCACGGAGCACACTTGCATGCAAATGGGGCGAGACAGAGAGAGAGAGAGAGAGAGAGAGAGAGAGAGAGAGAGAGAGTGCAATCCAATGCAACCTCTGTTTGTGTGTGTGTGTGTGTGTGTGTGTGTGTATGGGAGAGAGAGCAATCTTCAGCCAGGGCACCCAAGCTCCTGGCAGCGGTGCGGGCGGCAGGAGCCACCTGAGCAGCGAGGCGGTGGGGGGTGGAATACGAAGCAAGGCAGGGGGGGTGTGGAGCTGCCCCCCACGCCCCGCACCGGCTTATCTGAGCGCCCCACCAGCCAGGCACTGAAGCGCCGCAACTGTCGCCGCAGCGAGACAGAGAGAGAGAGGAGGGATGCTCTCCAAACTCTGTTTCTGTGTGTGTATGAGAGAGAGAGCGCGCGATCCCTGCTTCAGTCAGGGCATTCAAGCTGCTGGCAGTGGCGGGGGAGGAGGAGGAGCCACCTGAGCAGCTGTTTTTCTCCTCGTCCTCCCCACTCAAGCAACGGCGGGCTCTGCGGGACAGCAGGGCCTCTCATTTCTCCCCCGGCACGGCGAACTCCAGCTTCAGTCGGGGCATTCAAGCTGCTGGCGGTGGCAGCCACCTAAGCAGCCATGATTGCCCCCTCCCCAACCAGCCAGCCAGCACCGCCTGACCTGCTCCCTGCCTGGCCAGCCGGCGCAAACCCTCGCCGTTCTTCTCCTCGTCATCGTCCTCCTCGCCCAAGCGGCAGCGGGCTCCGTGGGACAAGGTCTCATTCCTGCCCCGGCACAGCAAACTCCGGCAGGCTGGATGTGGGTGTGAAGGGCCTGGCCCCCCAGTGCTTCCTCACTCAGTTGAAGGCTTCGTTCAGCCTTCAAACAGTAAGGCTGGCCCACGTAAGTGAGCAGCACACCAGGGCCACGGACGGTGTTGGTTCCTGCACCTGGCCGATTCCGATTCCACGGCCGGCCTTACTGTTGGAAGTTCAGACCTTCCAAATTCTCATGGGAAAAAAAAAGATCTCGTGAGGTTGGAAGGTCTGAACTATTTTTTTTACCTTAGTCCCACAGACTACTTTAGTTGCTCTGCATGCGGCGATGGAGAACTGGCCTTGTGCGTGCGCCTGCGTGCCAGGATGGCGTGGCCCGGGCCGAAGTGACGCGGGCCAGACCCTTACAGTTTCCAGGATGGCCACGTGGGCCGGATTCGGCCTCATTGCGGGCCGCATCCGGCCCGCGGGCCTTGAGTTTGACACCCCTGCTTTAGAATCTTCTTCAAAAAATGCATTTACAGATGCAGAAATTATTGTTGTCAGTTTAGTTATGTTTCTTTCCCAGTTCTTCAAAGTTCCTTTGAAATGTCTCAAGTGTCATACCTTTGCCTGTCATTTTGTAAATTTCACTTTTTCTTTTTCCTGCCTGGAACTTTAGTCCCCTCTAGTGTCCCATTTCTGTATTCACAAAGTCTCATGCTTTGTTCCTATTTTCAACTTTCAGCCAATGATCTCTTTCCTAATAGACTAAACAACTCATGTTCCCACAAAAATATTGTTTTGTGTACTCAATTTTTCAAAAGTCTTAACAAAAGTCCTAATATTCCAAATTTGCCTGGTCCCTTAATTCATTTAAAACTTTCTCAAATCACATTCTTATTTAGCTTTTTGCCATTTATTTTTTATTCTTTAAATACTTTAAACTGTTTGTTAATTTTTCTTCTCTTTTTTGCTGAAGCATAATTAGGAAAGGTTATACTCACCAGTTAGCTTTTCAAACTTGTTGTTTGGAAGACCTCTTTTAACTATGAAATAATTGTAAATCCAAAAATGTGGTTAGACAAACCCAGTATCCTTAACTATTGAGAGTTTGATGGCTTTCCTTGTCTTCTGGTGCTCAGACCTGAATGCTCTCTGTGAACTCATGGTGAGAAGCAGCTATGTGGAGCCCAAAAGAGTGATTTCTTGTCCTCTCCTTGTCTGGAGAGGTTCCATTGGACTGAACTTACAGCCGGTCCATTAGTTGTCACCACAGTGGCATCCCTGCTCTTTCAGAGACGTCTAGTTCTCCATTTCCTCACCTGGAAGTCCAGCTAGTCCTGTATAACTTCAGTAATTGTAACTATCTCTGATTCTAACTATCTCTGATATATGGCAGGTTCGAGAACGGTTGCGAGTGGCATTACAGCGCATTACAGTATTAGAAGAAGAGCTGGAACTGTCCAATCAACAGGTATGAAACAGGTCTTATTCCTACTTTCAGGGATATTATAAGCACCTAAAGAGTACTCCATAAATATTTTGCCATGCAACTGTGATCTGGGGATGCTTTGAACACCAGTGATTTCACATGAGTGGTGGTTGAGGCTGACAAGGGAATTGTCTCTTTGGGGATTTCATTGTAAATACAGTAGAAGGGAAGAGAGGATATAAGTTTAAGTTGGGCTGTTGCTGGAGGCCTATTGCTTGAAAACAAATTATTTAACATATTTGCAGTGTTTTTCCAGAGGTCCAAGCTTAATACAGAGGTCCAGGCATTCACTCTTTGAAATTGCTTGTCAACCATCCCGTTGGCATGCACAGCAAAAGAAACTCCTAGGACATTTTTTTTACCAAGAGTAAAACTTTACTGATAGATCCATACAGGCACAGAAGAAGAAAAGCCAGTTCTGAGGTTTTGGTGTGAAGCGCAGTATAACGAAACCCCCTTTTCCTCCCCCTGGCTGCCCAGTGTCCATTGTCCACCAATCCAGGTCAAGCATTTTATTTTGGGAAAACAGTCTGCACCTTTCAAAAGTCTTCAGCTCATGACCTTGGGGTTGTAAGATTTCCTCAAGCTGCAAACGGCTCACGTAAATTCCTTCTCTCCCTCCCAGCTTCCCACACATTCCAATCATACCCCTCCCCCCTCCTCCGTTTCTTTGTCAAGCTGGGAGCAGAAAGAGGTGTTTTGCGAGTCAACCTTGACATTGCTTTTCTCTGTCTGCTTGTGGGGACCTGGGATCCTTTGTTGAGGAAAAATATCAAAGGCTGTGAAAGATGTTGATTTATTCCAGTCAACTTCTATACAGTGTCTGATAGCAGGGTCATTGCTTTTATACTTACAGCTCCAGATCTGCATTATCTCAAAAATTCAGTTCAGTGTCCTATCTCATCCCTGAAGCCACAATACAATGAGTTATTATGAAATACAGCCTATGGAACTTAGAGGTCAGTTCATATGTAGCACTAAGCTGTAATGTGGTTTGAGGTTAGTTTAGAGTCTTGTGCAAACCCACTCAGAAGCTAACCTGGTATGCTTTGTTGAACTATGGGTGGCCGAGTAGATGTTGTAGAGCTGATTGAGCTGTGGTTATTTGATTTCTCAGTGTAGCATTTATCCAGGTTGTGGGCGCAAATAGCAGGGAATGTGCTGTGGGCTATTCTTGTGCACATGCTATCCTGCTCCCCAGAAAGCCTCCCCAACCTGGGGAAGATTCTAAGACTTTTTACCTGACACTTGGTTAAGGAGACAGGCTAAGGGTACTGTTGGTAAGCCACCCTCCTGCTGCCCAGCAACTTGATTTGAACTCACAGAAGTAGTCTCAAGTATGAAGTTGGAAAACTGTAGGACAGTGTTCTTGGGGGACTTCAGCATTCATCCTAAGGTACCTTGAACAAGGCTAGCTCAAGGTTTCATGATCTCTGACAATTACTGTCTCAGACCATTTTTAGATCTAAGATATAAAATGAGGTACACCTGTGACTTAGGTTTTACCTCATCTTGAGAGAGAAGCAGCCTGGATATTAGCGTGTTGAGTTACAGTTATCCTTTGTCATGGTCAGATCATCTAAGCTCACTTATGAGCTGCCCAGATACACTCAGCATGTCAGCTGTCTCACTAGAACAGGGGTGTCAAACTCACATCGTCACGGCGGCATCACGTGATGTATCGGGACTTTTTCCCCCTTCGCTAAGCCGGGCGTGGGCATGGCCAGCATGTGACGCATCCAGCCCGTGGGCCGGGAGTTTGACAGCCCTGCACTAGAGGCAAGAACATATTGGATCACTGCTACTCCACATTAAAAGGTGCTTATTGCTCTCTCCTAAGAGCAGCTGTAGGTCTCTCTGATCATTGTATGATCCATCTCATCCCCACCTACAGGCAGAAACTTAAAACTGCAAAACCTGTGGTCAAAACAGTGAAGTCTTGTACTGAGGAAGCGAAGTTAGAACTAGAGGCTTGCTTTGATTGCACAGACTGGAATGTGTTTGAAGCTGCTTCAGCAGACATGGATTAATTCACTGATACTGTGACATCATATGTTAGCTTTTGTGAGGACATATGTGTGCCTACCAAGAGCTTGCATGTATATATAACAATAATAAGCCTTGGTTCACAGCTAAGCTCAAGCAGCTATGTCGTGCCAAAGAAGAGGCCTACAGGAAAGGAGATAGGGTTTTGTACAATCAGGCCAGGAATGTATTAACAAGAGAGATCAGGGTAGCAAAGAGAAGCTACTCTGAAAAGCTGATAAATCAGTTCTCAGCTAATGAACCAGGAACTGTGTGGAGAAGCCTGAAGAACATCATTGGCTACAGCAGACCTCCCTCCCTTACTGAGAGTCTGTAGAGATTCTCAGTCAACCAGGTCATGGTTGTCCCAGGTCCCTCCCTGAACCTGAGGACACAGATAAACCTCCAAGTGCTTCAATGACCCACTAGAACAGGGGTGTCAAACTCGCGGCCCACGGGCCGGATGCGTCACATGTTGGCTACGCCCACCTCCGGTTTAGCAAAGGGGAAAAAAGTCGTGATATGTCATGTGATGACAACGTGACACCGCGAGTTTGACACCCCTGCTCTAAAAGGATGCAAATGACCGGCTGTCTGCAAGGAATATAAATCCTTCCATTCCCCACTATCCTGTCAGAGCTGAAGAAGCTTCTTGGATGAGAAGCGAAACGTCGTCAAAGAAAAAACAAGAAAGTCCAGTTGCCTCCTGAAAAAAAAAACACTTTTGGGACTCCCTTATTGAGGAGAAACATCAACTGGCAGATGACCTGAATGTGTTCTACTGTAGGTTTGAGAGGAGATCGCTGTCATCTACTGCTACCTTCCCCACTTCAGATACACCAATAGTATCCAAATCTCCTACATCTATCTCCATCTTTCTGGGGCCCCCACCTCTGGTGATCTTAGAAAAAGATGTGTGAGGTCTATTTCATAGACAAAAGATTGGAAAAGCACCAGACCCAGACAAAGTAACTCCTTCTTGCTTGAAAGCCTATGCTGAACAACTGGCCCCCCAATCTTCACCTGCAACTTTAATAAATCACTGGCAATGTGTTATGTCCCTTCTTCCTTCAAATGCTCTACTATCATCCTGGTTCCTAAGAAACCCTCCATCAGTGAGCTAAATGACTACAGACTGGTTGCTCTGACATCTGTAGTTATGAAGACCTTTGAAAGGTTAGTGCTGGCCCACCTGAAAATCATCACGGATCCTCTGTTAGACCCCTTAAAGTTTGCCTACCAAGCAAATAGATCTGTAGATGATGCTGTCAACATGGCACTGTACTACATCTTGAATCCCTGGGAGCCCATGCATGGGTCCTTTTTGTAGACTTCAGCTGGGCATTCAATACCATCATTCCAGAAATTCTTCACTCTAAACTGATTCAGTTAGCTCTGCCTGTCCATACTTGTAGGTGGATTATTAGCTTTTCAACAGATAGGAAGCAACAGGTGAAGTTCAGGGGTGGGTTCTAACTTACCTCGCTGCCGGTTCGCTCCCTCCCACACCGCGTGGCCGCACCTCATGGGCGCACGCATGCGCAGTGCAAAAAAATAAAAAAAAATCAATTTTTTTAAAAAAAGCCAAAAACAAGAAGACGACGCAGGCGCAGTGCGGGAAACTCGCCACGGACCGGCACCGACCGATCTGGTTCAGTGACGTCATCATGACATCACCAGCGGGCCGCTACCGGTTCAGGAGAACCGGTCCGAACCAGGAGGAACCCACCCCTGGTGAAGTTAGGGAAAATTACATCTAGTACCCAGGCAATAAACACATGCGCCCCTCAGGGCTGTGTGCTCTCTCTATTGCTCTTCTGTCAAAGCTGATTCGGATTCTATCCCTGCCTGCAATTTTCCTTGCAGCTTGACAACAGAAATGGAAGGGAGGGGGTGGAATCCTTGGGGGGGGGGAGTTGGGAGGGGCTGAGGAATCAAGCAAGCTAGCTGGGCCCTGTGAAAGTTCCTTCACTTCAAGGTCATGTTATGAGAACTCTTTGAATGGTACACACTGTTTTCCAAAACACAAAGAAAGTGTTGGATTGGCAAACAATAGACAGTGGGAGGCCTAAAGGGGAAAAGGGGAACTTTACCTATGAAGGTAAAGTTTCCTTCATCTGTACCTATATGGATCTATCAGTAAAATTATACTCTTGGTAAAATTATGTCCCAGGAGTTTTTTTTCCTTTATATGCTAATGGGACAGTTGACATCTTCTCTCTCTATACCAATGACTGCATCTCTAGGGATCCCTCTGTTAAAGTACTGAAATTTGCAGTTGATACAACAGTCATTGGTCTCATTCGAGATGGTGATGAATCTGCATATAGATGGGAGGTTGAACAACTGGCCCTGTGGTGCAGCTGGAATAATCTGGAGCTGAACATGCTTAAAACTGTAGAGATGAGAGTGGATTTTAGAAAGATCCTACTCTACTGCCTCTTACTATATTCAACAGCACAGTATCAGTAGTAGAGTACTTCAAGTTTTGGGGTTTTATAATCTCCCAGGATTTGAAATGGACACCCAACATTAGAACCATCATTAAAAAGGCACAACAAAGAATGAAGTCTGTAGAGATTCTCAGTCATCCAGGTCATGGTTGTCCCACAGGTGCTTTTTTCAGGAGGCAATTGGACTTTCTTGTTTTTTCTTTTGAAGACATTTCGCTTCTCATCCAAGAAGCTTCTTCAGCTCTGGCGTCAACTCAGGAAGTTCAGGCTGCACCAGGAGCTGTTGATACAGTTTTATAGAGGAAGTATTGAGTCTGTCATTTGTACTTCTATAACTGTCTGGTTTGGTATAGCAATGAAACAGGACAGGTATAGACTCCAACAGATATTTAGGACTGCAGAAAGAACAATTGCAACCAGCTTGCCTTTTATAGAAGACCTGTAGATTGTGCGGGTCAGAAGGAGGACTGAGAAAATATCTACAGACCCCTCACATCCTGGACATAAACTGTTTCAACTCCTCCCCTCAGGATGCTGCTATAGGCCATTGCATGCCAAAACAACAAAGGACAGTTTTTTCCCGCATGCCATCACACCGCTGAATACCTAATTCTACTGTCTACTGTCTATGTATGTACACCCATGTTATATGGCTGTAGTATTATTATTATCCTTCTTATCTTCTTTACTACCCCCTCTTATTGGTATTATTATGATTATTATTACTCTGTTGCTTTGCATGTACACAGAGAGCTTCTGTACCAGAGACAAATTCCTTGTGTGTCTAATCACACTTGGCCAAATAAAGCTATTCTGTTCTGTTCTGTTCTGTTCTATTCTATTCTATTCTATTCTATTCTATTCTATTCTATTCTATTCTATTCTATTCTATTCTATTCTATTCTATTCTATTCTATTCTATTCTATTCTATTCTCATGCTTTTGTTGCATAGGCTTTCCTTTAAAATATAATATTCACATTCAGTTTGAGACTTGGGAACATGGACAAGATGTATCACTGCTTGGCCTATTACATGCTCTCTTGATTCTTGTTTATCTTGGCTTATTTGATAAAGCTGATGTTGTGGCCTGTCGGTTGCCGGCCCCTCCAGCAGCCGAATCAGAGGAGGAGGAGGTGTGGGAGTCAGGGTCAGCATCAAGGCAACCTGAGAGCTCCGAGGGGGAAGAGGGAATGGACCTGGCAGAGAGAGAGACAGAGGTGGAGCCTGGGCCGTCCGTCAGCCCTCAGATGGAGAGTCAACAGCCCCCAGGTCTGGAGGTGGCTGATGAGGAAGAGGAGGAACAGCTGGGTTCAGTGTCTGATGCGCGGATGCGCAGAAGGCAGAGGAGAGCAGTGGAAATCCGTGGGCCGATCCTTGGGAAGGAAGAGCCACTGCTGCTAGCAAAGCCCCACCCTAGCTCTGGGGATAAAAGGCAGGGGGCGGAGATGAATATATGTGGCAGACATATATTCATCTCTGGATGGACGGACTTTTTAGCCTGCGGTGAGAGAGAAACTTTTTGCCGAGGCTGCTGGTGCTCCTAATAAAGGAATCTTTGAATTAACTTCAGAGGCTTTGTCGTGTTTGATAAAATATCTTTATACCTAGTAATATTTCCCATATTAATCATATTTGGATGTATTAATGCTTCCATTGTCGAAAGCCATATTGGTATTTTCAAGTAGTGTTTCTCTCTAATTTTCTTCCATACTAGTAGTAAAGCATTTCTTACATAATGTCTTTGAAAATAGCTATGTATTTTATTCTTCCCATACCATAAAAAAGCATGCCAGCCCAGTTGTAAGTCATGTCCCTCTAATGTCAATAACCTTGTATTTCTTAATACAATCCATTGTTTCATCCATGATAGTGCTGCTGCCTGATAATATAATTTCCAGTTTGGAAGTCCAAACCCTCCTCTAAGTCTTGCATCTTGAAGCATTTTTATATTAATTCTCGCTTTTTTGCCTTGCCATATACATTTCATTATTATTTTATTAAAATTTTCAAAGTATTTTTTCTCTAATTTTATCGGTATCGTTGGAAATAAAAACAGCAATCTCGGTAATATATTCATCTTAATTATGGCTATTCTACCCATTAATTATAGTCTGCTCCAAATCCATTTCAACTTGTCTTCTCAATTTATGGTAATTACCTTCCTTAATCGTTATACATCTTGCTGTTAAATGTACTCCTAAGCAGTGGTGGGTTTCAAATTTTTTTACTACCAGTTCTGTGGGCGTGGCTTTGTGGGCATGGCATGGCTTTGTGGGCGTGGCTTTGTGGGCGTGACAGGGGAAGGATACTTTAAAATCTCCATTCCCTCCCCACTTCATGGGAAGGTTACTGCAAAATCCCCATTTCCTCCCGATCAGCTGGGACTCGGGAGGCAGAGAATAGATGGGGGCGGGGCCAGTCAGAGGTGGTATTTACCGGTTCTCCGAACTACTCAAAATTTCCGCTACCGGTTCTCCAGAACTGGTCAGAACCTGCTGAAACCCACCTCTGCTCCTTAGTAATCTGAATATCTATTTTTTCCATAAGCTCCCTTTTCTGTTTCTCTGTAATATTTTTCATCAATATTTTCGTTCTATCTTTATTAATTTTCAACCCTGCCAATTCTCCATATTCTTCTATTCGTTCTATTAGTTTTGGCCCTGTTTCTAATGGCTCCTCTAAAATAAACACCAAGTCATCTGCAAATGCCTATAGTTTATATTCTTCTTTCTTGATTCTCATACCTTTTATCTCCTCATTTTGTCTTATATTTCTGTTTAATACGTCTAATGTCAAAACAAATAATAATGGGGATAGAGGACATCCCTGTCTTGTGCCTTTCATAATATTTACCTTCTCTGTCATATCTCCATTTATCATCACCTTTGCTGATTGTTCATGATAAATTGTTTTAATCATATTTACAAATCTTCCCCCAAAATCTATAATTTGTAATTGTGTTATCATAAATTGCCAGTTCACATTGTCAAACGCCTTCTGTGCATCAAGAAACATCAACGCCATTTGTTTTTCAGGATGTGCTTCATAAGATTCCAAAGTATTCAAAATTATTCTCATATTATCTCTGATCTATCTCTTAGGTAAAAAACCATTTTGATCTATATGTATCAATTCATTTAACAATTTCTTTAGTCTTTCAGTCGTCTTATATTTCTGTTTAATACGTCTAATGTCAAAACAAATAATAATGGGGATAGAGGACATCCCTGTCTTGTGCCTTTCATAATATTTACCTTCTCTGTCGTATCTCCATTTATCATCACCTTTGCTGATTGTTTATGATAAATTGTTTTAATCATATTTACAAATCTTTCCCCAAAATCCATAATTTGTAATTGTGTTATCATAAATTGCCAGTTCACATTGTCAAACGCCTTCTGTGCATGAAGAAACATCAATGCCATTTGTTTTTCAGGGTGTGCTTCATAATATTCCAAAGTATTCAAAATTATTCTCATATTATTTCTAATCTGTCTCTTAGGTAGAAAACCATTTTGATCTGTGTGTATAAATTCATTTAACAGTTTCTTTAGTCTTTCAGCCATTATTAACGCAAATATTTTATAATCCACATTTAACAAAGAAATCGGTCTATAGTTTTTAACTTGTCGTAAATCTGTCTCTTCTTTCGGTATAAGAGTAATATATGCCTCCATCCATGAATTTGGTATCTTCGCTTCTACCATAAGTTCATTAAATACTTCCAGCATTGTATTATCTATCACATCTTGAAATGTTTTATAAAACTCTGCTAGTAATCCATCTGGACCCGGTGTTTTACCATTCTTTTGTTTTTTAATTCCTTCTGTTAATTCCATCATCGTTATTCTCTCCTCTAACGCCTTTTTAAATTTTTCTGGTATTTTTGGTAATTCAGCTTTTCCTAAATATTGTTTTATCTTTTCTTGTTCAACTTTCTCTTGCTGGTAAAGTTTCTCATAGTAATTCTGAACTATTTTTTTCTTTTCCTCGTTCCGATAACGTACAGTTCCTTCCTCATCCTTTACTTGATTAATTATTTTTTTTTTTTCTCCTTTTTTTTTTTTTTTGCTAACTATTTTCGGATAGCTTTTCCTCCAAGCATCTTGAATACTTAATTCCTCCACCATTGTAAATAAAGTTTTTGGGAGAATTTTCCTGGGCTTCTTATTTGTCTTTGTAGTTTTATAGTCCAAATCTGCTTCTATTATTGTGTTAAAATTACCTATCATACATATATTTTCATATTCCAGTTCTATTATTTTCCTGTGCAGTTTTCCATAAAAGTCTTCTTGGTTATCATTTGGGGCATATATTGCCACTAAAAGTGTTTGTTTATAGTTGATTATTGCTTCCACCATTAAATAGCAATAGCAATAGCAGTTGGACTTATATACCGCTTCATAGTGCTTTACAGCCCTCTCTAAGCGGTTTACAGAGTTAGCATATTGCCCCCAACAATCTGGGTCCTCATTTTACCCACCTCAGAAGGATGGAAGGCTGAGTCAACCTTGAGCCGGTGAGATTTGAACCGCTGAACTGCAGCTAGCAGTCAGCTGAAGTAGCCTGCAGTGCTGCACTCTAACCACTGCGCCACCTCGGCTCTTCTCCCTTCTTTGTCGGCAAATACTTGCTTAGATTCTATTGTCTTTTTAATATACAATGTCACTCCTCTCTTACTTTGTTGTGTCAACGCGGTATATACTTCTCCCAATTTTGAATATTCCAAAAGTTTTTTGTGTTGTTTTCTGATATGAACTTCTTGTAAACATATTATATCCATTTTTAATTTGTCCAATTTGTTAAATGTTCTTTTCCTTTTTATTGCCGAATTTAGTCCGTTTATATTTATCGATATTACTTTTATTTCTTCTTCCATCATTTACTTGTTAGTTGTTTTTGCTGATCTAGTCATTCTTGTCTCTCTTTGGTCTTTAGCCTCCTTTGCCCTTGCCCCTTCTATCATTGCTTTTTCCTCTCGTTCCCTTCCAATCTCTCTTGTTTATCTTTTTCCTCTGTAAGTTCTTCCTGGCATCTCTCTCTTTCCTCCCTCGGTCTTTCTTCCTCTTGTGGTCCCAAGTATTGTTCATAAAATAATTCAGCTTTCTCTAACGAATCTAATCTATGTCTTTGTTCCTGCCAATTCACCAGAATTCCTTCCGGTATGAGCCACCTGAAACACCCCCTTTTTGATTAAACATTTTGTCAGAAACTGATATTCTTTTCTCAAATCTCTAACTCTTCTTGGTATTTGTTTCAGCACCACTATCTCTTTGCCTTTGTATTTTATTGGATTATTCCTTGCTGTCTGTAAAATCTCTGTTCTAATTGCTTTTTTTAGTAAATCTTACATGAACCTCTCTAGGTAAATTGTGTCTCATTGCATATCGGGTGTGTACTCTGAATATCTCATCAATTTAATTTAAAATCTTTTCCTTGGTATCCTCCATTGCTTCTGCCAACAACTCTGCCATTACCTCGGCTAAGTTTTCCCCTTTCTCTTCTTCCATGTTTTGAAATCTTAGATAATAATCTGCTCTATCCATCTCTAAGGAGATAATTGTTTTTTCTTGGTTTTTGTCTGTAGTTGTGAGTCTATAATCCAGCTCTCCCACTCTTTTTTCTGTTGCTTCTGCTTTTTCTTCCACTTTTTGAGCCGAGGTGGCGCAGTGGTTAGAGTGCAGTACTGCAGGCTACTTCAGCTGACTGCTAGCTGCAGTTCAGCG
>QLTV01003775.1:6689-17609 GCA_003457575.1 Thermophis baileyi
GTCTATCTATCTCCATCCACCCATCTTTGTCATCGATATATGTGTGTGTGTGTGTGTGTGTGTGTATACGTATACGTATAGAATAGAATAGAATAGAATAGAATAGAATAGAATAGAATAGAATAGAATAGAATAGAATAGAATAGAATAGAATAGAATAGAATAGAATAGAATAGAATAGAATAGAATAGAATAGAATTTACCCAACTTGTAAATAAATATGAGTATTTCTATTTTGGCCAAGTGTGATTGGACACACAAGGAATTTGTCTTGGTGCATATGCTCTCAGTGTACATAAAAGAAAAGATACGTTCGTCAATGTATGTATGTATGTATGTATGTATGTGTGTATGTGTATGTGTGTATATGTGTGCGCGCACACACTCACACACATATACACAAAAGAACATATTTATTTACAAGTTGGGTAAAAGATTTGGACACTGAAAGTGCAGCTTTTAGTCCATTTCTTATGAACAGGATGATCTTCATGTGCATTGAAGATTTGATAAAGAAAGAAAAACAAAATAGAAATACTCATGGCTTTTATCCAGATAGCTAGATATTCTTCCTTCCCCAACAGTTTGCTGTTTCATTCTTTCTCTCCAGGGTGTTTTCTTCAAGCAAGACATTTTGTATTTCTCTTGGCTCTGGAATTACCTGTAGGCTGCAATTATTTCTCTGTTACATTGCAGTTTTAATTACATAAAAAGTAAAACTCAGATTACCAAATGTATAATGCACTTATAATAGTATTTCTAATGTGGTGCTGTCCATATGTATTGGTATATATTTTCCACAATCACTACATAACATACTGGGATTTAAAACCAAAACTTTAGAGGGAAGGATGTTGAAGAAGCATAGTAAACTAAATTATGACAGTTCTTGCAACTTATCTATTTTGGATTAAAATTCAACACTTCTGGGTTAAAAAAAGTACTGGAACAAGATTCTGGATAATCTACCCTCCTTCATTGTCGTAATTTATATTTTAGCCTCTCCGTCTTTTGCTCATATTTCAGTACCCCCTTTATGTGACAGTCTGTTCTTTACTTTTCAGTGCTTTTTAGTAAAATATACAAGAAACATGCCAATTGATTCATCATAAATTCACCAGAATTATCACCGAGAACTAACATAATTTCAGTTTTTCTTCCAGTGTTCATTCTTTCTTCACTTCTGCATTTTTCTTCATTGCTGAATTTATCAGTTCTCCACAGTGATTCAATCATCCAGAATATGGACCACTATCCCCAAGCTTTGGTAGTAGTGAGCTAATGGGACCATCTCAATGAAATGATATAAATGGAACTGTACAAGCATAATATTTGAAATCTTAATGGATTGTTTTCTTAATAACTTATACTTCCTTCCTCTTCTCTTCTGCACAAACTAATGTGGGACTGAATAGATGTTGACCTGAGTCTTTATATCAGATCATCTAGAGTTTAGATAACGATGATGACAATGATTACAGATGGCAGAGGTGGGTTCCTCCCGGTTAGGACCGGTTTGCCCGAACCGGTAGCGACCCGCTGGTGACATCGCGGTGACCGGATCGGTGGTTGCCGGTCCGTGGGGGCCGCCATCTTTTTTATTTTTTTATTATTATTTTTGGGGGAATTTTTTTTTCTTCTGCACATGCACAGAAGCCGAGTTTCCGGCACTGCACATGCATCACCATCTTGTTTTTGGCAGGTTTTTTTAAAAAAAATTTGGGGATTTTTCGGCACTGCGCATCCGCGCACGCACAAAACACATACGCGCCCACGAGGTACGGCCACGCGGCATGGGAGGAAGCGAACCGGCAGCAAGGTAAGTTAGAACCCACCCCTGACAGGTGGGCATGACTTTTGTGGACTTGAGGGCACAATCAGGCTTCCTGTGACATATCAAGGATCACACCTAAATGATAGCGGGGCCAGGTTTCAGTTATTTGGGGTGCATTAAAGTAGTAAAATAGGCATCTTATTTGTCTTAGTTTTGCTACTAATAATCTTTAACTCCCCGACAAATGCAAAATAGGGCATGCAAAAGGGCTGCTCCCCCCTCTAATAGCTGGAGTTTTCTTGCTATAAGAAAAGAGACATGAAGAATTATGAAGAGTAATTCTTTAAAGTAAAAGAATACAAACAGTGGTACCAACTGCAGAGAGAGGGAAAGAATGTGCTGATATTGCCCTGAGGGGTATAAAAAAAGTCCTAAAACATCCTATACTGTAGCAACATAAGAACATTTCACTCTAAAGCAATATCGGTATCAGTTAAATTTGTAACAGAAAAAATAATAGCAATTTTTAAAGGAAAATAGATTTGAGGCCTTTGTTTTTAGAATCCAATTAAAAGTAATAAATGCTGAAGCAAACTTTTGGAGGAAACTCCTCAGAAATCTGGCCATATGAGCCCACGCAGTTTGTACAAAGCAAGTATAGTTGAAGTTTGACTGTTCCTTAGGAAATAATCCAACCTAGTCTTTTAACTAAATCAGGTCTGTGTTGCAAGAATAATCCATTTAGGTGGGTTGTACTCCCCTTTCCATCTCTACTATGCACGATGTTTGCAAGGGAAAACAATGTCCTGGCTCTTGCATGGCACTGGGTTTCATGCACTAAGGATCTCAGATCTTAGTCTGGCTAGCACTCATTCACAGGGGGATAATTTGATATTGTGAGCAAAATAGAGAAAAATAATATGTTTGCAATTCCTTTTCACTAATATTCTGGTTGGATGTTGTGAAATTTTTTATTGATTTTTAGTATAAGAAAAAGCAGGTTCCTTTTATGTGAAAAGGGAGATGACTTCAGTTTGTGTTTCAGTATTAAATGATTGTGGCAGAGTCACCTTATTTTAATAATAATTTTTATTAAAGTTTACAAGATAAAAAACTAATACAAGCTTACAAAAATATAACAAACAAAATAAAAAGGGTGGAAGAAATAAAAGAAAAAATAATAAAAAAGAGAAGAGAGATATATAAAGAAATTGCCTTCTTCCTGAAGACAATTTTAGTAATTTTATCACCTGTAATACTATAACAAAAGATGTTTTCTTTCCGTATATTATTTACTTATCTATAAGTATTTCTTTAAAGCATTTTCATTTGGTCCTGGTCAAGACAATTCATTAAGAGTTACCAGAAACAAGAAGATATATATTTTAACCTTGATTGAATAAACCAACTTTATATTCCTTCCATTTTTAAGAATCTTTAATTTCTTTAAATAGTGTCCCCAAAGTGTATTCTTTTTCATTTTCTTTTTATCTCTTCTCAGAAAATCCTTCTTAAATTTAACACATCTCTTTTGTAAATCCCAGATAAGAAAGTTATCCAAATCATTCTTCTGCTTTGTTATTTGCATATACATTTAATTATTAAAACATCAAATGGTGTCATTTGTAAATCCAGTATAACTTCTTTTCCCATATAATTCTTGTTATGTGTCATTTTAAATTCAAATTCAAAACAGCCTCAGTGTTGTCCTCTTTTATTACTCTTTTACATCCATTTTTTATGATAGCAGATAATCTTAAAAGTAATTTCTGAATGCATTGTTCCCAAATATTCATGAATGCTTCCAAATATTATTCTTTTGCTCCATTTTGTATTAGTGGGACTCTTCTCCCTTAAGTATAATCTTTGGTTCTTTCTGGTTCCCTCTAGTGTCCAGCCATCAAAGTCCCATCTTATCATATATTTTTCTAATCCACATTTTTCCACAGGAACATTTCTTACGCTAAGTTTCAAAATTTTCATATATTTTTATAGAATTGTAAACAACTTACAGGGAGGATTCTTATAATTAATTTCAAAACCTTATTTCAAATCTGTCCAGCCTCTTAGTTTAGTCATAATTTCCCAAAATTGATGTTTTAATCACCTTTTTGCTGTTTATTTCAAATTATTTTTTTTAAAAAGTCCTTCAACATGCATAAAAGTTCTTTTCACCAAGGATTGAAGGAAACTCAGTTGATATAATGAAACTTGTCTTTCTGAAGATTATTAATATTAAAAAAGCCATTTACAAGAAATTTGTACATCTAATGTTGTAAGCCACTCAGAGTTGCCTTGATGCAAGATGGACAGTAAACAAATTTAATAAATAATAATAATAATTTTCAGAAGTTATTAAGAAAAGAGGTATGTGAACCCAGTTTTCTTTTGAAGGCTCTGAACCTCAGCTTGGCTAGGTTGATTTTCCCTCAGCTCCCAGGGCTCGAAAACCACTAGAGGTCACCATTTTATTGTCTCCTCATGGGCAGCCCTTGTGGGCTATTCTAGGTCCTCACTTTGTCCAAAAAGAAATTCTGAGGAGCCAATCCATTCACAGGCACTTGTCCCACTGTAGTCGGCTGAGGTGAAAATAGAGCAATCTTCAGTTACGACATTATACAATTGCTTCTTTAGAAGTGAGTCATCAGAGGGATTTGATATACTGTAAATCAGGGGGTGTCAATGCAAACATTTGGAATGTATTGCTCCAGTGAGTAACATTTCTTCCCAGGAAATCAAATGAACAATTTTTTTTAGCTCTATAACCATCTTCCACACTTCCTTCTAGATTGTGTGTGCTGATATGATATAGATTGCTGGAGGCTATACCAGGCTATTTAAATATTATATAGCATCAGGATACCATTACCCATGCCAGTCACCAGTTTCAGTCTCTCTTAGCCTGAGTCTCTTATATAATATTATGGATTAGGAGAGTGCGTATATTTCAACACATACTACATCATGCTGGATTTGTGAGACAAAAAGTATTCTCACTAAGGAATATAGATCTGGAGCATACTTGTATGATGAAAAGAACTGCAAATGTTTGATGAAAGTGCCCAGACATCTACATTATTAATATAGTAGCGCAGTGTGCAAGGGAAGGAAAGCAGCAAAAATAATCATATACTAAAAAACCTGATATGTCCATGCACATAGATCTGCATACAAGGAAGCACATTTTTTCTCTTAACTGTCTCTTGGGAACTGGACATTTTCTATAGTTTAATGTAAAAAAAGAGCTATTGCTAAAGTCGGGGCTCACATGCTTTGATGATACAGCAAAATAGCAATAAGGGGATTTGTTTCAAGTAGGAGGGGGCCTCATAAATGGTATCTCTACCTTCAGTGGCTTTCTCCTTGCCAATGATTATGATCATATATATAAGTTCTCTTGACAAATGAAACCCCCTTACATCCATTTGGGACCATCAACATCTAGTGTATTATCAGGTGAGATTCAAATGGCTCTGAAAAGCTACTGAAAAGAAACAGGCTGCTTAGGAAAAGAGCGGGCACAGGAGTGCTTCTCTTTCTTCCTACTATTTTGAATTCTATATTATTACTTGAAGGCTTAGTTCCAATTTTGGATCAAACAATCCATCCTACCCATTTGATATCATCTCTGCTCTAGCATGAAGTCTTAAGCCTGCAAAACGTTCAACTGAACTGAACATTAAGATCTTTTATATCCCCCCCCCATATGCATGTGTGTATAGTAGTGCTTAGTGGGATGGGGGAAGACCTCCAAATTAGAGAAGATAACATTTTTCTTGATGAATAATCCACATGTATCTATCTTTTTTTTTTTTTAAAGAGAGACAGTGTCAGGTACCATAGATCACAATTGGGACACTGCCATTCTGGTGGGGAGGGGGCCTGGGTGCATTTTTTAGTTTATAGCCTTTTTCCTGGTGCCTATCTATCCTGTACTTTGATTTACCTTCTTGGGAATGTAAAGGGGGAGGGCCATCTGTTTTGTCTCAGCTCTGAAGCCTCCAGCAAGTGACGCCTCAGAACAACTTTGTCAGATCCCTAAAAGTGATACTGCCATTCAATTGAGAGAAGGGGGGCCTTGGGTTCGATTTATTAGCATTGCCTGTGTCAACTGATGTTTTACAACTTATACCCTGGTGCCAAGCATCTTGAGATCTCTTCATCTTTGGAGAAGGTTTATGAGGGGCAATGTGGGATGTTTCACTTTAATGGATAACGGAAGATAGTCAGAGAAATGTATGTTTATCCGGTTGTCAGAGCAGTTGATAAAGAAAACATTTTCACACTTGCGTATTGGCTAGAATCTGCATTCTGGCTAATGGGAGGGGTCTCTACTGCTTTAACTCTACCTGTTTTGCCTAAGGGTATTCAGATGTTGCTTTGAACTGATTGTTTTCACTTCTGCTTAATAAAAGATCCTTTTGAAATACTTCGTTTCAAGAGTTCTCACTTTCTTAAGTTAGAGGGAGAGGTAATCCTTACAGAAAGCAATGTCTGCAAAACGGTCAACCCAGAGAAGCAATCTTCGCTCTACTGAGGGGACCCTGCAAACCATGTCAGAACAAAACAGGGAACAGGGAGAAGCCGAATGCTGGGGAGAGATATCAACCATTACCCAGCCAGATGCCTGCTTCTTGCTTCCCATCGGAGAGGATGAGGTAACCCTGGAGGATCCTGAAAAGCCCTGCTGGTCAATTGGCATCGGGAAGAAAGACAGCTGGGATGGGAGAACCAGAGGAGTCACCCTCAACCACAGTAACTGAAAACTGGGGTGGAAATAGGAGCCAGAAGCCCTCTTCAACCAGGGGGAATTAACCGAAGCACTGCTGAGATAGGATCGTCTGAAAAGACATATAACCCAGTTGGTGATGGAAACTTTGGAAAATCTCAACATCCGAGGGGAGTCAGAATGACAGCCAAGGAGCACTTGGAGGACAGCAGCCGCTGAGGAGGCCAGGGGGGCCACCCCCCTCTGGAGGCCACCAATCGAGCAGATGGCACAGCAGAGGACCCAGCAAACCCTTTCCCCCAGGCAGCACATGCACTGGCGCCCATTCCCAACCAGTCCTGAGCCCCACAACTGGAAAGGAAAATTCCCCCCCTTGGGGTGAAGTTTGATGGGGATCCGCAACAATTAGGATTCTTTGTGGCACACGTACTCACCTACATGCAAGAGTATGGATGTGATTTCCAAACACAAGGATCCCGAATGCGAGTTGTTACCCTAACCCTGGAGGGAGCCGCTGCCAGATGGATGGTGACCCTGCATAATGCCGACACACCAGAATTGCGTGACTTTGCCTGTTTCATGATGGCCCTGCAATGACGTTTCGAGGACCCACTTGCAGATCGCAAAGCATGCGACCGCATTAAGGTGGTGAAGCAGGGACGGCGGCCAGTGGCAGAGTATACTGAAGAATTCTGGGACCTCGCATGTCATGTGAACTGGCCAGAAGACATTCTGTTTCAAGGATGGGCTGAGTGATGACCTATACAATGCCTGCATGGCCAGAGGTGCACCGAATCACCTACATGAGTGGTACCTCACCGCTGAAGAAGCCAAGATCAATATGGCCAGAAACCAGTACCGAGCGGGGTGAGCATGGAAGAACTCCCCACCCTAATGGAAGCAAGAGCCCCTCAAAACGCAAAACACATTTTCTCCGAAATCCTCAGCCTGTTTCAAGTGCGGAAAAGAGGGGCACTGGGCTGCAGAGTGCTGTTCTTAAACACCCGCCCAGAAACCAGAACGCCCGCTGTGGGGGAAACCTGCAAAACCTGACCAGCGCAGGAGGGAGACTGCCCTGAGGAGCAGGGAGATCGTAGAGCTTCCATCCCCTCCCTTCTTTGGAGAGAATATTCCGGCATCTCGACAGGAGGAATCACACTCGTTCGGAAGCGACCCAGAGGATGAACCATTGGTAAGCAAACCAATTGAACCGCTTACCCTCCCCTTAAGGCTATGTATCCCAAACCAAGACGGGGAGAAAAATATCTCCGCTTTAGTGGACTCAGGGTGCACCCGATGCTTGATCAGACCAACCCTAGTAGGGGAGTTGGGGATTAACGTAAGGAAGTGCCAACTAGATGGGTCAATAGCAGGGGGGGAGCCAGCTTCTTTTGCCACTGAACCCCTAAAAATAGGCATCGGGAGCAACAAAGAAATACTTACATTTATAGTGGCACCTGGAATGGAATGGCCACTAGTCTTGGGCCTTGCTTGGCTGAAAAAATGGAACCCAAAAATTAATTGGGAGCAAGGCATCATAACATTTCAGATGCACGTGACTTTTGCCAAGAATTCACATAAAGAAACTGAGGGGGCAGAGCACCGAGAAACAGCCATGCCTGGTTACACTGTGCCAACCGAGGGCATACCCAAAGAATACAAAGATTTGGCTGACGTTTTTAGCGAAAAAGCCTCGGATGAGCTCCCCCCCCCACCGCTCCATTGACTGTGTGATAGAAATCTTACCTGACGCCAAACTCCCTAAACCTAAGATGTACAGCATGTCCCCGAGGGAGCTCGAAGAACTGAGAGCTTTCATTAAGAAAAACCTAGCAAGGGGTTTCATCGAGCCAGCCCGACCGAAGATTGCAGCCCCAGTGTTATTTAGAGAGAAAAAAGATGGCTCAAAACGCCTCTGTGTGGATTTTAGAAATTTAAATACAATCAGTGTGGAGAACATGTACCCCCTTTCCCTTTATGAAAGATATGCTAGCCCACCTTGCTAAAGGGAAAAAATTTTCAAACCTGGACTTAAGGGAGGCTTACTATCGAATCAGAATTAAGGAGGGGGATGAGTGGAAAACTGTGTTTAACACCCCCCTTGGTTGCTACAAATTAAAAGTGCTCCCCTTTGGGTTGCAAGGGGCCTCCATAGTGTTTATGCAATTAATAAACGAAGTTCTACATGAGCATTTATATAAGGGGGTCCTGCTCTACTTGGACGACATTTTGGTATACACCGAGACCAAAGCAGAATATCAGGGCTGTTTTAAACAAACTCTGCTCCGCCAAACTTTATGCTAAACTCTCTAAATGTGAATTCCACCAAGAAAAAATTGACTATTTGGGGTACCGCATTTCACACCAGGACGTAGAAATGGACCCTCAAAAAGTGCAGGCTGTACTTGATTAGGAACCACCCCGCACACGTAAACAGCTACAAACCTTCCTGGGGTTTGCCAATTTTTACCACCAGTTTATCCCCACTTTTGCTCAGATTGCCCTCCCCATCACCAAGCTCTTAAAAATTAAGCGGGAGGGCAACCCTAAACTGAAGCAGCCTTTAACCTGGACAATGGAATTCCAAGCTGCATTTGAAAAACTCAAACGGCTGTTCTCAGCAGAACCAATCCTAAAACACCCGCACACAGAGAAACCATTCATCATACAAGCAGATGCCAGCATTGTGGCAATAGGGGTGGTCCTGCTTCAGAAAAATGAACAAGACCAACTACAACCATGCACTTACACATCCAAAAGGCTGAATGAGACTGAGCAAAGGTGGGCCATTTGGGAGAAAGAGGCTTATGCAGTTCGGTGGACACTTTTAACCTGGAGGCATTTCCTAGAGGGGAGTAAGATCCCTTTTGAAGTCTGGACTGATCACAAAAATTTAGAAGCACTAGGGAAACTATCCCCAAAACAAGTACGATGGGCTCAGTACTTTAAACTATTTGATTTTAATCTCAGATATCTCCCCAGGGTGGAAAACTTTCTGGCAGATGCACTATCCAGAAAACCATAATACAATAGCGTGAGGCCAGAGGTAATCAAACCCATAGTACAAAACAATCAACTGGCCGCTAAAGTAATCACCAGATCCCAGGAAAACAAGAAACATTGATGGACAATGACACCACCCAAACTTTTAAACAAGCATTGGCCACTGATGAATGGTTTTTAAACCACAAATCCAGCTGCCTGATGAAAGATGGCTTAGCTTGGGTGGGAGAGAAGCTGTATGTTCCAGCTAGCCAAAGACTACACTTACTGGCAAGGTGCCACGACTCCAAATTAGCTGGACACTTTGGTTTTGTGAAAACTTTACACCTAATTAAAAGACAATTTTGGTGGCCATTACTAAAAAAGGACATAGAAAGCTATGTAGCTAGTTGCCCCATTTGTGCTGCAGCAAAAAGACATCAAAGGAAAACCCCAGGACTCCTACAGAAGGTAGCCGAACCTTCAGCACCCTGGAGAGAGATTGCTATGGATTAAAACTGCCATAAAGTGCGGGAATACTGTCATTTGGGTTGTGACAGACCTGTTTTCAAAACAGGCACATTTTATACCTTGCCAAAAAATCCCAACTGCTAAAAGTTTAGTCAAATTATTCCTAATACACATTTATAGTCTTCATAGAGCTCCACAAAGAATCATCTCCGACAGAGGAGTCCAATTCACCTCCAACTTTTGGAGGGCATTTTTGAGCTTACTTGGCACCGCCCAGGGGTTGAGCTCTTCGCATCACACATGTACTAACGGAAATTGTGAGAGGACTAACTTGGTTTTAGAACAATATCTAAGATATTTTATTAATTTTCAACAGGATAACTGGACTGAACTTTTACCTTTTGCTGAAGTGGCATTCAATAACTCTGTACACTCAAGTACTGGTTTTACCCCATTTAGAGTAGCAACAGGCCAGGATTTCAGCCCCATGCCTGAACTACCCACAGAAGAACCCACTATCCCCTCACTAAAGGAGTGGATAGATACTTTACAAAACACATGGCCAGTAGTCAGATTAGCTTTAAAGGAAGCTAGGGGAGGCTTTTAAAATTCAAGCTGACAAGAAAAGAATGGAACCCAAACCTTTCCATGTTGGAGATAGAGTATACTTATCTACAAAATTCCTGAAATCATTACAGCCATCCAAAAAATTAGGGCCAAATTTCATTGGACCTTTCCCTATCACTAGGTTCATCAATCCAGTAACAGTTGAATTACTCCTTCCAAGACACTCGGGCAAGTCCACCCAGTGTTTCACATTAGTTTACTCAAGCGAGAGGTAACCTCCTCAATCAGACCACCTGTATCTGCACCACCTGTTCCATTCATGATAGAAGGAGAACAACACTTGGAAATCAAGGAAATCCTTGGCTCTAGGACCCACAGAGGGAAAACCCAGGGCTTA
>QLTV01003775.1:119278-136071 GCA_003457575.1 Thermophis baileyi
CGAAAGTCACCTTCTGAGCATACTCAGAAAAAAAATAAAAATAAATAAATAAAGCCAAAAAAAGATGGTGACCGCATGCACAGTGCTGGAAGTCACCTTCTGAGCATGCTCAGAAAAAAAAAAAAAATAAAATAAATAAAGCCAAAAAAAAGATGGTGACCGCATGCACAGTGCTGGACGTCACCTTCTGAGCATGCTCAGAAAAAAATAAAATAAAATAAATAAAGCCAAAAAAAGATGGCGACCGCATGCACAGTGATGGAAGTCACCTTCTGCGCATGCTCAGGAAAAAAAACTCGGAAAATTTTTTTTTTAAAAAAAAGATGGCATCCCCCACGGACCGGCAACCACTGATCCGGTTTGGATGACGTCACTAGCGGGTCGCTACCGGTTCGGGCGAACCGGTCCGAACCGGTAGGAACCCACCCCTGCACTACATAAGGGACAGCAAGCATATTAGCTAGTACATTGTAGAGCCAAAAAGTCACTGTTTTTTTTTTAATGCTGTGATTTAAATGTGCTTTGCAGTTTTCGAAAGGACAATACCTCACTACTAGGAATTTATTAAAGTAATGCTTTTAGAAAATTGATGGTAAAATTCTGCCACTATAATGTAACAGCCAACAGTTAAACATTTGTGATGTATTTTTTTAATTAAAAAAGCAATGAAAAACTAAAATATATGCATTGTATCTAGATAACTAGTACAATCATGTAGTGTTCTTTTACATTCCTAGAATAAGCCTATCCAGACTATGAAATGGGAAAAATGCTCTCCAACTAACTCAAGCTCTGAACATGACTTCACATTTGCCAGTTATCTTTTGTAAAAAGTAACATCACAAAACTGATTCTTGACTGAAGTAGCTCGAAGTGCACATTTATGGCATTTTGAATTAGTTAAAATGAAATATATTCTCTTCCACCTATATGACTTTTGCTCTATGCAAATTGGTCATAATGCTCTCATTTCTCATTTCATTCATTCATTCGATTTGTATAGCATCCCATCTCACCAAGTGATTCTGGGCAGCAAATAAAAATAAAAAAATAAAAATACATAGAAGTAATACAGAAATTAAAATATATAGCAGCTGGAATAAGTAAAATATCATAATTGCCAATAAAATTGAGGACTGTGTTTTGAAGTAAAATGGACTAGATAAAGCATTTTATTAATTACTTAGTAGTTATTTGCTCCTCAGTATTTGAAAAAAAAATAAACCACAGTATTAGCTGGTTTAAATTAAGTAAGAAAATAACAGACTATAAATAACAAAGGGCAGATCTGCTGCTAGAAATATGAAATTCTAAAATATCAAGTTCTACTGTTCTATATACACTTGGTTGTAAACAGTAATTATGTGACTATTGGAATATCCAGTCAAATATATCTTATTATGCCTTTGGCCGAAGCGCCTCAGTAAGCTCCCCAGAGGTCGGCCAGCCAAGGGATGAATGGGCCAATGTGGAGATCGACCGCGTTGGTCGTCCGCTTCCGCGCGCAGCAGAGCACTCAGCTGATTGATGAAATATCTTTGTTCTTATTATTTATATTCCACCAATCCTGCTCCTCAGAAGCTAGGACAATCACCCAAAATATGTGCTGCTTTACATTTTAAAGCATGTTACATGCTTACATTCTCTACTTGTTGGGTGGCTCTGTTGACGTATTATTCATTATTTAAATAATCAACATATCATCAGTCACTGGACTTTCCACAGAGAGTAAATGAAAAATAGATTTATGGATTGCAGCCAGGAGAATCTCGCAGACAGTGGTGGCGTATATTTTTTTGTTTGCCTCTCAGAATCATTCTTGGGCCTTCTCCACCCCAATATTTTCTGTGTCTGTGAAGCTATTATGGCCTGGAAAGGATGGTTGGTTAGCTTTTCTGGAATATTATTTTTATTATTTTTATGAAGTTCTTTTAAAACTTGTGATTCTCCATTCTGTCTACTGAAGAAGAACAATGCTGGAATTATTTTTTTTAATGCATAGGCTGTTTTATGCACAGTAAGATGAAGTTCTTTCCTCCTCTTCTTCCTCCTCCTGCTCTTCCATTACTATTACTACTGCTAATAGTTATTGGTATTACCAAGAGTAGCTGTAATATGTATTTCAGTCCACAATAGATATTAAATGCATTTAATGTACAGGTAATCCTTGACTTACAACCACAATTGAGCCCAAAATTTCCATTGCTAAGTAAGACAGTTGTTAAGTGAGTTTTATCTCATTTTATAGGCTTTCTTGCCACAGTTGTTAAGTGAATCACTGCAGTTGTTAAGTTAGTAACATGGTTGTTAAGAGAATCTGGCTTCCCCATTGACTTTTTTGTCAGAAGGTTGCAGAAGGTGATCACATTCCTCTTCCTCAACATTCAGTGACTCATTGAATTGATTAAACATGCTTGGGGTTTATTGGCATATTCTTTTAATTGGGGAGAGAAATGGATTGTATCTGTATAGGATTTTTTAATTGCCATTGATGTAAGCTGGAGTTATGAAGGAGCATCGGTTCTTTTGTGCAGTTAATGCTGCTGGTACAATTTGTTTCCACTTAAAATATGCAAAAAATAATTAACTTGATAACTTCTGTGATTTTGCAGCATCATTTTTATAAATTCTAGTGGAACTAATCTTTCTAAGAAACTGCCCACACTTTACGTGGAAAATCCAATTTTTCACTTCAGTTGCTGTTTCTTGTGGCCAATCAGACAAGCTATCTGTACACAGCGTGCTATTCCATCCCTATTAAATGTACTGAAACTCCTTAGGGAGATCTCTGATAAGATGCAACTGTCCAGATGCATTTGGCCAAAATCAGCAGTCAATCATCAACCTAAGAGCTGAATCCAGTAATTTGAATAAGGTGTGCTCAGTTTTCCTTTAGGGCATCTCTCTTCTTATTTTGAAGTAGTTTTTGCAGTTCACCTTTTTATTTCTTGTGAATGTCCTGTGCAGCCATTACTCTTAATTTTATATGACCTGTAATTGGCAAGAAGCCTTTTCCTCTTTATTTTTGGTTTAGCACATTCAAAATTACAGTAAACTAGGAATTGGAATAATACTAAAACCAGCTGGGGCTGGCAATATTTGTGTAGATTAAATGCTTCAGCATATAAGATAAGAGAGAGCAAGAAAACTTAAAATTTCCCTTTCCTAGTCTAGGTTCTGCTCCTACTATGTGTGTACTAAAATTGTTGAGTGAGATTTTCAGTTGTCCAGGCTCCTGAACAATATAATACAGTAATGGCAAACTTATGACACTTGTGTCAAAAGTGACATGCCACAATATTTTGGGTGACACACCAGCATTCACCAATTTGCCAACACCCAACAACAACTATTCTTGAAAACACACCCTGTTCTCATGTGTTTTCAAGAGAAACAGGCTTCCTTTTAGTGACCTCATCAAACCATAAACACCTCCAAATAGGGCACAGATCTCTAAATAACTGGGGGGGGGGCAGGGGGGCTGCTGAATCCCATGGTGGAAACTCCTTCACGGCGGCGGGACTGCTGTGGGAAGGGTCTCCAGCTCGGTCTCACCGGAGACAATATTGGAAGGAAGGGGAGGACCTGGAGGTGCCCACCCTCCCTGGCTTGGGGAGAAGGATGGAACTTAACGGGCCTTAGTGCAACAGCCTCTGGGAAAGGCGGAGACAGAAAGGGGGCTTTTCTGTCCTGGGAGGGGTAGTTCAGCTGACCCTCCACTGGCTTCTCAGCAGGCAGCTCCGATGCCCGAGCTACTTTCGCCCACGGCTCCCCAGCCCACCTCCTCGCTCACTCTTTCGCTCGCTTCTTCTCCTCTTCTGCTTTCTGCCCGTGCCCCTTTTGCAGCCCCTTTGCTACCAGAGCTGCTCTCTGGATTTGGGGAGG
This sequence comes from Thermophis baileyi, assembly GCA_003457575.1. Lineage (NCBI taxonomy): Eukaryota > Metazoa > Chordata > Lepidosauria > Squamata > Dipsadidae > Thermophis > Thermophis baileyi. Next base: position 123,164 of record QLTV01003775.1, read on the forward strand.
GGGCAGATCCGGGTTCTCCCTCTGCCCCTGGCATGGCTCCCTCTCTCCCCAACCTTCCTCTCTATCGGTGTGCAGGGAAAACAGCAAACCGCTTCCCGCAACAAACTGCTTCCCGCAGCGGGTGGCTAGACTAGCATCCCCACGGAGGAGGGGGGATTCTTCTCCTGTTGCTATTCGAAGGGAATCAAAATGAAATGAAATTCGGGGGCTTCTGAGAGACAGGAGGATTGGGAATGGGGCTTCCTCTGGCGGAGAGCGCTTTTGAACCTCGGAGGAGCTGGAGTGAGAATCTGTGCTGCAGGGGGGGCAGCGAGACAGGCAGTTCCCCACCTGACCCCCAACACCCCCCCAACTCTCCAAGATCCCCCATGCCCATCGCTGCAGCCCTGAAGGAGCCTGAGTGGGAGCCTGGGTGGGGGAGGCAGCATTGCGGGTGTGCTCCCCCCAGCGAGACTCCTGAACAGCCAAAGGCAGCTCCACAAGTATCCTCCCGGCCCAAGCGAGCACCACAGACCTTCCCTTCCTGTGATTGGCTGGCAGAGAAGTGTCCTGTGCGCCCAAAATCCCGGGGTGAATGGGCTTTTGGGCCCATTCAGCGAATGGGCTGTCATGAAGGGCCTGGGACCGGAGGGCCTGGGAGGGAGGGGCTGGGGTGAAGAGGGGCGTTTCAGCCAAGGAGAAAAGTCAGAGGCAAATGGCTGGGGGTGGAACCCTGGGGGCTAACAAGGCACGGCCAAGTGGATGAGGAGAACATAGACCCCAGCACAGACCAACATCTGCACCAATCCAGGATGCCGGCAGAGCAGCTGAGACCGTTTATACAGTGAAGAGATGCTACACCAGAGGTGGGTTCCTACCAGTTTGGACCAGTTCTATAGAATCAGTAGTAACTTGGTGGCCTGGGTCACTGGAACCAGCAGCGACCCAGGCCTGCCATGCCCCCGAGCCAGTTCTCTCGGCGGCGCCATAGGTGCCACCATCTTTTTTGCTTCTGCGCGTGCGCAGAAGCTTTTTTTGGTACTGCGCATGCACGCATGTGCACCCGCGACCCGCCCACACAGCGCGTCCTTGAGCAAACCGGCAGTAGGAAAATCCAGAACCCACCCCTGTGCTACACGTGTGGTTCTACAGAGCATCTCCAGAGACGCTGCCCTGAGAGGAGAAACAGGAGCAGCGAGACAAGGGCGCAGGACTACTCAACACATGAGGAGCGGTTCTCCAGCGTTGTTTTCCTTGGCAGCGACATCATCTGAAAACACCAGGTTGTTGGACAGTGGGGCGAGCCAGCATATTGCTAATAATCCACAAATGTTTTATGGTTTGAAACCAACTATGCAAACACGTGTTAGTCTGGCTAATGGTCAAAGAGCTGCTGTAAAAGGGGAAGGTAAAATGTATGTACCAGAGATAGGAGAAACATTGTACAATGTCCTATATGTACCTGCATTAGATCATAATCTGTTAAGTGTATCCAGGTTAGACAGGCAGGGTTATGAAATACTGTTTGCAGGAGGGCAGTACTCCATTAGGAAGGGTGAAAGGATACGTGCATGAGGAGTTAAGAAGGATGGCCTGTACATTCTCAGAAGGCAGGAGAATAGTTGTGCACGTATACTTATGAATGCTCCCACACATGACAATTGCGTACATTTGTTGCATAGGCGATTGGGGCAGGCAAGTTTCGACATACCGTAGAAGATGCCAGACCTAGTTAGATGGCATAAGCCAAAGCCAAAGCCAAAACAGTGCAATATTTGCTTAGAGTGCGCTGTTTGTAAGGAGGAAAAATACAGGGTGTATCCTGTGAGTAAGAAAAACCCAAGGGAAACAAACAAAGGTATACCTAGGACCGTGATGGCGAACCTATGGCACGTGTGCCACAGGTGGCACGCAGAGCCATATCTGCCAGCACGCGAGCCGTTGCCCTAACTCAGGCTCCAGTGCGCATGTGTGTGCTGGAAAGCTGATTTTTGGCTCGCGCGGAGGCTCTGGGAGGGCGTTTCTGGCCTCCAGAGGGCCTCCAGGGGGGCGGGGGAGGCCGTTTCGCCCTCCCCAGGCATTGAATTATGGGTATGGGCACTCGCGCATGTGCGATAGCGCACACGTGCGCGCTTTCGGCACCCGAAGAAAAAACAGGTTCGCCATCACTGTTATAAGGTCTCCTGCTTGAGCAGGGGGTTGGACTAGAAGACCTCCAAGGCCGGGAGGGGGAAAGTGGGGGAGGGGGGGGATTGTGCGCGCATGCGCAGGGGGCGGGGCAGGGGGGGGGTCATGCGCACATGCGCAGGGGGGTGGGGCACGTGGGGCCATTGAATTATGGGTGTGGGCACGCGCGCGCACACGATAGCACACGCGCACACACTTTCGGCACCCGAGGAAAAAAAGGTTCGCCATCACTGACCTAGGAGATCTGAAGGGTATAATAAAGGTATATTTCCAGAGCAGTTCCCTGCATGTGGGGTTAGAGTAGGTGGTATTCATAATGAACCCAGTACATACCAAGAGTCATGGTCATTGCCTAAGGAACGACGAGATAAATGGAGGAAGCTGAAGTTAAAGAGAATGATAGGCAGGCAGATAAACCAAACTGAAGAAAGTGAGCTAGTGAAAAGAGAAAGTAAAGGTATCCAGCCAAGAGATGGGAAACAGGATGTAAGGGAAATTAAAGAGACAGAGTGTACAGAGTCATTAGATAATGGAATTAGGAGTAGTTCCAACAGCAATAGTAGTAATGGTACTAGTAGCGTTTGTAGCAAGGAGAGTAGGAACCGAAGCAGGAGGCAAGGACATAATAGAAAAAGAAAGCATCATGAATATGTTAAAGCATTCAGCTGTTCAGTTTTAAATGGGAGGAGTGTCAGGGTAATGATGATTTAAAGCTGACCAGCTGATGTAAGGCTGTAAACTTAAATGCTGATGCAATGAGAAGGAGTCAGCAGGGTTACTGCTGCTTTAAGAAGCTGTCTATATAAGGGAGGCCATGAGAGGGCGTCTCTCTCTCTCCTCGTGTATCACTCTCCTAGTCGTGTTCAATCTGCATTATAGTTCTCAGTATAGAGTTGAAGATTGCTTGCTTGCCTGGTATGTGCCTACCACGTGTATGTATGTGTATAGAAGTCTTGTATATAAACCACTGTTTGTAAGACAAACCTCTGTGTACTGTATTTAGCTCCTGGGTTGTCTCAGAATAGTTAGTCATGCTGTGCACACTCTGACAAGAACTTATATCTGCTGGGTTAAAAAAGATTAATGGAGTGATTTTATATATAAAATCCCAATTTAAACCTAAGCTACTTCCACTAGATGACTATGGCAGATTTGTAATAGTGGAAATTGAATTTAATGGAATAAAATCAATAGTAATTGGTTTTTATGTGCCAAATGAGGGGAAAAGTAATTTTTTTGAGTATCTTATGGACCAACTTCTGCCTTTTTCATATGAAAATTGGTTTATGTTGGGGGATTGGAGTGGAGTGACTTCACCACTTTGGGATAGAACATCTACTAAGGGGATCAAACCCTCCCAGGGTAAATTACCAAAGACAATTTTTTGAGATGATAGATAATTTAGTGCTAATAGTCTCATGGAGGCAAAAAAAATGGCACCACAAGAGAATATACCTTTTTTTCAGAAAGACACAAATCCTTTTCAAGGATTGATATGATATGGACCTCTAAAAATTTAGCAACTAGAATTTTGAAAGCTGATATCTTACCTAAATCTTTCTCTGACCATAATCCAGTTGTTCTGGTATTTAGAAAAAAAAGTTTGAGTTATAGATGGAGTTTAAATTAATCCATTTTGCAAAAGGAGACAATAGTAAAAGACTGCAAAAAGAAACTACATGAATATTTTGAAAATAATTAGGTAAAGGGACAGATTTAGCAATTGTCTGGGAGGCTAGTAAAGCAGTTATAAAGGGTTACTTTATACAATATTGTCTAGAGAAGAAAAATCTCTGGAAAAGATGCAAAAGATATTGGACACAATTAGACAGAAAGAAATCAAATTGTAAAAGGCATCTATGGACTCTAAAATTTTGCATCAAATCAATTTGTTACACCAACAACTGTCTAGGCTAACAGTTCAAGAAATAGAAGTAAAATTGAATTATGTGAAGCAAAGACATTTTGAGTTTGTAAATAAACCAGGAAGATGGTTGGCATATCAATTAAGAAAGGAAAGGGAGAAGAGATTGATTGAAAAAATTCATGAAGGAAATAATGTAATAACTGATAACAAACAAATTCAAAATTGTTTCATAACTTTTACTCTAACTTGTATAAAATGCAGGAGTTAGATAAGTCAAAAATAGATGAGTATTTGTTAAGACAACACTTGCCGAAAATTTCACAAACTTAGACAACTTATGAATGACTCAATAACTACCTTTGAAATATCAGAAGCTATAAGAAAAATGAAAATAGGGACTTCCAGTTGACATTGCGGTGGGAATGGCTGGAGAATAGTGGAGCTATTGAAATGAAATGCAGCTGGCAACTGCTTGCTGGGAGACCCTACAGGGTCAAGCTGCCCTGGAGGGGTGGTGAAGGAAGGAGAGGCACTTCGTCGATCACAAGGAAACCGCAATTTCCTTGTTGATCCAAAGAAAGCTCTCCCGAACGGCAGCAGGGACAATGACCATTTTGGTCAGTCACAAGCTGGGACAACTGGGACACTAAGATCTTGTGCTGAAGCGGTCCGTGGACAGAGCAATGAAACTGGGTGAGATAACTTCCAACTTTTACCTTAGAGATTTAACCCAACTAAAAAATTCCAAAAACAATCTCCAAACGTTAAGAAAGCAGCGATTGGATTTATGGAGAAGGATTAAAGACTAAAAACTAAAGAAAAAGATTAAAAATTAAAGACTCAGATGCAAAAGAAATACCTTTAAAACACAGAAAGCCTGGAAAAAGTCGAACAACATTGTGAAAAGTGATTATTGGGAGAAACTGCTTTTCTAAACTCTATCTTTAACCCCCCTGATTGGTTGACAATCAGCTCTTTTGACTTTTACACTATGTTGAATGCTGGAATTGGGAGCAGGGGAACCATCTACTGGAGGAAGAAGATTACTGCAATGTGGGAAACTTAAGTGAAAGTGATGAAAGGAAAGAAAGTAAACAACACCTGGAAGGCTATTTGACCTTAACTTTATCTTAGTAGGTGATTTGGATGCTTGGAAATATTTAGTGAGCTTTTTGAAGATCTTTAAGGCAAACTGAACTGTAAATACTAAAACTTTATTGAAACTGTTCATTGAAAGGTGGATTTGAAAGATTTGAGGAAACCGGGTGGGCCAAGTAGGATTTGTTTTACTAACATCAATTGATAGATCATCCTACGAGGAAAAAGAAGAAAAGTGATAGAAGGGAAAAAAGAAAAGACAAAGAAGAAAAGACAAACAAGACTTTAAAATTTGGAAAATTGGGAAGGTGTAAAATGGAAATTGCTTGGAAATATTTAGTGAGCTTTTTGAAGATCTTTAAGGCAAACTGAACTGTAAATACTAAAACTTTATTGAAACTGTTCATTGAAAGGTGGATTTGAAAGATTTGAGGAAACCGGGTGGGCCAAGTAGGATTTGTTTTACTAACATCACTTGATAGATCATCCTACGAGGCAAAAGAAGAAAAGTGATAGAAGGGAAAAAAGAAAAGACAAAGAAGAAAAGACAAACAAGACTTTAAAATTTGGACAATTGGGAAGGTGTAAACTGGAAATTATAAAGACTGTAAAGGATAAAGTTATAGCTTTTAAGGACTAGAAATTTAGGGGACTTGGAGGAATAATTCTGGGATTGACTAAATTTTATTTATAATTGACCTTTTTGGAGTTTTTAGATATTGGGATACTGGAATATTAGAGGTATATTGAGTAATATTTAATATATTAATTTGGTACAAAATGACTCAGCAGGAGACAATAAAGATCTACGAAGAAATGTTAGTGATGGTTAAAAGTATTTACGAAAATGTGACAAAGAATCATAAGGAGATGATGGGATTGTTCAAAGATAAAGATGTAAGTGTAGAAGATCCTCAACAAATGGTGGGAAAAGATGAACATAATATTTAGAAGACAGATGAGAAATTAGAAGGAGTGGTGGAGGAGAAAATCAAAATAAGTTACAAGAAGACAAAAACACTGAAAAGACAGTAACAATTGAGTAATATTTAATATATTAATTTGGTACAAAATGACTCAGCAGGAGACAATAAAGATCTACGAAGAAATGTTAGTGATGGTTAAAAGTATTTACGAAAATGTGACAAAGAATCATAAGGAGATGATGGGATTGTTCAAAGATAAAGATGTAAGTGTAGAAGATCCTCAACAAATGGTGGGAAAAGATGAACATAATATTTAGAAGACAGATGAGAAATTAGAAGGAGTGGTGGAGGAGAAAATCAAAATAAGTTACAAGAAGACAAAAACACTGAAAAGACAGTAACAATAAATACTAAGAATCAAATAGATAATTCCTTAAGAGCTTACAATAGAACAGAGAGAAAAAAGGAAGATTTTCCAAAAATAATGAAAGGGTTATGGATGGGTATTCAAATGATGCAACAGAAGAAGATAAGGGGTAAGGCAGAGGGAACATTCAGTCTGTGCAAAAATGTTAGAAAGAAATATAGGATCCCAAGAGAGAAATATAAAAGAATCACCAAAAAGTCAATAAATGATGAAATTCTAAAAAGGCTGAGATGACGGATAGAGATATAATATCTTGCAATATTGTGACTATATTAAAAACTAATAGAAATAAGTAGAAAGTATAAATTAGGAAAATAGTAGCACATATATAGATATATAATAGAATTTATTATAACCACAAATATACTAAGGTTAGGAGGTGGAAGACAATGATTAGGTATATTTAAATTTATTATTATGATTAACAGTGTGCAAAAAATATACTGGAATTTATAGCTTTCAAGGACTATAAATTCAGGGGACTTAGAGATATAATCCCGGGACTGATTAAATCTTATTAATAATTGATTTTATTGGTGTTTATAGAAAATTGAGATATTGGAAATATGGTGGAACATTGAATAATATTTAAAATATTAGTGATTTAACAGGGGTCAACAAACACATTGTATGAACAAATGTTATTGATGTTTAAATATATTTTTTGAGAAAGTGATAATCATAAAGAGAAAATAGTACTGTTTAAAGACAAAGAGGTGAATATAGAAGAACCCCAACAAATGGTGGGGGGGAGAAATAAGTACAAATTGGGAAAATAGTATTATATACATTGATACGTAAAAGAATATATTATAATTATAATGAGCATATTAAGATTAGAAGTTGGAAGACAAAAACTATGTACATGTAATTGTATTATTATTGTTAGCATTGTGTAAAAAATATATTGACCCAGTCATACACTCTCCACAAAATATGTTGGTTGTTAAAGGAAAATTACAAATAAAACATATACCAAAAAAAAAAAAGAAAAGAAAAGAAAAAAATGAAAACAAGTAAAACTCCTGGCACAGATGGGCTTACAAGTCAATATTATAAATGTTTTGAAGACTAATTCCTTCAACCATTAAAGGATATAATGAATGATATTTTACAGGGGGGAAGGATACCCCCAACCTGGAAAGAAGCTAATATTGTGTTGCTCCCAAAGGAGGGTCAGAATGTCATGATGATAAAGAATTATTAGATCTATTTCACTATTAAATAAGGATTATAAATTATTTGCTGCAATTTTGGCAGAAAGGTTAAAAAATGTTTACAGGTATATATTCATGATGATCAATCTGGATTTCTGCCAAAAAGACAGTTAAGGAATAACATGAGGACTGTCTTGAATATTATTATGATACTTACAGTATCATAATGAACAACAGGCAGCTTTAATATTCTTAGATGCAGAGAAGGCCTTTGACAACTTAAATTGGGCCTTTATGTTTAAAGTCCTGGAAGAAATGGATTTTGGTAGGAATTTTATCTAAGAGGTCAAAGCTGTTTATACATCACAGCAAACAAAAATTGTTATTAATGGTGATTTAACTAACGCATGCGAAATCCAAAAGGGTACAAGACAAGGATGTCCTTTGTCTCCTTTGCTGTTTATCCTGGTGTTGGAAGTTTTGAATAGAGATATCAGGCAAGATGAGAAAATAAGAGGTATAAATATTAAGAAGGAAGTTTATAAGCTGAGGGATTTTGCTGATGACTTGGTGATATTTCTGCAAGACCACCCCCCTCAAAAAAAACCATAGAATATTTGTTGAGGAAATTAAAGGAGTTTGGGTCTTTAGCAGGTTTCAAAATAAATAAGCAGAAAACATCAATGCTGATTAAGAATATGACCACACAGCATGGGGATATATTGATTAAAAAGTCTGGTCTTAGGGTTAAAAAAAAGGTGAAATATTTGGGGGTTATGTTAACAAACACAAATACAAATCTGTCCCAAAACAATTATGTAACTCTCTGGAATGACATTAAAAAAGACCTATTAAGATGGGATAAATTACAGCTATCACTATTGGGCAGAATCTCTGTAATTAAGATGAATGTCTTACCAAAGATGCTTTTTTTGTTTCAGACAGTACCAATACTTGCAACTGATATTCCATTTAAACAATGGCAGAGGGATATCTCAAACTTTATATGGCAAGGGAAAAAACCAAGAATTAGATACAGACTACTGTAAAATGCTAAGGAAAGAGGGGGTCTGGGTCTACCAGATTTGAAATTGTTTTTTGATGCCTGCTGTTTGGTCTGGTTAAAAGAATGGGTGAACCTTTAGAATAAGAGGCTACTGGACTTAGAAGGCCATGAATTAAGATTTGGTTGGCATGGTTGCTTATGGTATGACAAAGTTAAAGTAAATGTTGACTTCAACAATCATTTTGTCAGACATGCTATTTTGAGAGTTTGGAATAAATATAAAACACAGTTTTCCATGAAGGTGCCTCTTTGGGTTTCCCCACAGGAAGCTTTTTTTAGAAAAGAAATGGTGATGAGGCTGAACTGGTGGACTTATGGTAAAATAATATCTTTTAATTCAGGGGACCCTACCCTCAAATCTAAGGAGGAGCTAGGATAAGAAGGTCATGTTTGTCACTGGTTTACATATTTACAACTGAAAGAAAGATTTAAATTAGATAAAAAGAATCATTAAAAATGAATTGGAAACTCTCCTGTGTGGTAGTGATGAACATATTATTGCTAAAGTCTATAAAGTGCTATTGAATTTAAATCTGGAAAATGAACAAGTAAAGCATTGTATGATTCAGTGGGCAAGGAATTTTGGATATAATATAATGCTTGAACAGTGGGAGAATATGTGGAATAAAGATTTCAAATTTACATTAAACTATAATTAAAAAAAATTCTACAAGATGATGTTTCGTTGGTATTTAACTCCAGATAAATTGTCAAGAATGTATAAAGGTACTTCAAATGTATACTGGAAATGTAAATGTAAAGAAGAAACTTTTTACCATCTATGGTGGACCTGCGACAAAGCAAAGAAATATTGGAGTAGGATTCCTATCTTAATACAGAAAATTCTAAAAGTGAATATAGAAAGAAAACCAGAGACTTTTCTTTTGAGTTTAATGGAACAAGACTTGGAAAAAAAGTTCAGAATGCTGATGTTATATATGTTGACGGCAGCAAGACTACTCTACGCACAGAAATGGAAGATCACCTTGATCCCCACAACGGATGAATGCAAAAACTGATGGAGTTAGCAGAGATAGCTAAATTGACTGTTTTGATTAAAGAAAAAACACAAATACCTTTATTTCGACTTGGAAACCACTTCTGGACTTTGTGCTTGAGGTGGAAAAAAAATGAAATTTTGATTTTGGGTTTTACCGATTAGATAGATTTGTTGTTATAGAAATGGCTAGTTTATACTATTATGGAAAAGTTAAAAAGTTGAGGGTAGATGTTAATCCCTTATTTTATGTCATATTATAAATTAATAAAAACTATATTATAAAAATAATAATGAGATATTGATAAGAAATTCCATGTTTATTCCTCTCTTAAGCCATTTGCCTATATTAATTTTGTTTTCAGCAAAGTGTAACTTATTATTTGTTTACAGGACACAATAAGGGTACTTATACTGCAAGTACACTAAATGGCTTAGGATACAAGTATATTCCTGCCAGGAGTTTGAGGTCCTTGAAACAGAAAGTAGTGAGGGAGAAAGGTTTTTTTTCCCTGTTTTTTATTATGCTTTACTTTCACATCCTACTTTGCCCCAATCCAGTTCATTTTTGTTTCAATAACCATCAGGGATAGTTCTCCTTTAACTTCTTCTCCTGTAAATTCTTCCCAAATGCTGCTTCTTATGAACTCATCACAAATTTCTCTGGGAAGAATTTTAGTTCATCTGACTTACTATTGGCAACCATGAATTGGTTAAAAATGGCAATAACTGAACTGTTAATATAATTTTCAGCTACTTAACATCAAGGCAGAATCTAAGCAGGGATTATCAAGGTCCATACTGAAATTACTACTTTTTGTTGCTCTTCTTTCCTTTCATTTTTCATGCATGACTGATCCTTATTTTTCCAGTTTAACTAGCATCATTATTAGGAGTTAGAACAGTATGTAATACTTTATGAAACAGCATGTTGTTGTTTTTTAAATTTTAAATTCACCTTGGAACATCTGGTATTTGTCTGTGGTTCAAAATTCCTACTACAATGTATTTTCAGCTGATTTATCATAAAGCTGGTGGTTTTTTTGAGCAGGAATAATTAACAGATTAACAGAGTTGGAAGGGACCTTGCAGGTCATCTAGTCCAACCCCCTGCTCAAGCAGGAGACCCTATATCTGCCTCTTCCTAGGATCGATCTCACAACCTCCTGATTGTGAGGCAAGAGCTCCACCTCTAGGCCACCGCAGTTAGGTATATAATTAAGATGAATGTCTTTTCTTTTTCTTTTCTTTTTCTTTTCTATTCTTTTCTTTTCTGCCGCTGTTGCATAGCTTAAAAATGCAATCCAATAGTCTCTACTCAGAAAAAGTCCTATTAAATTAATAGGAATAGGGCATATGTGCAATGCATGTGAAAAATCTTCCAGATGTGTCTTTCTAAAACAGAGGGTAAGAGAAATTAAGGAACCTTAACCACCTCAGAATTTGAGCACTATTTGTAAAATGGGAAGAATAAAATTAGTGATTGTGATAGTACAGCACTCTCAAATATTTGTATTCCTCTCTAATTGCCTAATGTTTTGAACAGATTGTTTTACAGGTCTTATAAATATAATGACTGATATAATTTGGCGCTTTACTGGAGATTTCATGGCTCCTGATCTTGTTTGCCGAATTGTTTGGTATCTGCAGGTACAATACAAGAATAGCTAAATCGTACTCTAAGCGTCAAAGTGATGGTTTGTCTAGTGTGAAAAATTTAATCACTCTATAATTGGGATAATGGGATAGGGGACAGATGGGAAGAACAAAAATGTTCTAGCCAACAAAGTATGTTGCATTTGAAAAAAAATATTATTTAAAATACAAAATATAATAAACCTTTTAGCATACATTACCATACATTCTGCTACATTGCAGAATTGTATTCTATAAGCTGATGTTCATTGAACATTCCTTCTTTGTTATGTTCATTCAGAAATCTAAAGCAAGAAAAGAAATTCTATGATGCCATTTCCTGTATTTATATTAAATACAAACGACTTCTGATTTTAAAAAGAATTTTCTCCTAAAGTGGATTTAGGGTAATTCAAATAACTGAAAACAGAACACATGAATTCTTAAAAACTAAGTCAATAAACATTAGAATTGTTGCATTTTAACTTTACAATGATTTTGAAAACATATATTTGCCTGAGAAATAGAGGAAAACGCAATGGCAGTATGAATGTGCTTCCACAGATTTCTTGTTTTAGAGTTTTTATTCTACCTTTATTATTTTTATAAATAATTCAAGGTGGCAAACATACCTAATGTTTATATACCTAGATATATTCCTTCTTTCTCCTATTTTCCCATGTGAAACTTTCATCCAGACTTACTTACTTAGACTTTCCTGCCTAAGGTCAACTAGAACTTATGGTCTCCTGGTTTCTCGTATGGTGCTTTAACCATTAGACCAAACTGACTCTCCATAGTTGCAGAAATGTCAGCCTTAGGTCACTTTGGTATTGTTCTGACACTATTCCCACTTATTGTTACACTCTTGCTCTTCATTCATAAATATCAATGTATCAGACTACAGTGCAGAATAATATATTCTGTTATATAGCAACAGATGTGAGAGTTTCCATTTTAAGCATATTTTGTAGAGACAATTTATAATCTTCAGATAGTCACCATAATAATAAATGATAACTAATATGTAAATAATGTATGCATGGCCTGTTCCTAACATTATAGATTTGGCTGTGCAGCACCTTTATATTCATTTCTGATAACAAACTTTCCAAATAAGTACTTCACTCAACTTGATTCAGTCCAAATACTGTATATTGGTACTACAATTCATAGAAATCCCAGGCAGTTGTATCAATTAGCATCCTTGAGGGGAAATTCTGGGAGTTAGAGCCTCAGCATGTCTAGATGGCACAGATTGGACATTTCTAAAGCATATACTTCCCTAGGAGAAAGATCTATTGAGCAGAATACATCCTCCTCCACTTGCAACAGAATACCTTATTCCACAAGACTTGAAATTTTGGGCTTAGACAACTTAGAACTACGTCGCCTTAGAACCGATCTAAATGTAGTTCATAAAATTATCTGCCACAATGTCCTACCTGTCAATGACTACTTCAGCTTCAACCACAACAATACACGAGCACACAATAGATACAAACTTAATGTAAACCGCTCCAAACTCGACTGCAGAAAATACGACTTCAGCAACAGAGTGATCAATGC
>QLTV01003775.1:190732-206568 GCA_003457575.1 Thermophis baileyi
GTTGCCTTTGGTTTGATTTATTTGCGTTGCCTGTGTCAATGGACATTTACAATCCATGCCCAGGCGCCAAACATCCTGAGATCTCTTCACTTTTGGAGAAGGTTTATGAGGGGCAATGTGGGATGTTTCACTTCAATGGATAACAGAAGATGGTCAGAGAAATGTATGTTTATCCGGTTCCCAGAGCAGCTGATAAAGAAAACATTTTCACACTTGTGTATTGGCTAGAATCTGCATTCTGGCTAATGGGAGGGGTCTCTACTGCTTTAACTCTACCTGCGTTGCCTAAGGGTATTCAGACGTTGCTTTGAATGGACTGCTTTCATTTCTGCTTAATAAAAGATCCTTTTGAACTACATTTGCTCAGAAGTTCTTTCTTAAGTTAGACGTAGAGGCGTTCCTTACAGGCTTTCTATATTTTAAAGCTTCCTTTGGGCATTTCTTTTGCCTCTTAGTTTTCAGTCTTTAGTCTTCTCCATGTGTCGAATCGCCACTTCCTTAATGCTTGGAGATTATTTTTTGAAATTCTTGTACTTAAGTTAAGTCTTTAGAGTATGAGTTGGAAGTTATCTCACCCAGCTTCGATGCTCTGTCCATGGACCATTCCAGCAGAAATCTTATGGTCCCAGTTGTCCCAGCTTGTGACTAGCCAAAAATGGCCACTGTCCCTGCTGCCGTTCAGGAGATCTTGCTTTGGACCTAACGAGGAAATTGTGAGTTCCTCATGGTCCACAAAGTGCCTTTCCTTTCTTTGCCGCCCCTACAAGGCGGCTTTGACCCGGTAGGGTCTCCTGACAGCAGTTGCTGGTTGGATTTCACGGGGCTTGGCGGAGCCCACTATTTTCCAAGCCGTTCTTGCCACAACGTCAACCGGAAGTCCCTACCAAAACCCTTTTCTAAGAGTTAGATCAGAACTCGATTGAAAAATTAGAACATTGAATTACCTTAAAATAAGTGGCATTTATGCTATAGTACAGACTAGAAACACACTGTTGTCTACAATCTTAGACTGAATTCCATTCCACATGTTCTCTTTATTTAGTTTTCCTATATTCCAATATTTCTTCTATTACCTGATTATTGAATAAATAAAGATAGAATAAGTGATCAATAATCAGATTTCATTTTACAGTTTTTTAACTTATCATTTATCATTATCATTTAACAGAATTATTTTAAAAAATGGGAAAATTCAGTTTCTGTGACATCTGAATAAGTAGGTCATTTTGAAAAGAGCCCAGAACTGCAAAACCTCCTTACTGATTGGCCTGAGCTCTGTAGATTATTACTTCCTGAAGAGGGTTTTTTTTTATTATTATGACATTCAGCTACGGAGGCAGCCATGTTTTTGAGGGTTTTTTAGAACTAGAAGTCTTTTCAGAACTTAGAACCATGTCCTTCTAAAACATGATATTGCAGATCTATTTTTTAAAGATATTTTAGTCTGGTTTTAGAACAAATCATTGTTAATAACAATAATCATAAAGAACCAGAGCTTATGCTGAAATCATTACAATTGGCCACATCTCAGGCTGAAAAAAATACATCAATTTTTTTCAGATTTAATTTTCTAGAAGTTGATGGGAGATCTGAGCAAAATGGTATTGCCAGCTCTTTTAATATAGAGCCTTTTTCTCATTAATTTATTCCAGCATTTGTGCTCTGCTGGAGTCCTTATTTTGTCTTTGATATTCTGGATAACTTCAGCATCCTTCTAGAAACTCAACAACGCTTCTATGCAGCAGTGACTATTCAGAACCTGCCAGCTTTAAACAGTACTGTCAACCCCATCATCTACTGTATTTTCAGTGATACCCTTTGCCATGCTTTCAGGTAAACTTTTTTGTCTTTTTTCCTCATAGCATTTTCATGAGAAAATGTTCCTCAGATAAGAGCTTAGCTGCACATTATACCCACCAGTTTAGAACTACCCATGTTGAAAACTTGTCCAACACATGCATTTAATACATGTAGTCCCTGACTTATAATAATTCATTTAATGACCATTCGAAATTACAATAGCACTGAAAAAAGTGACATGACTTTTAAATGGTCTAAATTAGTTTAGATTAGTTTGATTCAGTCTTTAGTTTAGATAAACCACAAACAGATAAATATCCATAACTATTATTTGCTCTATCTGTACTTATACAAATACCAAATAAGATAGCTTATATTATAACCATTGCAATGTAACTATGGTCACATGATCAAAATTCAGATGGTTGGCTACTAACTGATATTTATGATGGCTGCAGTGTCCCAAGGTCATGTGATCACCTTTTACAACCTTCTGAGAAACAAAGTCAATGGGGAAGCCAGATTCACTTACCAACCATGTTACTAACTTAACAACTGCAGTGATTCATTTAACAACTGTGGCAGTAAAGGTCATAGAATGGGGCAAAAGTCACTTAACAATTGTCTCGCTTAGCAATTGTCTCACTTGGTGAGTCATAAGTCGAGGATTAATAATGATCAAAAAACTTCTAAAAGAATTGACCCCTTAGAAGAAGAAGACAGATGGAAACATGTCACTCATAGAAAAAAACACAAACCTGGTACAAAACCCCTGTCCAACACAACCCACTCTGATGCAGCCTCACTGGTGCTAAGCAATCAATTACATGGATTCTGCCTGGAAGAAAACATGCAGACACCTAGAAAACAAGCATCATTAAATGTCCCTTAAAAAGTAGCACCATCAAATGCTTCTGTGATAGATAGAAAAATACCCCAAACCTCCCTAGGGAAAAAAGTGAGGGTTGGTGATAGGAGATTCAATTCTCAAGGGAACAGAATCAGCCATCTGTAGACCAGATAGTCAATCCAGAGTGGTATGTTGTCTCCCTGGAGCAAAAATCAAAGATGTGGCTGAGAATCTAACCAAAATAATAAAACCCACAGATTACTACCCTTTTCTACTACAACATATAGGGACGAATGACACAAAAAAGGACTTGAAAACAATATTGGGTGATTACGAGCAGCTAGGCAAAAAAGTTAAGGAGTTAAGTACATAAATAGTTTTTTTCATCTGTACTGCCAACAAAAGGTCAACATCCGGTAAGAGAACAAAGGTGTTGTGATGCAGCGTGGCAAGCCCCCAGGTTTGCCCTTCCCCCGGGTCTGTCGGTCTGGATGCGGTCTCGAGGGAAACTGCTCATTGAACGCACGAACCAAGTCCGGAGCATGCACACCGGTCGCGTCCTCCCAGGTGAAATCCTCAGGGCCGTACCCCTTCCATTCGATGAGGTACTGGAACCGGCCCTTTATCCATCAGGAGTCCCGGATACTGGCGACCTCGTACTGGGGCTGTTCATCAGGGGCGCTGGACACGGGCGGGGGATGATCAAGAGGATGGAGCGGACAGGCAAGACGGTCAGGAACAAGAAGGGATCGGTCGAACACAGGATGCACACGGAGGGATCGAGGCAAGGTCAAGCAGTAGGCAACCGGGTTGATGACGGCCTTGACGGGAAACGGGCCTAGGAAGCGGTGATCAAGCTTACGGACTGGACGGTCGGAAGGGAGATGCCTGGTGGAAAGCCATACTCGATCCTCTACAGCCAACGGCGGTGTTGCTTGGCGAGAGCGGTCCGTGACCCATTTGTAGTCCTCTTTTGCCTTGTCCAGGGATTGTTTGACGAGGTGCTGCATGGCCTGGAGCTCGGACAGGAACTCCTCTGCTGCCGGAACTGGGGAATCCAGGGGAGTGAGTGGAAAAAGGCGGGGGTGGAAGCCCAAATCGGCAAGGAATGGAGTGGTCTGGGTGGAGGTATGCTGGGAGTTATTGAAGGCAAATTCGGCCACGGCAAGATACTTGGCCCAATTGTCCTGCTGCTGGTTGACGAAGCAGCACAGGTACTGCTCTAGAATACTGATCATCTTCTCGGTACCGCCATCCGTTTCTGGGTGATGCGCAGATGATAAGCAGACCTGGACCTGTAGAGCTGACATCAGGCCTTTCCAAAATTGTGCTGTGAATTGGGCCCCTCGATCCGATACCACCCTGTCCGGCAAACCATGTAACCGGAACACATGCTGAATGAACATGCGGGCGGTGGCGCGAGCTGTTGGTAATCCCCGACAGGGGATGAAATGCGCCATCTTGGTAAGCATGTCCACCACCATGAACACGGTCGTGAAACAGGCAGATGGGGGCAAGTCCGTCAGGAAGTCCAGGGTCTCTCTGGTGGGGGCAAAGGCTGCAGCAAACCAGGAGGCGCTCCCATGGCATACGTGGCTTGGCAACACCAGACGCAGGAGGTCACGTAGGCATGGACGTCATGCCATAGTCTCTGCCACCAGAAAGTGCGGGACACCAGGTGCAAGGTCTTGAACAGGCCGAAATGTCCTGCCTCAGGGTTGTCGTGGCACTGGTTAAGGATCAACCCTCGGAGTGGGCCGGCGGGCACGTAGAGCTTATCCCGGAAACGGAGCAGGTCTTCAGAAAAAGTGCATGGAGACTCGGGTCCTGTCTCCTGCTTCCGTTGAGCCACATAGTCGTCCTGCCGCTGCGCCTCCCGAATCTGTGCTCGGAAGTCCATGGGGGTCTGGACAGCCGCAAAGGACTCGACCGGCAGAATCGTCCGAGGCGGCAGGGGGTTCTGAGTGTGGGCGTACTTGGGTTTGCGGGAAAGGGCGTCCGCCTGTTGGTTACGCCCACTGGGGATATAGGTGATCCGGAAATTGAACCGGAGGGCGTCCGCCTGTTGGTTACACCCACTGGGGATATACGTGATCCGGAAATTGAACTGGGCGAAGAAAAAGGACCATCGAATCTTCCTTTGATTCAATTTCCGGGTGGTCTGGAGGAACTCGAGATTTTTGTGGTCCATTCGTACTTCGACTTGATGCCAGGCTCCCTCGAGGTGGTGCCTCCAGTTCTCGAAGGTGGTCTTGATGGCCAGCAACTCTTTTTCCCAGATCATGTAATTGCGTTCTGACTGGTTCAGTTTACAAGAGTAGTAAGCGCACGGGAACAGAGGACCGCCATCCTGTCGAGTCTGGAGCAGTACAGCACCCACGGTGATATCTGAAGCATCAGCCTCTACCATGAATGGACGGTGAGGGTCTGGATGTTTTAGGATTGGTTCCTTCATGAAGGCATCCGTCAAATGCTTGAATGCCTGCTGTTCAAGATCGCCCCACCGAAAGGGGACATGTTTCTGCAACAGCCGAGTCAGGGGCGCGGTCAGAGTGGCAAACCCTGGGATAAAGGTCCTATAATAATTCGCGAAACCCAGAAGTCACTGAACGTCCTTCACCCGGCGAGGAGGTTGCCATGTCTTTAAGGCCTCGACCTTGCCACGATCCATGGCGATGCCTTCTGGAGAAATGCGATGGCCCAGGAAATCAATGGTGGTCTTGTAAAATTCGCATTTCTCCAGCTTGGCATACAGATGGTGCTCTAGCAACCGCTGCAGGACCTGGCGGAGGTGTTGGAGGTGACTGCTCGGGGACGTGGAGTAAACAAGGATATCATCGAGGTACACCACCACAAAGTGGTCCAGCACATCTCTGAAGATATCGTTCATGAAGTGTTGGAAGACAGCCGGAGCGTTGGTCAGCCCGAAAGGCATGACCGTATATTAGAGTGTATTCGAAGTGGCCATACCGAGTCCCGAACGCTGTCTTCCACTTGTCCCCCTCACGAATCCGCACCAGGTTGTATGCCCCACGCAGGTCCAACTTTGTGAAGATGGTCGCCGATCGGAGCCGTTCCATCAGCTCTGGGATAAGGGGCAAAGGGTACCGGTTGCGCACTGTGATGGCGTTTAGTTTCCTATAGTCACAGCACAGGCGCAAGTCCCCAATTTTTTTCTTTACAAAGAGGACAGGGGCAGACAAGGGCGACGATGAAGGTCGGATAAAGCCCCTGGCCAGGTTCTTGTCGACAAAGTCCCGCAACGCGGCCAGTTCGGGTTCCGACATGGAGTAAATGCGCCCGACAGGAAGCGGAGCGTTGGAGATCAGGTCCACGGGACAATCATACGGCCGATGCGGGGGCAATTGGTCCGCGTCCTTCTCGCTGAACACGGTGGCAAAGTCCGCGAGGTCAGCCGGCAACGAGATGTCAGGAGGCTCAGGCACCAATCCCGCGCAGACCTGGCGCGTATGGTCCACGCACTGTAAACAGGGGAAGGAAATAAAATTCTGGGACCAAACAATCCGAGGGTCGTGGGTACGCAGCCACGCCAGTCCGAGCACCAGGGGGAAATGGAGGCCCGCGGTAACGTAGAACTGGATGGCCTCCTCATGCCGTCCGATGGTCAAACTCACTGGTTGCGTGATGGCCTTGATCGGACCGGAAAGCAACACCCGCCCGTCGATCGTCTTGACCATCATCGGAGGGTTCACGGGACACAAGGGGACGTCGATATGGTGAGCAAATGCCTCGTCAATAAAGTTGGTGGTCGCTCCAGAGTCCATTAGGGCGTGCGCAGGGATCCCTCGGGCCTGGTGGGTGGCGAACACCTTGGTCTCCAAAATCAAATGCTGCAGAGGTCCAGGATCCACATCAGCCGAGTGGGAGTCAGTCCTTGGGTGTGCCCAACCCAGAGCTTCCCCTAGGCCGGGCTCTGTTTGTTTCCTGACAGGGTCGGCTGGGACTGGCAGCAGGACTGGGAGCAGAGGGCCCGCGACCTTTCCTGGGACAAAAACGGGCAAAATGGCCGGGCTCCCCGCAGTATAAACACAAACCCCCAGCCCGACGTCTGTCCGTCTCCGCACCAGACAAGCGGGGTCGAGCGGCACCGAGGTCCATGGGTTCGTCCCCAGGAGCCGGGGCCGACCGAGCGACAGGAGGCACAAAAGGTGCCTGGGTGACACGTCGTGGAACCGGAGCCGACTGCACAGCAGGAGAAACAGGAGGTGCCTGGCCAGCACGCCGAGCGTACCTCCCTTGCAGCCTGGCATCAATCCTCAAACAGAGCCGCACCAGTTCGTTGATAGTGGGGGGAATGTCCACTCTTGCCAACTCATCCAGGAGACTGTCCGATAATCCCTCTTGGAAGGCATCCAGCAGAGCGGCCTCGTTCCAGTCCAAGTCCTGACTGAGCAGCCGAAACTGACTAATGTACACACAGAGGGGTTGCTGGCCTTGCTTCAGGTGACGTAATTGTCTGTTGACTGTCTGGGCTCTGATGGGATCAGCAAACATCTCCTCCAAACGAGCACAAAAACACCCGAAGTCCTGGAGGAGAGGACTATTTTGCACCAGCAAGGGTGTGGCCCAACTAGCTGCAATGCCAGACAGCAAACTAATAACGAACCCCACTTTGTCCCGGTCGTGGGGAAACTCATCCAGCCGCAAGGAGATAAACAGCTGGCACTGGCCCATAAAAGCAGGGAACCGAGCCTCCTCCCCAGCAAATTTGTCCGGCACTGCTATCGGGCAAGGTTTTCTCTGAGCCTGAGCCAAAACAGGCGCAGGTGCAGCCAGTTGATTCTGTAGCTGAGTCATTTGAGCAGCCATTACAGCTAATTGCTGCCTGGGCTGCGCGTGCTCATCCCGAAGCTGCAGTTATGTTTTTGATTGGTTGGGCTATAGTTTCTTTTTGCATGAAGACTGATGCAAAGAATGAGTTAAGCAGCTCTGCTTTCTCTCTACTGTTTCTTACTTCCTTGCCATTTTCTCTCTTTAGTGGACCGTTTCCTTGACATTTTTCTTGTTATATATATGTTGAAAGAAACTTGTTTTTGTTATCTTTAACTTTTGTTCCAAGTCTTTGTTCATTCTGAGCCTTTGGTTTCCTGACTTCATCTTTGCAGATTCGGGCTATCTGCTGATATTTTGCCTTAGTTATGTGTCCCTCTTTCCATTCAAAATACTTGCGTTGTTTCCAGCAAGAGTTTCCGCTGTGATGCAACCTTATATAGTCTTAGGGCGTGGCCCCTCTGCCTGCAGATTTACATGTGAGGAGACCTCCTTCTACAGAGCCACTCTTGCCGGCTAGCTGCCCTGCGTGCCCTAGCATCAATCAGAGGCTCCTCCTCTTCACTGGAGTCACTTAACTCCTGCTGGGGAGGTGCAGAAGGCCCTGATTGAGTATCGTCCTCTGGCCCTGTGTCCTCCTTGGTCTCAGACTCAGGTGCCGGAGATACAGACTGATCTTGCCACCCCATGGTCGGTTCTTGGTCTTCCGGATCCATGATCAGGTGCGCGGGATTTGGGCAAGCCACAACAAAAGGATTCTAGAAGTGAACCACTGGGCAAAAGAACTTTGGATTCCTGGACCATAGTCTGCACTACCTCCATAATAGACTTTTGGCAAGGGATGGGCTGCACCTCACAAAGACTGAGAAGAATGTTTTTAGAAAACAACTGGCTCAACTTATCAGGAGGGCTTTAAACTAAAATTGAGGGGGGAAGGTGACCAATCTCCAGGACCTAATTCCAAGCAAAAACCCCTAGGAAACAAGTCAAATAATGAGGTAAGGAGGGATAGGAAGGAAGACAAACTCAAATACCAAATAGGAGGCATACCCAGAGTCAGACATAAAGATAGCCAACACCCTAGATCAGGCATCCTCAAACTATGGCCCGCAGGATGGATACGGCCCACCGAAGCCATTAATCTGGCCCGCGCGGGACCATGAGGGTGCCCCGCCCACCCCACCCACCATAATGATGAGTGCAAGACTAAAGATATCACCAGGGATATCCATGCAGTGGTTAAATGCAAGTAAGATAAGGCCTTTAAGATCGCCTAACTAATGGGTCCTCAAACTATGGCCCGCAGACCGCATGCGGCTCACCGAAGCCATTAATCCGGCCCGCGCAGGACCACGCCAGCCCCCACCCTTCGGCAGAGTGCAGGACTTATCTTTGCGAGCCCCATGGGCTAGAACTGGAAGGTAAGGCCAATGTTTTTGGCCGGCAGAGTGCTTCTGGGGGGAGGGGAGGCCAAAAAAAGGGGCGGGCAGAGGCCCCAGGAAGCATCCACATGCCCTGTTTTTGGCTGGCAGAGTGCTTCTGGGGAGAGGGGGAGGCCAAAAATGGGCTGCGCCTTTTGCCAGCCAAGGAAAGAACTCGAAGATTTGCCAGGGACTTCAGTTCACCGTCGCTCCACTGGTGGTGGTGGTGGGGGGGAACTGAAGGGTCCCAATGGGAGAAGCTGCACGTGCCGCATAATTATGCATTGCTTCCAAGAGTCGCACTTAGTGTCAGGCACCTGCACGCTTTCCATTCATCCTGGGCGAAGCAGAGCAGAAGCAGAAAGGAGTGGGAGGCCCGAGAGCATGCCGTGCCCCAGTGCAGTGCTATCCCATTTTGGCCAGACTAGCCCAGAAGCAGCGGATCCCCCAGTCATGGGCTGGATGCGGGGTCCAGGGGGGGGAGGGTGAGCAGGCAGCCCTCAGTGGAGAGCGCCACCCTGGCACTAAGCGCAACTCTTGGAAGCGATGCTTAATTATGCAGCAGGCACAGCCTCTCCCATTGGGACCCTTCGGCTCCCCCCCCCCCAGCAGAGTGACGGTGGCAAATCTTTGAGCTCTTTCCTTGGCCGGCGAAAGGCACAGCCCTTCACTCGTGAGGAGAGCTTGGCGGCCCGTAGAGAAGTGGGGCTGGTGAAACGCTAGGGAGCGGGCAGCTCAACAGCTGCCCCACCGCTTTCTTTCCCCTCCCTGCCACTGCTGCTTGCCTGTCCATCCTTCTCTTGCTTGGCGCTCGGCAGCTCCAGGGCGGTGGCCGGTGAGGCTGCCTGCCCCTGAAGGAGGACGGCTACCTCTGCCCCTGGAGAGGGAGGCAGGAAGGGCATCCAAGCGGTCGCAGCAGGGGGGGAGAAGGCGGCAGGCCGGCTGTTGCAGCGCCAGCTCTCTAGCTTGCTCGCATCTCGGTGGCCACTGAGCCCCCGCCTTGGGGCTTCCTCGCCAGATCTGTTCCGAGTGACGCCTGCCCAGTCCGATCCTGCCTGCCAGACATGTGGAGCCCTTGCTAAAGCCTGTTGCACCCGTTCAGCATGAGTGGAGGAAGCTCCAGGACAGCCAGCGAGATTCCAAAAGCGGATTGAGACCGCCGCGATGAGAATAGAATGGAATGGAAATAGGAGAGAATGGAATGGGAATGGGAATGGGAATGGGAATGGGAATGGGAATGGGAATGGGAATAGGAATAGGAATAGGAATAGGATGTGATGGAATAGCAATAGCAATAGCAATAGGATGGAGTGGGAGTGGGAGTGGGAGTGGGAGTGGGAGTGGGAGTGGGAATGGGAATGGGAATAGGATGGAATGGAATGGAAATAGGAGAGAATGAAATGGGAATGAGAATAGGAATAGGAATAGGAATAGGATGGGATGGAATATCAATAGCAATAGGATGGAGTGGGAGTGGGAGTGGGAGTGGGAGTGGGAGTGGGAATGGAATGGAATGGAATTCAACGAGGTATCGCAGGGCAGTGCCAGTATTGAAGGGGATCCTGCAGAAGATGCCCCAGGAGAGAGAGAGAGATGTGGAAAGAGATATAGAAAGAGTGAGATATGGAGAGAGAGAGAGAGAGAGAGAGAGAGAGAGAGAGAGAGAGGCGATCTCTCAGGTACCCTGGTCCTAAGCTATGTAGGGCTTTCAAGGTGACTTTGAACTGGGTCCAGAAATACCCCAGTGACCAATGCACCTCACACAGAAGTGGTGTTATGTGTGATATGTATCTGGCACCATTTACTACATGTGTGGCTACATTCATCACCAGCTGAAGTTTCTCAATTGTCTGCAAGGGTAGCCCCATGCAGAGCCTGTTAGACTGATAAATTGGCCACGCCAGGGGTGGGTTCCACGTACCTTCCCCACCGGTTCGCATCACGATGTTTTGCGTGCGCGCGTTTGCTCCGCTCACGCAATTTTGCTTGCGCACATGTTCAGTAGCTGCAATCAGCCTGAAACACAGCTGAGGAGCTGATCAGCTGTGCTTCGGGCAAAGGAATAAAAGTCAGTATAAATCCGGGGGCGGGCGGGAAGGCCCTTTTTCAAGCAGCAGAAGAGGAAAAACCTTCCAAACAGTAAAAAATTAGCAAAAAATTCACAAAAAAAGATGGCTGCGCCCATGGACCGGCACCGGCCGATCCACTTCAGTGACATCACCAGCAAGTCGCTACCGGTTCGGGCAATCTGGTCTGAACCGGGAGGAACCCACCCCTGGGCCACGCCCACCCAGTCACATGACCACCTAGCCATGCCCACCCAGTCACATGACCACCTAGCCATGGTCACCCAGCCGGTCCGGCCCCCCAACAGTCTGAGGAACCATGAATTGGCCCCCTGTTTAAAAAGTTTGAGGACCCCTGCCCTAGATGATAGGCTAAAGATCCAGATGGGACCTATCTAACAAAATGAAATTCAATGTAGAGAAAAGTAAAGTCTTACACTTAGGCAAGAATACCCAAAAGTACACATATAGACTGGGTGAAACCAGGCTTAATAGCAGTAACTGTGAGAGGGATCTTGGAGTCTTAGTGGACACCAATTAAATATGATCCAATCAGGATCATCAGTTCCAATCAGGAACTTACGTGAGTCACGTAGTCCCATAAGTAAACAGGGCTCCTGATAGTCCTACTGGGCCTGCACAATTCAGTTCTTCGGTAGTCTTTGACTGAAGCGGACATGCCTGTTGCTGCTCCTCCTCCGGTGTGTGGAAAAATTTGGAATCGGCCTCCAGGCGAGGTGGCTGAACTCTCCGCGTCATCGTTCTCCAGTCCCAGGTGACTTCGCTGGACTCCGCCGGCGGCAGGTAGGTGTTCACGATCCCTCTCCGGGCTTGAGACTAGGGTTTCTTGGTGTCGTGCAGCTAGGGCCTGATTCTTGTTGTGGTCTTCTGGATGACTTGTATTGTATGGTCTGCGGGGCGGAGACTTGCGTAGCTCCTGCCTTTCTGCTGCCGCTTCGGGTGTTGTTGGGGTCTCGGGTTGGCGAAGCCAGGAATCTCCCAACCTGCTTCTGTGTTGGTCGATATGCCTTTGCCACTCTTGACCGTTGCCCAACTTTACTTTATAGGATTTGGGACCGGTGATTTTAATTACGGTGACACTCACCCACTTGGGGTCCCCTGCAAAGTTTTGTGCAAAAACTAAATCACCTATTGACAGTGTCCTTGTTGGGTTGTGGGATTCCCGAGGTGCCTCTGGATTATAGGTGGGGTTAAGTCTGTCCAGTTGGGACCTCAGTTTCCATCCCATTAGCATTTCTTCAGGGATCCGGTTAGTGGCTGCACATGGTATGATGTGCTGTGCCAACAAGAACTGGTCAATCCGTTCCTGCCTGATTCTTGTTGTGGTCTTCTGGATGACTTGTATTGTATGGTCTGCGGGGCGGAGACTTGCGTAGCTCCTGCCTTTCTGCTGCCGCTTCGGGTGTTGTTGGGGTCTCGGGTTGGCGAAGCCAGGAATCTCCCAACCTGCTTCTGTGTTGGTCGATATGCCTTTGCCACTCTTGACCGTTGCCCAACTTTACTTTATAGGATTTGGGACCGGTGATTTTAATTACGGTGACACTCACCCACTTGGGGTCCCCTGCAAAGTTTTGTGCAAAAACTAAATCACCTATTGACAGTGTCCGTGTTGGTTTGTGAGATTCCAGAGGTGCCTCTGGATTATAGGTGGGGTTAAGTCTGTCCAGTTGGGACCTCAGTTTCCATCCCATTAGCATTTCTTCAGGGATCCGGTTAGTGGCTGCACATGGTATGATGTGCTGTGCCAACAAGAACTGGTCAATCCGTTCCTGCCAGTTCCCCGGGCCCATTCTAGTTAAAATCTCTTTGGTCATTCTCACCATTCTTTCCACTTGGCCATTGCTAGCCGGACTGAATGGCAAGACAAGCACATGCCTTATGACGAGGTCAGCCAGGAATGATTCCATGTGCTGGGCTGTCAGCTGTGGGCCATTGTCCGATACGAGGACATCTGGCAGGCCGTGTGTCGCAAACAGTTTCCTTAAGGCTCTTATGGTGACTTCAGTCGTTGATGAATGCATGTTGATCACCTCCAGCCATTTAGAGTAGGCATCCATCACTATGAGGAATGTTTGCCCCGCCATAGGCCCCGCGAAGTCTATGTGGATTCTTGACACTTTGGTGTCTCCCATTCGAATGGGATGGTTCGCGGTGGAGCCGGTCTGGTTTCTTGGCATGGTAGGCAGGTTGCCACCCACTCTGTAATGTCCTGATCTAATTTTGGCCACCACAGGTAGCTCCTTGCTAGCGCTTTCATGCACACTATTCCTGGGTGTCCTATGTGGAGTGTCCTTATTACTCTTCTCCGCAGGCTTTGTGGAATAACAACTCGCTCCCCCCACAACAAGCATCCCTTAAGCACAGATAGTTCAGTTTGTTTGGTTTTAAATGATTTAAATTCTTCCCCTTCTTCCTCTTGTGGTCATCCCCTCAACACCCAGTTCATAACTTTGGACAGCACCTTGTCTTTTGCTGTATGTTCCGCGATGTCTTGAGATGTGACTGGGCTGGTTCGTTCTATGTTGACCAGCAATATTTTGGCCACAGGTGCGGGGTCTTCCACGAAGTCGGGTGCTGGGCAGCGGCTGAGTGCGTCTGCGTGTCCGATGCTCTTTCCTGGTCTGTGGTTTAGCTTGTAGCTGTACCCGGATAGGAAAATGGACAAGCAGGTTAGCCGGGGTGACATATATTGCGGCATTTGTTGATTGCCTGCAAGTAGACCCAATAGAGGCTTGTGGTCTGTGACAAGTTCAAATTTCCGGCCGGAAAGATATTCGTGGAAACGCTTGATGCTGGCCACTGCTGCAAGTGCTTCCTTATCCAGTTGGCTGTAATTCCGCTCAGCTGGTGACAATGTCTTGGAATAAAAGGCGATAGGGGCTTCCGAGCCATTGGGTAGTTTGTGGCTGAGGACTGCCCCCACTCCAAAAGGTGAAGCGTTGCACGTTAACACTAGGGGGAGGGTCTCGCTGTACTGCATGAGGACGCTGTTAGATAAAAGCAAGTCCTTTACGGTGGCAAAAGCGTTGGCCTCTCTTTGTCCCCATGTCCACGTGGTCATCTTCCCCAGGAGCCTATGAAGAGGCTCAGCGACGGTCGCCTTCTGTTTTAAAAAAAATGGCATAGACGTTGAGTAAGCCCAGGAATGCTTGCAACTCTGCCTTGTTTTTGGGGTCGGTGCCTCTTTGATGGCTTTTATTTTGGCGTCCGTGGGGCGAATACCAGACCCGTCGATCAGGAATCCCAGGAAATCTACACTGGTGACCCCAATCTTGCATTTGTCTTTTCGCACTTTAAGCCCCCTCTCTTGGAATCGCCCTAGCACTTCGCGCAGCCGGAATAGTA
Organism: Thermophis baileyi; assembly: GCA_003457575.1. Lineage (NCBI taxonomy): Eukaryota > Metazoa > Chordata > Lepidosauria > Squamata > Dipsadidae > Thermophis > Thermophis baileyi. Next base: position 205,027 of record QLTV01003775.1, read on the forward strand.
ATTATTCCTCCGAGTCCCCTGAGATGAGGACGTCGTCAAAATAGGGAACCACGCCAGGGATGCTGTGTAGCAATCGTTCCATTATACTTTGGAACAGGCCTGGGGCCACGCTGACCCCAAATTGCAGGCGGTTGCATTTAAAAGCCCCTCTGTGTGTAACTATTGTCTGGGCTTCAGCTGTGGCTGCATCCACAGGTAGCTGCTGGTATGCTTGTGCCAGATCAAGTTTGGTGAAAATTTTTCCGTTTCCCGAGTGCAACAGATGATGCACAGTGGGCACAGGGTAAGCGTTTGGCTGCAGGGCTTTATTAATGGTCCCTTTATAGTCCACGCACACCCTAATCGAACCGTCCGGCTTCATTGGGGTGACAATGAGTGTTTCCCATGCAGCATGGTCAACAGGTTCCAAAACCCCTTGGGCTATTAATTTGTCCAGTTGCTCGTCCACTTTAGGTTGGAGCACAAATGGGACTCTGCAGGGCTTAAGTCTAATGGGGGTGATACTGGGGTCTAGGTTAAATGATATGGGCTTGCCCTTATATTTACCTAGACTCCCATTGAAGATGGTCTGGAAGTCAGCCAGAAGCTTGTCTAACTTGTCCCCTTGGATTTGATTCAGTCTAGTGATGCCGATGACCCATTGTGCGGTAGAGTCCCTTTGCATCTTGGTAATTATAATCGTCTCTTTGCCTGCCCCACTGTCCCCTGGATCGGTTCTGACCTTGTCTCCCTGGACCCATGGGTGGTCTGGAGGGAAATGGGGCAGGCTGGTACATGGATGGTTTTGTGGCTCTGCAAGCCTCTGCTATATGGCCCCGCTTTTGGCAGTGGTGGCAAATGGCTTCTTTAAATTTGCAGGTTGCCCTGGGATGTCCCCCTAGGCAGCCAGAACAACAGGGCTGCCTTTGCTCAAAGTCTCTGGAGCTCACCCTCCTTTCTTGTTGGATGTGATGCACATGGTCATCGTCGTCGGATTCCTCCTCTTCCTCCGGGACCTCGGTCATCCAATCGGTGTGCCGATGGGTGTGATGGATTCCACTGGTTCTCCAGATGTTGGCTGCAGAGTTGTCTGACGATTCGGCGGCTCTTGCTTCATTGACCACATCTTTGAATGTGGCTCCCCTCCGGATCAGCAGTTTCTTCTGTAGGTTGAGATCCCTCATACCTAAGATTATTCTGTCTGTCATCTCCTCCGGGTTTATGAATTCACATTTTACAGCGATTTCCCAGAGTTTAGCCACGAAGTCGTTTATGGATTCGCCTTCTTGTTGGCGTTGACCTAAAATTATTCTGTCTTTCATCATCTCCTCTGGGTTTATGAATTTGCATTTTACAGCGATTTCCCGGAGTTTAGCCTCAAAGTCGTTTATGGATTCGCCTTCTTGTTGGCGTCGATGGTAGAACTCATTTCTGCTAACCATCAGAGGGTCTGAGGGCACATAGTGTTCTTTCAGCGCGGTTTGCAATGTTGGCCAAGAGATGGAATCAATGTTTGCTGGTGCCACCAAGGTCTGTGCCATCTTGTAGGTTCATGGACCGCAG
>QLTV01003776.1:0-40189 GCA_003457575.1 Thermophis baileyi
GCCACTATAAGGTGGATGTGTATGCATCGGCGGACGCTGCGTTCGGTCGGAGAATGCTACAACAGGTCGTTCATGATTAGGACCTCAGCAACAGTGGGCTACCGCTTTCACCCACCCGTGTGGACATTTCGCTTTGGTATGTCCCATTCCTGGCTGCTATATCCACCATGAGGGAGAAGGGGCGTTGGTCTTACCTGATACGCCTCTTCTCCGAGTTGTGGATATAGCAGCCAGCCCCGCCCAGGTGTGGTCAACGTAACTGTTGGCTTCGGTACAGGAGGAGGATGTTTTTCTTGGATGTGACACAACTGAGTCTGTGGCTTCGCTCCTTCATTTCAAGCTGTCAAGGATAGTGACAAGGGCGGGACCTGAACAGCTTTTTTACAGACTCAGTCCAATCAGAGAGCAGACGGATTTAACCCATTCCTGGCTGCTATATCCACAACTCGGAGAAGAGGCATATCAGGTAAGACCAACGCCCCTTTCATTTTGTTTTTTAATTGCCCTTCTGAAGATAATGACCATGCTTCAGTGAAAAGTCGGTGGGCGTCTTCCCAATTTACATACTTTAAATGACAGCCAAGACCGAAGGCTACATTAGTATAATTAGCATTAATTCAGATTGTTATTGAAAAATCCTTACTTTGTTTTTACTTGGCATTTTTAAATATTTCTGGGGCTTTTAAAGACATGTCTTTCTAATAGTTCATGGTCAGGTTTATATACATATGCATGTAGTGACTTATGAAAATTGACCTAAGTTTCAAGTATTCCTTGTTGACTTTGTTCTTCTGTTGTTTTTTTAAAAGAGGCAGGTTTTCTGTCATTAAGAGATGTGATCAAAAGGGAACCAAGCGAGAAGTAGCCGCTAAATTCATAAATAAGAAATTGATGAAACGAGATCAAGTCACCCGTGAACTTGGAATTATGCAGAATCTCCAACACCCTCAGCTTGTTGGCCTTCTTGATACCTTTGAGACTTCCACCAGTTATATCTTGGTGTTAGAAATGTGTGTAATCTCTTAGTTACTTAATTCAGATATTTTGCTCTTATCTAATATCTTTATTAGTTTTAAAATTTACATTGAAAATAGTTTCATGACAGTCTGTGTGTATCACAACTAGTCCAAAACATAAACTGGACAGTGCCATGTAAGCTCTTTATTTAGAAGTTCACTGTGACATTTATTTAACGTTCAGTAATGATCCTGTAACATAATTTTTAAAATATACATGACTCTTGCCCTTCTGAGTATTGAAACATTTTTCTTTTCAAGATCAAATAAAAATAACTTGAGCAAAGCCTGTGTTTGCTCTAGCATGCACAGTAATCAAAGGACAAATGATGCCCAAATTCCCTTCAGAATTCAAGGAATGGGGGAGGTCAATATTTTTACAATGATCTTTTATTTCAAACGTTCTCTTTGTATTGTCATTCTGAGATTAGATAGAGACAGACAGACAGACAAATTTCATTCAATAATATGGTCATGTGATTAGCATAAAGAAAAGAATGATGGCAATGAGAGGTAAGATGACCACACTGCTTAATGACAAATTTTCTTGTCTGTATTGTGGTCATAAGTTGGAACTACCTATTATAAACTAGATGTAGGCCCATATTTTTTTTAAACTCATGTTGCCATTTCTAATTTAATATTTCTTACTCCTTTTCTGTACTTTGGATAACATTGTGAGAGAATATTGTGATATATATATTAGAATCCTCATCTTTTAATAAAGATTCCTTGTGATCACTTTGGTATTGGAGATGCATTTCAGGAATCAGAATGTGAACTAATATGAATTCCAATATATCCTATTATGCCACATTTGGTGCTCAAATTAAGAGGGTGTGAATGTTCTTAGCTGTATCCATAGGTCTGGAAACTATCAAGGCATCCAGAATTGTGGATATTTATAGTATAAGGGCTGGCTCGAAAGTTGTTATTTTTATATAGTTCTGGAGGCAAAAATGTATACTTAACTGGCAGCAATGGATTGTTCTTTCGTGTTGTTTCTCACATTTGGATTACACAAGAGAGTTCTGACAAAGAAAAGGAAGACAGCCTTTGAGCAATCCTAACAATTTTTTTTCAGATTTTTTTTTCTTTATATAACTAACAAAGCCTTTATTTCCCAGCATCATCAATTCTGAGGTTATATTGCATAGTTAATACTGTTGCACAGTGTTATTTTTTTGTTAATTAATTTTATATAATTTATATAATATACAAAATTTATATCAAGATAATAAATTTTATATAAGGTAAAAAAAGATTTGCATATCCTACATGAGCTAGAAACACATTCTCAAATAATGACAAATAATACATCAAAGGGGTTACTAAACTCCAAATTCTGAATTAGCAAAATTAATTTCTTAGTAATTGGACTAGAAGATATACTTTAGAAATGATACTTTACCTGTGAAATGTAGGCTGTTGACTTCACTTTTAACATGATGCTCCTCTTTTCACAGGGCCAACCAGGGTCGCCTTCTTGATTACATTATACAATGGGGAAATCTCACTGAAGGAAAGATCAAGCTGTATCTGCGAGAGATTCTGGAAGCTGTACATTATCTTCACAATTGCAGAATAGTACACTTGGACCTAAAGGTGAACTGGGCAATGGCCATTGACCATTGACATCAAAATATTTTCAGAGCATTTAAAATATTTTTACTTGAGGGTATCTCATTTTTTGTTTAGAAACAAGCATATTATTGCCGTCCAACACCATTAAATTTTAGAAGCTATAGACCACTTTCCCACTTATTTCTTGTTTAAAATTTAATGTTGCTTTTAGTTCAGTAAATGTATGTTATGATCAGCAAGCTGAAATGCCTTTGTTCTATTATGCCTATGCATGGATAGTTTTCCTTTTTATAGCTGACTGTTTTAAAAATACTCATGATTGGCTAGCTTCAAAAAACAAAAAATGCAAAAAAATATATATAAAGTAACACTGTTAGAATTTGATCTGGTTTAACATAGCTGAGAATTTGTCTTCTCTTTCAGCCCGAAAATATTCTGGTGGATAAGAGTTTGGCCAAAGCAACAATCAGATTGGCTGACTTTGGAGATGCAGTTCAGCTCAACACTACTTATTATATCCACCAGTTATTTGGGAACCCAGAATTTGCAGCTCCTGAAATTATCCTTGGAAATCCCGTCTCCCTGACCTCAGATGTGTGGAGCATTGGAGTGCTCACATATGTCCTCCTTAGTGGTGTGTCTCCTTTCTTGGATGAAAGTGTAGAGGAAACCTGCCTGAACATTTGTCGCTTAGACTTTAGCTTCCCAGATGACTACTTCAAAGGAGTAAGCCAGAAGGCCAAAGATTTTGTATGTTTCTTATTGCAGGATGACCCAGCCAAGCGTCCTTCTGCTGCACTGGCCCTCCAGGAGCAATGGCTGCAACCAGGCAGTGCCAAAAGTGCTGACAGCATTGACATAGCCAGACTGACTTCATTCATTGAGCGGCGAAAACACCAGAACGATGTTCGACCCATTCGTAGCATTAAAAACTTTTTACAGAGCAGGCTCTTGCCAAAAGTTTAACCTATCTTTGATGTTCTCTCTCATTCTCTTTCACCTGTCAGTTAAACTGAGGATGAAGCTCTCCTGCCAATCAGCTGTTGACTTGAATTTGGGGTGAAGAAGATAAAAAAAAAACCAATCAGTTGCTACCATGGTTCATCGTGTGAAAATGTATTCCAAGTAAATCCGCACACGATTGTACTTGGGACTAGCAGTGTAAAACTACGTTGGGGTGGAGGACTACAACACTGTACTCTGCAAAAGGCAATGAAGAACATTACAACTTATAACAGTATTTTATTCAGGTTTCTGCAAAAAAAACAAACCACTTTTTTAAAAAAAAGTCAAATGAAAATTAAAATTTTGTGAATGACCTTAAGTAGAATTTTCAAGATTTTAGACAAAGGAACTATGCCTATGATCAAAGCACTGGTGTTAAAAGACAAAATATGGACACTGACACTTAAAAATGATTTAATGAAATGGCTGTCCATCTGGATGGTGCCCATTTTGGACCATCTGGTTTTTGTTTTCATTTTTGACTTGGACATAGAGCTTTCCAGTTGCCTCGCCTGTGTATACCTTGCATAGCAGTGCACTGAGACCAGGCTCAGCTTTTAAGTGCATCCAACCTCAAGATTTTTGCATACAGATAGAATGAACCATTTTGCTCTGATAAAATGTAGGCCTTACTTGTAAATAGACTATTACCTGCCTTCAATCTGTGTCTCTATTTTTTGCCCTCTTTTCCTTCCTCCTAAATGGTGGTATACCACTGTGCGGGTCTTTAGTTCAGGTCAGCTTTGGCTGGACCTATCAGAAAAGGACTCCTGAGTTTGGTAACAAATAGGCCAATCTCTACCATCAAGCAGGAAACAGCAGGAAGATAATACTGTAAATGCACTCACTTTGGGATTTTTTTTTTATTTTATTTCATATCACGTGCAATGTTGTGGCTTTAACATTTTATGCAACTATTTATGAGACCTTCAGTTGTAACTGTAATAAATATATAGAAAAAAAGCACATTCATAGTACGGTGAGCTTTATGACTTTGTGCTTGGAAATTCCAGGGTCAGGGTGGGTGAAGGTTTATCAATATGTTGTAAACTAGTTGAACTTGATGCTTATCTTAGAACTTTGTTAAAAGGTCAACCTGGTTTTAAAAGATTGTAAAATTATTTTCATCTCCTGAAAAACAAACTGGATTTTAAAAATGGGGAATGTTTTATTGAAGTTTGGTTTGGTTTGGTTGGTTTGTTGTTCAAAATGCCAAAGTATTATTTTCCCCCAAAAATTAATTTCTATTTTATAGAATGTTCAGATTTGTCTACTGCTTTTTCTACAATACTAAGCAAAATTTGTGTTCTTCAAAGAAAATGCTATCAAGCAACCATGGACCAGAACCTGACATCAGATGGCAAGCTCTTTATTGAATAATTTAAAAAAAAGATTAATAGGTGGAATATTGAGATTAACGGTTTTCTGTGCATTAGACAAGGACATTCAGTCACATATATTTCTTGTGTGTAATGAGCCTTGGGGAAAAAAATAAGCCGGCATCCCATACAAAATAGTTATAGTGATCCATCTTAAACTATCACCTGGTTATAATTTTAAGTGTTTGTGGCTCCCATTGTAAACTATTTATTTTTCTTTTGTTTTTCTTTTACTTTTGTAAAACTGTACAGAAACTTTTAAAATAAGAATTGAAATCAAAACTGGATGGGTGTACATTCATACCAACCATAACTTTTTTGCTTCTGAATTATTTTATTTCCTACTTTAGTTGAAGTTTCGCTTTATTTTGCATGTATATTTTTTGTACAGTGATGTTGCGTGTTTACACAGTATGATGTGATGTATATATTTTATTTTGCCATTAGTTATTTTTTAAAAAAATTAAACATATTTAACAAATGTGCCTGATTTTTTTTATATATATCAAAGAGTTGTAGAAAACCTGAAATGTTTTAGAAGTTTTCTTTTAGTTGAGAAATTACAGTCAATGTAAATGTCTTTGGTATAATACAAATATTAACTAACTTACACAGCTTTCCTAATTTCATCCACAATGTATACCCATTAAGAGGAAGCATTAGCTTAACATTCATTAGTCTTCTCCTTGGCATAAGCTGTTATATTACAATAGGTACTGCAAAATATTGTAACATCAAAAGATTAGAGGACATATAAGTAAACTGTAGAAATCTCTTGGTAATTGTGCCATTCTAATCTATTGCACACAGGAGATTTCTTTGTATGTGTACTCACCTGTTTGTACAGTATATATGTGGGTGAGTATATTTCATCTAACACATATTACACTGCTTCCCATTAAATGAAATCTTAAATAAGTTTACAAATATTTTGCATTTGTAAAAGAAAAATTTCAGTAAAACATTAAAATATAAACAATTTAGGAGCATGATCTTTTTTATTACCTCATATAATTTATGGCTTAGAGAAGGCTTTCGCAGCTCTTCATCTTCCAGTGTTTCCAGCAGTATAAATAGAATACATAAATCAATATAGATATATCATGTAAGTATATAGAACTGTATTTCTCTATATTGTGTATTGCAGCTTCGCTCTTACAGATCATTTTTCACAAGTAACGACATTTTAAAGAAAGAACTGTTTTTGGCAGGGTTTACTTTTTAATCGCACATAAGAAAAATGTAAAGTTCTTATACAATAGCTGTGAGCAAACATCTATTGTATTTATAACAATAAAATTTCTAGTACTAATAGGATGATGATGATGCATGTTCTAGCTTAGGAAGCAAAGCTAACAGCATGAAAAGATCAAATCTTATGCAAAGCAATCATTTTGATTGAGATTTGATTTTTCCTTCAGCTATTATGTAAGTAAGTAAGTGGAGCAAGTAAGATACCTGGGAGGATACCTAGATGACAGAGGGTAGGAGATGAAAAGGCACAAAACTAAAGGAAGGAGCTAGAATTAGCAAGGCATCTGAGAACTGAGACTAGAAACTTCATGGAAAGATTTGAACATTGAAGAAGCTTGGAACTGCTGAGAATATGTGCTTTCTCTAGAGCAGTGGCCTCCAACCTTTTGGGTTCAAGGGACCAGTTTCACGGAAGGCATTTTTTCCGCAGACCAGAGGGACATGGAATTGCGCACTGCCTGGATTTTGTGCATACACAGATGGGGCTTCATTCGCTTGTGTGGCCCTGTTCCTGGTGGTTCATGGACCAGTGCTGGTCCGTGAGCTGTGGGTTGGGGACCCTTGTTCTAGAGCACAAATCTGGAGGGACCATGTTTCATAGAACTGCATTGTTCTTGTCTATAAATGTTTAAATGAAGATTCACACAAGCATACCTTACGTCAGCGGTTCTCAACCTGTGGGTCGCGACCCCTTTGGGGGTCAAATGACCCTTTCACAGGGGTCGCCTAAGCGTGCGCTAGCCCGCCACGCCCCCTTTGTCACCTCATCACGCGCGGGGAGGGGGCGGGGAGGGGTCGCGGCGGCGGGGTAGGGGTCGCGGCATTAGGAAGGTTGAGAACCACTGCCTTAGGTAGTGATAGTATACAGATGGTCTGATCTGGTTCTGAAGCCAGTTCATGCTTGGTAAAGTAAAAGCAATCAGCATATCATTCTACAAGCAACAAGAACACCACTGCCACATTAAATTTCAAGAAGAAAATCACTTACCTTTAAAACTCAAAACACCAAGTCATCTTATTCCAGGCTGTAGTTCCACCATGTTTATTCCTCAAGAGCTTATTTTAGAGCCAGACATCCAAGTTCTATGAACAAGAAGTGGCAAAAAAAAAAAAAAAGTGTTTCTACCAATGGTTCATCCTTTCCAGGAGAGCTCTGGGCTATCTTTCTCTTGGAAGTCTAGAAAACAGGAATGGAGAATATTTCTAGTAATAGAGAATCAATTTAGGAAATGACAACTTATCATCTGGACATAAAAGCTAAACTGGACTAATCCTAGTTAATGCTTAAATGGTATACTTCCAGGGACTACCAAATCGTGGGCCAAACGTAAAAAAAAAATGGTCTTGAAATAACCCATAGGAAAAAATGGGATCTGTCTATGTAAAGTTACAAAGAATCATGCTTGACTTAAGGGTATCTTTACCTTTATTAGAGAATAAGTTAATAAAACAAAACAAAATAATTCTTAAGCATCAATTTAAAGCTTGGAATTTAAATTTAAATTTAAATTTACTCATTGTTTGTTTCAGTATTGGCTCTTCAAAGAAAATCTGAATGTAAGTCTATTTTTAAAAAATTATGAGACCAGAGGAAAAACTTCCAAGCATAACTTCACAATGATTAAAACTTCCATTCCCATAACAGATTTTTGCACTTCTTCCTTCAGTTATTCTGTTCTGACTCTTTGGATAGTCTGAGTGATCTCCTATTTCAAATTGTATCTCTAAATCCAAATTGGGGTTTGTTTGTTTTTTGGTATGTTGATTCATAATCAAGTATAATTAAATTATAATTCATAATAATTATAATTTATATAATTATATAAATTAATTAAAAGTCATCTTTCTATCATCTAAGCCAGAGTTCCCCAACCTTTTCAGCTTTGTGGACCGTTGGGGGGGGGATGGTTCCGTGTGAGTGGCAGGCATGTGCGCCAGCTGCTGATGCAAATGGAGCACATGCACTCACCACTGCTTGCACAAGTGGGGATGCACACGTGCACACTTGCCCACCACTTCCGTGGCTTGGTTCCGAACAGCTCAAGGTCCGGTAATGGGCCACAGCCTGGGGGTTGGGGACCCCTGATCTAAGTATTTTTCTCCTTCATTTTTCCTTCCAGGGGCGCAGAGGGAGTAAAGAAACAGATGGATTCTCACTTACAGGTTGCAAGTTACTTTCCCTCTGAATGTTCACTTTTAGGAAATGCTATATTTTTTTCTCCATTTATAACCTCTGAGTATTTTAACACTACTATATTGGGGCTATTCTTCCAACTCTTCTTTATTATTACAGGAAGTTTCCCTGTAATAATAACCAGAAGAAAACACTTGTTTCTATTAAGTAATATGAAGCGCTATAGTTCCAAGTCACTCAACTCAATATTCATTATAAATGTCCTTGACAACCCACAATTAAATATTTTATGATTTCAATGCTTTAAGACCGCATTGAAGTCATTACGTTATTGAAAAATCCTTATTTGTGGGTTGAGGATCCTCTCATACAGCTGTTGAAAAGCTGCTATGCTAGTCATCTAAGCATTGATTATTAGTTTCCATTGAAATAAAATATTTAAAAAAACAGTCACATTTCTAGCCCCATAATAGATAATTTCAAGCAATAAAAAAGAAAATCTATGTAAGCAAAAGTATAGTTAATACTTGGTTTATTTACAAATATACAAGGCGATTGTGATTGAAAAGCATAGGATTTCAGCCCTTAGGGGAGGTACTTCTGCATCTGCAAATATTTTTGGTAATTTTCCATCCTCTTCCAACCATTTTCCAACATGTTCACCCAAACAGATCTATTGATTTTACAAACATATACACCGCTTTAAATGTCTTTTTTTTCTACTCAATTTCAGAGTGAAAAAAGTGAATTTCAGAAATTCTGCATTGGGCCATGAACCAATTCTATGAGTATCCTGAATCTTTCACAAGCCATTTGGCTGCTAAGGAATGTAATAAAGGCCAGCATGACCCCCCATTCTTAACCAGCTCTTTTGAAAAGTTGATATTGTAAACTACGGGGTAGAATAAGGCCTATTAATTTATTTAATTCATCTAACATTTATCTATTTTTTTGAAATATAAAGTAAGCTACAACATAAAACAACATAAAATTTTATTTAAAAATTCCTATGCAACAAAGTAAATTCATCCTACTAAAAGAGAAGGCGTGATCTTTTGATTTTTCTATGTAAACTAATCACATTGTGTCTTCAATGTGTATTAGTACACTGGCCCCCAAACGTTTGGGCACCAGGGACCGGTTCTGTGGAGAGAGTTTTTTCTGCGGACCAGAGGGGGCATGGTTTCATGTGCTGCATGGATCCCACGGATGGGGCTTCACTTGTTTGCATGGACTAGTTTCTGGTGCCAGTCCAGGGACCGGGGGTTGGGGACCCCTGCATTAGTAAGTACCTGTGAGACCTAAATGGCACTAAAACCTACTTTTTCCCTGATCAAGAAATTTACTTATAATCCTGTGATGATTTTTTTTCCAGAATTGTGATAGTGATGCAGCCTTTCCCTCTGTTCCTGTACATTTATTCTTTAGATACATCATAAGGCATTTTTTAAAAAGCTTTTCTTACAAGTTCTGCTATCATATAAAGAACAGTTTACATGTGAAAAGAAAATGCAACTTCTTTATATACTCTGATAAAAAGGCCTAATGCTTTTTATAAGAACAGCATGAGCCAAATAAATTGTTTTAGATTGAAGATGGATTAAATAGGCTTTCTCTATGCTAAAAAAAGTTTCCTTTATTATACTGTTGAGGTTGGGTTTGGGTTTTGAGTTCTTTGTTTTGTTTTGTTTTTTGGTGCATGTGTATAAGCTACAAAGCTTTCTTTGAGAAGGTTATCGGAAATGTTAACAGGAAGTTTTGCCTCACTGCTATTAGTTCTATAAAGATTAACCATTTCTGAAAATATGTTTTGCTACAACCAGTAACTAAATAAGCAGAAGCAGGAACTCTGAAAAGGTTTTTGTCTCATTATCACTCTAAAATAAATAATATTGATCAACCAGACAAGCAAGGAAATTAGATGCCATGGAGCTGATGAACTTGAGAGTGTTAATTCAAAAGGGAAACGGGAGTTTCTAAAGCTGAAATGAAATTCACATATGAGAGAAGAGTCCTTTTCAGTACTTTTAAAGCACTGGAAGACTTTAAAATTGAACTACAGGTAGACCTTTTTTAGTGGCCACAGTTGGGATTAGCAACTCAGTCGTTAAGCAAAACAGTCACTAAGTGAAATCTCAACTGTACTTACAATCTTTCTTCAGTTTTCCATTGCTTTACAGACCTGCAAAGTTCTTGAATGTGAGAACTGGTCATAAAGTTACTTTTTCATCACTGTTGTAACTGTGAACAGTCACTGTACAAGGCAGTCACTAAGCCAGGACTACTTGCATATGTAAACTTTATATAAAACAAAGAGATACGTTACAATCTTACACTCTGCATAAAATCAGAAATTTTGTTTATACATTATGGTGTTTTTCCCCCTTCAATGCAAAAGTCAACTGTCATGTGACAGTATTCTAGAGAAATTAGAGAAGTTTTTGGCTAGAGGAAGATTAATTTGCTGGACATTAGCATTCAGTATGAGAAGACATTGCTGATCTTACATTACCTAGCTCAGAAACTTTATAAAAAGCTGGTTTCCAGTGTTGTATAGGCAAATAATTGGAGGGTATGATTGTATCATCCTCTGATAGTTTCCCGTGAGGTGTTTGGGATGTATGAATTAAATGAAAAATAAGCTGTTGGAAAAACATTCTTCTTGCACTACTGAAAATCAGCTCAAATATTCAACCAAATCAAGGAGTAAAGTTTCTAACTAATGCCTGACCACTTCAGGTAAGCTTTGTTTAGTCTTTCAACAAAAAGACTTAAAAAAATCTGATGTATGTGTTGAACACTATCACATCTTAGAGAACTTTGTGTTTTCTGCTTTCTGAAATAAGCTACCTTTTTAGTGGCACTCATAATTTAGAAGCTTATCTCAAAGAAAGCTCATCAAACTCAATTTGTGGGGATATTTTACCTAATAATGTATATTTTACCTGTTTGGTCAGTATTTTGAATTCCTTGGAATAAGTGGCATTGTTGCTATATGCTTCACATATTGTTTTGAACTATTTTGTCTTTATGTAAGGCTTTTTGTGAGGAAAACTGGCATTTTAATTCCCCATGTGAGTAAAACTGGGTTAAATGAATTTTACAATATATTGCACTAGTCCCGAAAACTCGTTTTGATTTTGCAGACAGAATTCATGTAAGGTAAAAGACAGGCTTTTTGCTCAAATATGAAATTTGAGGTAGCTTATTAAAATGTATCTTAATCTGAAGTCTGCAACTAATTTACATATTTTAACTATGTATTTGTATGTAATAGTTTCATGGTATTTATCAGACTACTATTGAAAACACTGGCTTCAGTCCAAATTAACTGTTTGCTCAAGGAGTATTGGTTTCTATTTTCTGCATATATGCTCAGGGTTAAAATTTAACTAGTCTCTGGACTACAGTGGCTTGATAGAAATTGATAATCATTTATCTGAAGTAAGCCTGAATCATTTGAGGAAAAAAAACATCACTTTTACAAGTTTTGCAGCAATAATATTGTTTGCAATTGTAAATTTTTTAGAATAGCATTCCCCAACTGAAGACAAGGCTGCCTGGGAATTACAGGTAGTCCTCAACTTACAATCGGTCACTTAACAACTGTTCAAAGTTACAATGGGCCCTAAAAAGGGACATATGACCCCGATTTAAAGTTCCAACATCCAGCCCTCCTGCAGTCATTTAACTGCATTTTGGGCACTTGGCAACTGGCCCACATTTACAGCTGTTTGCAGCATTCTGCGATCACATGATCACGATTTATGGTGTTCTTTCTGGAAACCAGCATTTATTTCCATTTTTGGGGGGAGGGGAACCGCCAGAGCAAGCAATGGGTTTGCTTAACAACCACAGATTCACTTAACAACTATGATGATTTATTTAATTACTGCCGCAAAAGGGTTATAAAATCATGCACAGTCATGTGATGACCTGTTTTATGACTGTCATGACTTATGAATGAAATTGCACGGTTCAATTATGGTCATAAGTCAAGGACTTCCTGTATAGCAGTTATACTAAATTAACATTTCCGGAGTACACTGGATAAGGCTGTCTAAATTTTACTAACCTGGGCAATAATTATAGCAAAATAATCAGAGGTCTACCACTGATTCTGGCAATGACAAATTAAAGGTGAAGCTCTGAGGAAATATAAAAATGGCCAGATTCAAAATTCAGCCATGGTGGCAGACAAATAGCATGTAACTGTGGGTGGCAGGGAGAAGTATCTTGCTTGATCAGATGAAAATCTGTGCAATCTAGCACTCACTTTCAGCAGTGTCACTCATAACATTCCTCAAAAATTCACAAGCATCTTAAATAAGATTAAATGTCCTTTTATCTGGTGTCATTTTTGTTCATAGGTTAATAGCCATTGGCAGATGCATTTTCCATGAATCCAGCAGACTAATCTGCTAGGGAAGCTTCAAATTTCTATGTGGCTAGAAGAGTACATGGTGGTCCTTGACTTACTACCACAATTGAGCCCAAAATTTCTGTTGCTAAGTGAAGCATTTGTTAAGTGAGTTTTGCCCCATTTTATGACTTTTCTTGCCACATTTGTTAAGTGAATCACTGTAGTTGTTAAGTTAGTAACATGGTTGTTAAGTGAACCTGGCTTCCCCGTTGACTTTGCTTGTCAGAAGGTCGCAAAAGATGATCAAGTGACCTTGGACACTGCAAGAGTCATAAATATGAATCAGTTGCCAAGCATCTGCGTTTTGATCACATGACCATGGGGATGCTGCAATGGTTGTAAGTGTAAAAAACGGTCGTAATTTTTTTCAGTGCTGTTATAACTTCGAACGGTCCTTACACGAATGGTTGTAAGTCAAGGACTACCTGTAGTTGCATTTATGCATATTGTCTATCCCTTCTATCTACAGGATTACCTGTAGAGTGAATGACTTTCCTAACCCTAATTTCTGAGCTTAGCCTACTTCAGAAGGATTAGTATTAGTGATTAACTATGTGTGCTTGCGTTAGATATAATGCAAAGATGTACGTTAGATATAATGCAAAGCACAGCATTAGATAATGCAAAGCAACTCAGAGCAATGTTTTAAAAAAGATGCAAGTTAACAGACATCTCAGTACTCACCCTCCACTTTTTGATGTCCTTCTGAAGAAACCTCACCAAGAAAACTGCAAGGACTTGTCCAGACAGTCTCCAAGAGTCAATAAGGACTTAAAGGCGTGTACACACAAGAATAAGTATTCAATAGCAAAACATACTTTGAGTTCTTCATTATTTTCTGCATTGCTTATAGCAAGTTACTGGCTCAAAGTACTTGGTGGGGTGCGGGATCCACGAAGTTCTGCTCATTTGGAAAGACTTCCTGGTGGAATTGCAAACCCTGATCAGATGTCTTCGGGTCACTACTAGGCACTCTCTGAGATACTTATTTGCCAAGCTTTATTGAGCTAAAATAAGCTTTTCTGGGGGGGTTCATTTTGCCCACCCCCTCTGCTCTCTTGTATGCTTACTGCATAACTGAGAAAGCCGAGCACGTACCACCAGGCAGTCTATTTTGCACTGTTTCTTTGTACAGGTAGTCCTTGACTTATGACCACAATTGAGCCCAGAATTTATGTTGCTAAGTGAGAAATTTCTTAAGTGAGCTTTCTCCCATTTTATAACTTTCCTTGCCACATTTGTTAAGTGCTGTTGTTAAATTAGTAACTCGGTTGTTAAGTGAATCCGGCTTCCCCATTGACTATGCTTGTCAGTAGGTGGCAAAAGATGGGTCACACGCCCCCCCCCCCCCGGACGCTGCAACTGTCATAAATATAAACCAGTTGTCAAGCATCCAAATGTAAATCACGTGACCATGGGGATGCTGGAACGGTCACAAGTGTGAAAAACGGTCATAAGTCCCCTTTTCCAGTGCCATTGTAACTTCGAACCATCACTAAACGAACTGTTGTTAAGTCGAGGACTACCCTTATTTGGAAACACGTTTTAAAATCTCGATTCATTTATACAATAGGGTGTTTCGTAAAAAATGATAAAACAAATTCGCCCAGGGCAGTTTCCATCCTTTCGGTCGGGGTTCCGGAGAGCATCACCTCTGTTTTTCAACAAGAAAAAAACCGCAGGCCGCTTCGCTTTCAGAGCAGCCCGCTCGTTCTCCCTCCGGGGACATGCGAGAGAGGCGTGGCCGCTGTGGCGCGGTCTGTCAGCCAGCGGGCGGAGGCCACTGCCTGCCTGCCGCCTTCGCCTTCCTCAGCTTCGCCCAACGCTCCTCAGCCGCCGCCCGTGTAGCAGCGGTAGGTGAGAAGCGGCCAGGCAGCAGGCTCAGCCGCGGAGTGGGTAAGCACCGGCTCTTCGTCGGCAGCCTTCTCCCGGCCCTCAGCAGGGCAAGCCAGAGGGAAAAAGCGCGGTCGAGGCGCCAGGCGAAGCCACTCTTCGCTTGGCGCCCTTTGGACGGCTCGCCGGGAGGAAGGCTGGGGGGAGGGGGCATAGTGGAGTCGGGGCTCTGCCCCTTCGTCCCCTCTTTCCTTCCTGCTTCGCGCTCCGAGTTCACTTTGGCAAGGCTCCCGTTTTATAGCCGGCGCCGTTCGGTCACCCGTTGAGGGTCGGTTCTTCCGACCAAGGCCTTCAGCTATCTCTCCCGATACGCAGGTTCCGCCTTTGGCGGCAATTGCACGTGTGTATGGATGATGGGCTTGGGTTTGGCGGGAGAGGATTTCTGATTTTCTTTGCCGACTTCGCAAATGCCTTCTTTCCGAAGCCCGGAAAAACGAGCTTTCAGACTGTGGGGAGAGGAGGAGAGGAAGTTGGCTTTGCAGAGCAAGCTGAAAGGCTGTGGTCGGGGCTTCGTGATTGAAATGCCATGATAAGTTCCATATATGTGAAAAAAACAAAATAGATAAACTCTCCCCAAACCCAAGAAGAGAAATACCAAGGCTGCCCATGTATATGATAGTGCCTCATGCTTTGCACCCCTCAGCTCCATCAGTGTGTGGTTGCCTGCCCCATCTGAACCTACCAACTAATGTAGGGTACAAATTTGGCTACCTGCAGCAGGTATCTCTTTCGTTTAGAAAAGACTCCCATAAGGGAAGACCCACAAGATTCCCAACAGGAATAGCCAACAGCCCTGGAAACAGACTGGGCAAGGGAAAGGTATTCTAATGCAGTATAAGTATTTTTACTTCTGCTGGTAATGCTTTTTGTCCAGTGATTTCAGAGTCATAAGGAGTCTGGTTTTGTGTGTGTGAGAGAGAGAGGGGGGGGAGGGGGGGATAGTACAGATAACATTAGTAGTCTTAGGCTTGTGGATAAGGTAGGGTGGGATGGGATGGGATGGGATGAGATAATCTTTATTGTCATTTTTTTTTTCTGTGAGTACACTGGCACCCATTAAAAATGAAATTCTGTTGCTTCCATTCTACCACAGAGGGTAACTCACAGTTCAAAAATTGATCAGTCTGAATTTATTTGAAACTGTTTTTTATTAATATACAAGGAGAGATTTTCCTTTAGCATAGGATAGTGGAAGATGTGCTGAGTTCAAGCAAAAGAATATAAAGTTTAACCTCCTGCTTTTATAATAAGATATGAGAGGGATTTCTTCAGAACAGGATAGATTTAGAACATGAGGCTACTTTGTAACACAAAATTGCAAGGTGCCACACTCCTTTTCCAATCACCAGTGAACTGTACATTCTTTCTGGATACTTTTTGACATTCATCCTTGCCTTGATTTTTCTTCTTTCCTCTCTCCCTTCTCAACAATCCTTTGGGCATATTTAGTACATTGGCCATTGTACTGCAGGCTAATTCTGCTGCCTGCCGGCTGCCTGTAGTTCAGCAGTTCAATTCTCAAGAGTATATTAACAGGGGTGAGATAGGGTGCAGCCTAATCAGGAGTGACAGTTAAAGTCTGGATTCCTTTACCTAGAACAAATATAATAATATTCTTTAAAATTGTTTTGGTTCAGAGCTGTTTTTCCTCGTTTTTGAAATTGTAGTGCTGTCTTTCTGTTCTGGCTTGTTTGTTGCTCACATTTTGAAGCCTTATATGTAACTGGTATCTGTAGTATATGGATGGGGTATTTTGCTATTCTGGATTTTAATTTGAATGTTGCCTCGAAAAGTCTACCTTTGTAGAAAATATAATATAGTTTTGTCCCACCTATCAGGGGAAGGGGGCGGTGCGGGCCACTAAAAGGATACTGGGGACCACAAGTGGCCATGTGGCCTATGTTTTACTCTTTGGATGGTCTTTATGTTCTCAATTACAGTTATTATTAAACTATTGCTCTGACTAGTCATTTTTCCCACCTTCCCCCGTTTTATTTTCTCAAAGTCTTACAAAACATTATTTTGGAGTTACCATGTGAAATATATAAGACAAGTCAGTGGAGATAAGTACTGTTTGCTGAGAGCTGTGCTATTCCAGATATTCAGCCAAGGTCTTCCTCTCCCATCATGGACTAAGGCCACAGATATACTAAAGGTAAGTCACTCACCGGCTCAAGGTTGTTGGGGGCAATATGCTGACTCTATAAACCGCTTAGAGAGGGCTGTAAAGCACTGTGAAGCGGTATATAAGTGCTATTGCTATTCAGTCTCCAGGGTCAACTGCCTCTCTTCCTCTTTAGATTTGGTTGTTTGAAACATATGCATTTCTGCAAACCTTAAAATCCCTGCAAGCCTGTTGGCTGATGTCATTTACATGAGAATCCATATTTAAGAATTCTTTATTGAATACATATGCAAAGAAGCCTTGTAAGGAGTGTATCATTAATCTATCTAGGCTACTAGTCTCTATTCTGGTAGCGGAATGGATTCCTAGGGACTCATAGAGCTATTTGGGTAATTTAACTGCAAGTGCTGAGGATTAAAATGGAACCATGATTACATGGCCATCAAGCTATAGATCCTCCATGTGAAAATTCAAAAGTTTTCTTCAAAGTTTTGCCTTAATTCTGTTCTTTTCTTGGTGTTTTGTAAAGAAGAAGCTTTACAGCATTCTTCAGATATAATTGTCTCTTGGCATTAGCTAGTACTCATGTGCTGTTGAAGAAAGGAAGTGTTTTCCATCAAGAAAATATTGAGGTTGAAGTTGCAAAACAAAAGAGCAGCTTTTGAGGCTTGTGGTTGTTGAGCTGCAAATTTGAAATAGCTGTGCAGTTGTTTACAAAACCACACTGGTATGGGTGTGGCATGCAAATACAAAGAAATAAAATCAGCTGTTGTTGGTTCTGTTCCTTGTTTTTGAAATTCTGAATCCAAAGTCCAGGCTCATGTACAATTCTTTTTCAATCCCCTTTTTTCTTTGAGAGATGTATCTCAAGCTAATTAAGTGTGGGTGGATAGTATTACAGTAAAGCAGAGTGTGATCAAACTGATCAAAAATACAGTATCAAACTGGAGTGAGATATTCAAAAGGATACCATCACATTCAACCATGGACTCTATTTCTTCAACATTTTTATTAGATACTTGTATGGAGAGGTAAAGGGAATATTTGCAGATGATATAAAACATGACATACATAGTATCCTATAATAATTTATATATGGTTCGATAAGTTAAGAGAAATGGTATAAAATAACAGAAATTTAACAGAAAATGAAAAAGTGCCCTTTGTGGAAGAAAATCAAATACACAGGAATAGAATGGGAGATATCTCACTTGGAAATACTATTTGTAAACAGGTACTTATAATAGTAGTTTTTGCAAACTGAATATGAATCAGCAATGTGATAGGAGTGCAGAAAAGATAAAAGCCGTTTTGGCTGCATGAGCAGAAATGTAGTTTCCAAATTCTAAGAAATAGTAGTTCACCTTTATTTTGTTGGTCAGACCATACCTTGAGTATTGTATACAGAATCAGACAAGCAGCAACAGAAAGCAGGTTGATCGAGGACTAAAACTGAATCCTGGAAGAGAAATTAACAGAGCTGGGAATGTTTCTCAGTAGCAAGAGGACACTGGGCCGAATATGATAGGATTTGATAGAAGTTCAAAACCTATTCTCTGCCCCTCTAAAATGCAGGACATAGTATGAATTTAAATTAAGTTAAACACATCCTTGGAGAAAGACGTTCCCTGAGGATGGGCTCCAGCATGAGTCCAAAAGTTTGAAGACTAAACCTCTGTCCTGGTGGCCAACCCAGATTGGATCCATGAATTTAAGTTCACAGAATCAAAGTTGTAGGATTGAAAGGACCTTGGAGGGCTTCTATTCCAATCCCCTGCCTAAGGCAGGAGTCCTAGTACCCTCGGATAAATGGCTGCCCAATCTTTTCTTGAAATCCTCCAGCAATGGAGCACTCAATTCCAGGAAGCAAGCTGTTCCACTGCTTAATAGCTTTACTGTGAGGAAATTCCTCCTTGTTTCCACGTTGGACCAGCTTCCATCCATTTCTTCTTGTCCTACACTCCAGTGTAAGCTTCTCTATCATGTCTTTGATCTTTGCACCTGGGAGACAACTTGAGAGCTTGTCTAGTCTGCAGAGTGCTGATTCTGTTCCTCTGAGAAGTCAGTGACCAATCACCACCACCACATTCCTTTTCCTCTTTGGGGCACCCAGCAGACTCCACTTCTCTGTGACAGTCTGAGCTACTTTTCTTTCTGTCACTGGAACAGAAGACTCTTCTTGATGAAGACTCTTCTTCAGATGTCTGCATGTCTTCTTCCAGAGGGAAGGTATGAAATTGATTGTTAAGCTCCAGTGGCAGGGATAGTCTTTTCGGTTCTTTTCTTCTCCCAGTGACATGCAGCCATCACTCCTCCTCTAGGGTTCCATTTTTCCTGCTAGTTGTTTCTTCCTTGCTGTGTTCAGTTTGTAGACCGACTTCTGCCTTTTCCTTTTCTTGATTTAGATTCTTAATTGTAAGATTTGCGTGCCGTTAAACATGGAGGCCACTAGGTTGATCCGATGAAATGAGGTCCTCTTTTTTCTGTTGCTCATGGTGAGCTCTTCTTCAGTCTCAATGCAAACACTCCCAGTGAGGCAGTAGCTACAAAAGGAGGAGTTCTAGTAAGAATAGGTTGACAGTGGAACCAACTACCTAGTATTTACTGGATAGATTCCAACAGGGATTAAACCAGGGGTGAAATCCAGCAGGTTCTGACAGGTTCTGGAGAACCGGTAGCGGAAATTTTGAGTAGTTTGGAGAACTGGTAGCAGAAATTTTGAGTAGTTCAGAGAACCAGCAAATACCACTTCTGGCTGGCCCCAGAGTGGGGTGGGAATGGAGATTTTGCAATATCCTTCCCCTGGAATGGGGTGGGAATGGAGATTTTGGAGTATCCTTCCCCTGCCATGCCCACCAAGCCACGCCCACCACGCCACACCATGCCCACCAAGCCACGCCCACAGAACCGGTAGTAAAAAAAATTTGGATTTCACCACTGGACTAAACAGTCATCTGTCAGAGATAATGCATTTAGCAATGGACTCAGTGGCCACCCAACAATATATTGTTCTGTGTACAGGCCTGGTTTTCTTTTTGCTTTCTAATCCAACAGAAAATTAGAAAGAAATTATTTAAAGGGGATCAGGACTCTTTCAGTCTGTTAGGCTAATTTTCCAAAAAAAAAACAAAACAGAATAGAATGAGGCCAAATTTGGCTTGCCAGACGCAGTGGAAAAACACACCAACAATTAAAGAGGATCCAACAATAATTTTATTGAAGTTAGCACATTGCAGTGAGTCACTGGTATCCTGCTAAAAAGAATGAAGAACACCAGAAAATGACTTAACAAGCTCTTATATAAGGTTACAATGATTGAAGATAAGCATGTACAGTATATGCACATTGGACCATTGACAAATAATTGTCTTACAAGTTGTAAGGAATACAGCTATGGATTTAGGAAGGAATCTGTTCCTCTGTGCCAGGAAAGAGAACATTTTGTAATGCAGGATACTGAGAACTGTGATAACTAATCAAGTTGATTGTTGTTCTAACAGTTTGAACCTGTATCCCTTTTTGAAGGGGAGAGTTATAAATCCATCTGTTATTAGTGTCCTTGAGAATGTTGTAGTTTATGGAGACATGCAATTTGTGAATTCTTGTCTTAGGTTCCAGGGGATATACGGTATATCATGGGAGAGTAGTTGTGACATGCATATAGGAGATGTAGTTTAGCAATTAAGACTATAGATAAATTTACTTTTACATTAAAGAAATAAGGAATGGCAAAGATATTCAAGAACTACTGATGACCTATGTATGAACTCACAGAAGGAATGCAGAATGCATGGAAGAATCCAGCAAAAAATCCAGCAAAAAAAAAGTTCATGTTCAAAAATTAGTCAGATTTATCTGGAGGAATATACAGTTGGGTAGTGGCCAACTGCACTCTTGCAAACCCCTCCCAGAATAGATTCTATTATTAGGGGGTTTGGAAAGAACTCCAAAAGTTATGCTGTAGCTTTTGCTACATAAAAGGCCTCTTATAGAACCATTTGCCTTGCCTTGCAGTAACAATTTGAGATTGTTGTTTTTAACCTTGACCTCTGCTATCATGAAATTTCTTATTCTCACCACCCTGTCAGCTGAATGTCTTAGGCAACGCAAACATATGGTAATAATTTCAATTTTTTTTAAATCTTGCATTACTTATGACAATTATATATTGTTCTTGGAAAAAAATAATTGTTGGAAAGACTGTCAAAACATTTTGCTTTGTCTACAACACACTAAAAAAAGTGTAATGAACTTTCTTATTTATGTTAGGTAATGCATAAGTGGGAAAGGAGTAAACTAAGCAATTGCTCACACTTTAAATGGCCCACTCCATATGATACAAAGGTAGGATAAAAATAGAGATGTTGTAAATGCCCCATCATATTTGAGGAAGGTTGAACTGAAGCTGAATCCTTTATCTAGACGGTTAGAATCAGGATTGTTATTTTTACCATAGAATTGATTGCAAATTTTCTTTCCTGACTTGCCAACTGTTTGGCCAGTTTATTCATTAAACTAATATCCCATCTTTTGTTCAGAAGTTTACATAGCCTTTCCTTTCTTTATTTGTGCCTTTGTTCCTTTCACTTTTCTGATACTAGAAGGAAATTAAGTACCCTCCACAGGGATGTAATGTGACTGCTTACTTAGAAGCTGTCCTACTCAATATTCACCCTTTTATTATGCTCATTTTTCCTTTTTAATTATATGACTTGTCATATTTTAAATATATATACACACCTGATGCTGTATTCTTTCTAGGAAGGACACTCTGTCTCTGGGAGTGGGTTCCCACAACACGGCTGACCCAGTCTAGAGAGAAGCACAAATGAGTGGGGATCCAGTGCCAGATTGTCAAGGGAACTGAGGGCTACCCTAATTGCATAAGGAGTGCCATCCTTCAACAAACTTCACCCAACTTCACAATGGCTAACAGGTTATCATTTCTTGGATTTTGTGTGTTTTTACATTGAAAAAATAAACAGAAGACAAATGTGTAGTGGCCAGATCAGAATTGGAGCCATGGAAGGGGAAGGCTTAGCTTCCCTCCCCTCCTCTCATTTCCCATTTGAGAATAGCCCTATTTTCAAATGTTTTTAGTTTGTCTTTCCCTGTACAATAAATTAAAAGGCTGCACCTTCTTCCTGGGTATGTGTGACACAGGAGTCCCAAAATAGGAACATTAATTTGGCCTTATTTTTAGGAATTCTGAGGTTAGGTTGGGTCACTTTTTCGCTTTAGGGCCACCCAGGATGGATTTTGTAGTGCCAACAACATGGACTTTGCAGTAGTGTTGTACTTGCTAACTAACATAATTATTTTGCATTTTAATTCTACTCATTTTTCTCTCGTTTTAAAATTTAATGTTCATGGTTTGATTGATAACGTCTAACATTCTTAATCTTCAAGATAAAAAAACTGTCTTTGTTCCTCAGGATAGGATAGGAGGTCTGGAGTTTGTCACTTTAAAACAGCTGCAATCCAGGAGAAAGACACAGCAGCTTTAATGCTTCTTTTATGCTCTTCTGTATTCAGAAACATGTTTGGGGGATTTAGTCGAACGTATTTCACAGCCCCTGCCTGCTGCAGCATGTTGTGTAACCATGGCCTGAAATGGATGTCTGAGGCATATTTTTGTATTCTTTAAGGAGGACAACCCTTGTATCTTTTTTTTAAAAAAAGTTTCATTTGCTAACATGTAAATGTCATGAAGCTTAATCACTCCTTTCTCTGTTCTAGGCTAAAATGGAGTACAGGCTTGAAGCAGAACTGACTGCCTCTCCTATTCCCTGTTACAAGCAGCATAGGAACAATTTGGGTTAACTATGACAGTGTTTGCTACTGCTCTTTGGTTTTGTAGGCAACTATGTGCATACCTAGTTCATCTCCTGAAAAGGTCAGTTTTAAGTGAGAAATCTGAGAATTCATTTTGTCTAGAATACTGTTTATAGTATCCAGTCAAATGTTTTTGGAGCCTTACAGTACAAACTTACTTAATAAATAGAAGTATAACAGAATATTTCATTGTGGAGTATTTCCTGTTTGGGACTCTACCACTCCCACATCATTGCCTCCTGTTTGTTTGTTTTTTCTTTCTTTCAGCATTTTGTTCTGCAGATGCCAAGCATGCTTAGTGGTTACTGACAAAATTTGGGGAGGAGGAAAAGTGTCTTTCTTAGCATTTTTCCTTAAAAGTTCACTTCTACAAAATTTGGAGTTCAGTTAAGCCCACTTAGAATTTCAACTGGCTGTACTGTAGAAACCTTGGTGCTCATAACTTTTCATCAAAAAGAGGGGAAAATATACCGCTCCTGCATATGTCTTTACCTATTACAGTTAATAGGTAAATATTGATAACTATCATTTAATTTGAAAGCCACATGATGCTCTGCTTTTCAATAGCACTTAGACTTATATACCGCCCCATAGTGCTTTATAGCCCTCTCTAATTGGTTTACAGAGTCAAAATATTGCCCCCAACAATCTGGGTTCTCATTTTACTGACCTTGGAACAATGGAAGGCTGAGTCAACCTTGAGCCGGTCAGGATCAAAGGAATGGAACTCCTGGCAGTGAGCAGAGTTAGCCTGCAATACTGCATTCTAGGCCACCACGGTGTTTAACATATCATATGCTCCCAGCCAGTGTGGTTTGTAAGCTCTGGTTTATGGTTTAGTCTGTTGTATGAACCTGAAAAAATGTGATTTATTCAGTTAATTGATTAAGCAGACTATACCATGCCATACTTTGTGAGCCCAGCATTTGTTGCACAAATAAATACTTTTCTGTCGTCCCCAAACTTCCAACTAGCTTTCTCAATGTTATAAAGTTGTGTGAAATCTTAGTTGCTTCACATGCTCTGACTGCTGATCTTTTGTTTGGATTTCAGATGCAGCAGATACCTACAGAGAATATTCACAAGTAAAATTTGTGGTTTTGTTATGTCTGCATGTGTGTGTGCTAAAAAAACCTTTCATAATGTAAACAGATTCATTTTATTAAGTCATACTTGACATTTTGTTTAGATAACCAAAGTGTTTGGGATGAAACTGATTTGCTCACTTTCTGTGCACAAGAATGGAAAGGAGAAACAGAGCAGGCGAAACAAATGAGAGAGGTAAGCTGCCAAAGCACAAAATGGAGTTCTTTTCGGTGACTGGACAATCAAAATGTCTTCCATGTTGGGACAACAGTGATATCTCAATATACAAGAAGTGAGATATCAAACTGAAAGTTGCATAACCAAATCTTGTCTTCTCTACTGAAATTGCATGTTAAGCTCAGAACTATTTTCAAAATGGGGAGAAAAATGTAAACATGTTTGAATATAGTTTTAACATTGTAGATTAAAAGTATTAATTCATCTTGTGTACTGTTCAGAGTACTGGACTAGAACAGGCAAGTCCCAGGTTCAGTACCCCATTCAGTTATGTAGCATGTTTGGTGACTGTGGCATAGCTGCTGTTGGGAAACTACCAGCCAGGCAAGGAATCACGCAGGGAGTGACCTAGGACTGACTACACACAGACACACAGACACACCTGAGTTCCATGGAACTTTATCTCCTTGTTCCCAGGAGGTGACGAGCAGTCTGGAGATTCTTGTATTGTAGGTAGAATAAAGTGGTCAACTTGAACTTTCAGACGTGGATCTGGTTGCTTGCGCCTGACATGTAACATCTCTCAGCTCAATGTAATTCACAGGATTTTCATTTTGCTGATAAAAATGGGGGAGGATTTCATGTATATTGATGTGAGCTAAGAGATT
This sequence comes from Thermophis baileyi, assembly GCA_003457575.1. Lineage (NCBI taxonomy): Eukaryota > Metazoa > Chordata > Lepidosauria > Squamata > Dipsadidae > Thermophis > Thermophis baileyi. The sequence continues at coordinate 24,580 of QLTV01003776.1, forward strand.
ACAAAAATTGGTAATCATATTTTTCTTTAGTTATAAAATTAAGTCTTGGGAAGTTGTACTGTCTGAAATAAAGAGAGCCAGTTTGGTCTAGTCAAGGCACCGGGCTAGAAAGCAGGAGAGTTCAAATCCCGCCTTAGCCATGAAGGCTAGGTGGGTGACTTTGGGCCAATCACACTCTCTCACCCAACCCACCTCACAAGGTGGTTGGTGTGAGGAAAATAGGAGGAAATGTTCGCCACCTTGAATTATTTGTAAAAACATAATAAAGATTAGATATATATAAATGACAGGTTTAAAGAAATTAGGATGATAATAGAATAAAGAGCAGTTTTCCAAGTTCCCTAATTTTGTTTAAATGAAAGAGGATGTTTTTCTCTCATATATATTTTTGCCCATTCATTTATTAGATATATAACCAGATTGTAGACATAAACTTTCCTGCAAAGTAATTTGGGCTTAATGATTGACCTAAAATGAGATTCCTTGGGTGAATAATACCGTAAATAGGGGTAATTTCTTGAACAATTAAGTAAAGTTGCTCTATTTTTTAGTGATGATCTGAGGTCTCCCTGAATTAATATTGAGATTACCCTCTTGTTTCCAAAGAGGGTTCATTTTGACTGCATTTCTGTTGGCAATTCTCAGTTTTGTTTTATGTTTTGTTTAATTCATTCTGACTTACTGCATATTAAGCTTGTGAGAATTGGGAATAGTTTGTGATCTGTTATTATGGTGTGAAAATTGTGTAATTTTTAAAATGAGCAGTTTGAAAGAGAAACATTATGCTACATTGATAAACACTTTTTTCCTGCTATTAATTAAAGGATTGCTTGCTACACTATAAATCTTTTTATACCTGAGATCATTAGCAGAAGCTAACATTAACAACAAGAGTATATTAACAGGGGTGAGATAGGGTGCAGCCTAATCAGGAGTGACAGTTAAAGTCTGGATTCCTTTACCTAGAACAAATATAATAATATTCTTTAAAATTGTTTTGGTTCAGAGCTGTTTTTCCTCGTTTTTGAAATTGTAGTGCTGTCTTTCTGTTCTGGCTTGTTTGTTGCTCACATTTTGAAGCCTTATATGTAACTGGTATCTGTAGTATATAGATGGGGTATTTTGCTATTCTGGATTTTAATTTGAATGTTGCCTCGAAAAGTCTACCTTTGTAGAAAATATAATATAGTTTTGTCCCACCTATCAGGGGAAGGGGGCTGTGCAGGCCACTAAAAGGATACTGGGGACCACAAGTGGCCATGTGGCCTATGTTTTACTCTTTGGATGGTCTTTATGTTCTCAATTACAGTTATTATTAAACTATTGCTCTGACTAGTCATTTGTCCCACCTACCCCCTTTTTATTTTCTCAAAGTCTTACAAAACATTATTTTGGAGTTACCATGTGAAATATATAAGACAAGTCAGTGGAGATAAGTACTGTTTGCTGAGAGCTGTGCTATTCCAGATATTCAGCCAAGGTCTTCCTCTCCCATCATGGACTAAGGCCACAGATATACTAAAGGTAAGTCACAAAATAAATGATGATCTACAGAAAAAAAGATTTTTTTGAATGTTTAGATTTTTAAAGGCATTATTATAAAAGTGGAGACAACTTCGATTTCAAGTATAGCAGAACTGTGCTAATGTAACTTACCTCCCAATTTTTCAGGAAAAAAAAACACGATATAATAAACTGGAAGCATCTCTTATTTGGAAGTAAATATTCTCTTTGAAACATTAGGATGAGGAGGCAGAGGTGAATCATACTTGTTATCCCTATGCTTGTAGCTTTCACCTACAGGTAGTCCTCAACTTATGACCAGTTGCTTAATGAATATTCAAAGTTACAACAGACTCAAAAAATAGTTATGACCCATCCTTGAAATTACAACTGATGCACCACCTCCACAGTCACATGATCAAATTTCAGGTGCTTAGTGTCTGGCTCACATTTATTACAAGTTGTAGTATCCCATGGTCACATGATTGTGTTTTGTAGTGTTTGCTGTTTTTCAGCACAAAACGCCAATTGGATAGGCTGGTTTCAGACTTACAACCATGTAATTCACTGAATAACTGCACGATTACCTTAATGATCGTGGTGACTCACTTACCGTCCATTGTAAAAATGATCATAAAGTTGTGTCCAGTCATATGTCAACTTACGACCACAACTACTTATGACCAAAATTCCAGGTTCAATTGTGGTCGTAAATTGAGGAATATCTGTAGACAATTTAGGGGATCCTAATTTCCTGTTGAACTTCTCCACTGAAGAATCAGCCATGCTCTTTTTTTTTTCCCCAGCTCCCTGAAAAACTTCTTTATTCACAAGGATGTAATTGGATCCAACAGTACAGCTTTGGATCACAACGATATACAGGTTCAAATATACTAGGAAAATTACGTAAATGTATTGAAGCATTAAGAGGACAGGTAAGTGGGTAGATATTAAGGGATAAATAAAAGTCTAAAGCTTACTAGTGCTGTAACTGTTATTAGCTAGTAAACTATTAGGAGTAATTTCTATTAGCATAAGTAGCTAACTAAAACTCAGGTCAACCAATCAATATATGGTTGTGGAAGCATATAAATATTGAAAGTAACATTTCAAATGCTAATTTTTTAAAATGTTTGATAATATTCCTGAAAACATATTTTATAGTTATTTTACTTTACAAGATATTGCATACTTATGTAATCATGAGTTAACATTTCTTTTAGTATCTCAGAAAAGCATTGTGGTTTTGATAATCTGCAAATATATTTACCTTATTTGAGGTTAAAAACTGTTGGTTTAGCCCCTCAAAACTGCTTAAAGGTGTAGTTCTGTTATGTTATATTAATATGTAGCCTCTCTTGAAGAACATCCCTTTGAAGGAAATATATTATTTAATGAATTGACAGCATTATATATAGTATCTTTCATAGCTGTGAACCACTCCGTGAACTGGTGGAATATTCCTTATTTAGCATACCAGCCGTTCATTCATTTTCTCTTTCTAGATGTCATACTCCATTCTTTTTCTCTCCATTTTTGTCTTTCCCCCTTTCCAAAATAATCAGTCAACTTCCTCAGTCCTCACTCAGCTGTCCTAGGGTTGCTTTTTTCTTCTTCTTCTGGAAGTTCTTTCCTCCAGCTTGGTTCTTACAGGTGCCTCAACCTAGTAATGCCTACCTCTTTTATGAAGATCCATTTTCCTGTGAGTAGATAAGATACCAAAAATATTTTCACCAAAATAAAACAACTGTTCCCATAGATCCGAAGAGCTAATTTTCTGTCATCCTATTCTCTTTTGTAGTGGATGGAAATCAGTGGTATTAAAGAACAAGCTCAAAGACAGAGTTTTTGCAATGCTCTTTTTACTGGTGGAAGCATGGAGCATAAGTTCTATGAGGCCATAAAATTCCTCATGCTCTATCAAGTAATAGAAGCTTATGAACGCTTGGCCAGTAACCAGGAATGCATTCCAAACTTCTTTAGTGACCTTTTTAGACGGGATACTTCTTTGGACCCTTTAAGTTATATGATGAATCATCTGAACTCAATAGGAGACAGAAGAGGTCTTGATCAGGTAAATGCAAAACAAAATGTAATAAATTTTGGCATTAAAAAAGAACTTAGGAGGCTTAACCTGATTTACTTCTATGATGTCCAGAGCAAGAAAATTAGTCTTAGGCTAAGATTTTATGCAGTATTTTTAAATCACAGGGCTTAATAAGCAATCAGTTTTCTGTTTCTGCTTATTTTGCAAGGTTTTTTTATTTTTATTTTTCAAATAGAAGGAAAAAGTTATGGAGGGGACTGAAGCTACATCTTCTGATCACACTCCAATTTTGTTTTTGTTTTTGTTTTTTGATACCAGAGAAAGGCTTTTTTATTCTCAATGACTTTTTATGTTTCACAAAAGCATGAAAGTTGTAGGATCCAATCTGGGTTGGTCACCGGGACCAGAGGTTCTGTCTTCCGAGCTTTTGGACTCGTGCTGGAGCCCATCTTCAGGGAACTTGGATATTCAATTTTACAGCTACTAAGATTGTTGGTTGAGCAGGCACAAAAAGAGCCAGGGAAGCGATTGAAGCCTGGGAAACAGGCTTATCAAGTACTTTTATAAGGTGAGGGCTGGACAGCCAATGACTTAATAACCAGTCATCAACACACCCCAATCAACATCTAAAAAGCCACATACAACAGGCACCATATAAATACTACTCACAGAATGGCACACACTCTGCTAGAGAGAAGTTCCCTGAAGATGGGCTCCAGCACGAGTCCGAAAGCTCAGAAGACAAAACCTCTGGTCCCGATGATCGACCCAGATTGGATCCTACAACATTATCCCGGGACACATATATTTGCCTTAATTCATAAAAAGTATTATATGGGGAATCTGCTGCTTTTACCTTTTGCCACATTTAGTTCACTTTTTGTGTGTGTGTGGAATGGAAGTGGAGATCACCCTGCCCATTAATTTTGGAAATAAAATACCTGATATGTCACAAATATATTAACTTGATTGGCCATACCTTTTTTCCTCAGAGCTCTCTATATTTTGCCACATTTTTATTGCTTTTAAAGGTCTAATTGATCTAGTTTGAAGACTATATTGCTTGAAATGGGAGGGGTTTGGCATGGTTCAGAGGGAAATGAATTACTGTACTTCCTTCCCTGAATCAACAAGTTTTATGGGCTCATGTCCATCAGAAGCTAAGATATACACATTATGAGAAAAAAAGTAGCCAAATTGACCATCTTAATTATGAATTAATTTACATGAATTGTACATTATAACTTGTCTTTTCTATATTGTGAGTTTCGCTTTTTCTCCTCCACAGATTGATCTATTTCTTCTCGAGCATTCTCTTGAAGTAAAAATAATAGTTTATAGGTTGTGTAAGATTAATACCAAAGATTTCCTAGAAACATACACAGAGGAATATCAGAGGGATTGGTATGAGGTCCTCCTTCTAACTGAAGACGACTGTCATTATCACATTCCTGTTGTTAAGATATGACTACTTGAGGCTGACATATATTTCCACATCAAATCCTTCTGAATAAATTTGTTCAGATGAATGGTATGCTGTATTTAAGAAATATCTCTGCTAAATAAAAATATGTATGAAACAGTTGTTGGTCAGGCTATCTCTCAGATAAATCTACTCCCAAATTTTTTATTTGTAAGGAATAAAATGATGAAATCATGTATTTCAAAGTTCTCACTACAAATATGCTGAAGGCTCTAGTTTATGGTATAACCTGGTTATTATAATGCCAATTGACACAAGATTGTGTATTTGTATTAAGATCCATTTGTATTAGAGATAAAAGTGCCACAAATTTTAACAATAATTATAATTCCTTGACCTCTGGTAAATAAGCTGTCATTCTGAGACAAAAGTGATTGAAGGATCTTTAATAAAAAGAGCTTCCACATCTTCTCCATCTCACACTTTATCTAAAGAATTCAGCAAACTATAATGTAAAATACGTACATGTATAATATAAATTGTAACACTGGAACACTCAAAAGTCCATGGAGATTAGAGAGAAAGAGCTATGTCTGCTTATATACAACACTAAGCTAAAAGTTGGCTTGTTTCTTTTTTAACTTGGTGTGATAAGTTACAAACTACAGTGCACAGAGTAACAGATTACAGTAAATCTGAAAACAAGCTGACCACTTTATCTGATTTGTGCTTACTGCTACACATCAGAAGGGCTATACAATATTTTCTGAACTTAGTCATTGGAATTTAAGCCGTTGCACAAAAGTTGTTCTCTCTATCAGTTCCTTCAGAAATCTTAAAAAATTACTTCAGACTACTTAGTTTACTAAAAAAAATACCCTGATCATTTATCGTACAATGTAAAAGCAAAAAGCATGTCATATTCTTAGTGTACAGTGCATCTAATCATTTTCTCAGTCAAGTAGTTATAACAAACTTTTACAGCCTGTGGACTTCAATCAGCCAAATCACTTTTGCAAAATTGCCATGTTGTATTTTTAACAAATTATTTCTATATAGTATGTATGTCAGTAAGCATAATAGAGAGCTATGATTGTAAAGCTATTGTTTTAATATATTTGTATAATTCTACAGCTTGCATTATTCCATGTCTTGTATTTGTTAATGATTATTGAAAGTGTTGTACAGTCACTGAAGCCCCAGCTTTAGTTACTGAAAGGTAGTCTAGTACTGAAAGAACACACAAATTTAGCTAAGCACAATTTGGCCCAGTATGTTGTATGAATCCAGACCATGTGGTTAGTTTGTAATAGTTCAGTGAATCATTCCAATCCAGACCACTGTATTGGGTGGACCACAGTGCAATGAGCTAAATACATTTTGTGCAAGCACAGTCAGACTCTCATTTTTTCTGGAGTATTATCCAGATCCCCTCAAACTAATGTTCACTGGCTAAAGCATTAGGCAATCTGATTTCTGTGCCTAAAGCCATTTTCTACAATAGCGTTTTCCAGCTTGCAGCCATTGAAAAGCATTTGGATACAGTTCCTGTTATCTCTCACCAAAGGTCAGTTCTGGAGGAAAGTGATGGAACTATAGTCCAGCATGCCCAAAAATAAGGTGGGAAAAGTCATTCTGTACTTTTGTGGAATTACAGTATGCATATAGCCATTTTGCAACATACTGGAGCAAAATTTTAGTTTTATATTGTTTAATCATTCTGATTTTATAGTAGACTTTAATGATTTGCTGCTTCTCTTGCATCTTTGAAAGACATTTGTAAATCACTCAACCTCAGTATAGTTTAATGTTTAAAATGAAAGATTGGGCACCATGTCCTTGTGAGAATAGAACATATTCACAGAGTAATATACAGGTAGTCCTCGACTTATGACCACAATTGAACCCAAAGTATCTCTTGCTGAGTGAGATATTTGTTAAGTGAGTTTTACCCCATTTTATTACCTTTCCTGACACATGTGTTAAGTGAATCACTGCAGTTATTAAGTGTGTAACACCGTTGTTAAGTGAATCTGGCCTCCCCATTGACTTTGCTTGTCAGAAGGTCACAAAAGGGGATTAGTAAAACCATGGAAACTTACTTCTGAACTAACTTTACAAATGATGCATTAGGTAATTATGATTTATAATAAAAACAAGCTAATATTCAGTACAGAGAAAACAAATGAAGATGTGAAAACCAAGGATAAATTAAAATAATATGAAATTGTTCATTTTTTATATATTTTCAGTATTGCTAACAAATTAGCAACTACAATGTTGTTTTTTTTAGATGAACAGGGATGTGAAAGAAGGAAGTTGCTGTTCAAACACGATAGTCGGCAAACCATGCTGACATTTTGTGGAACATCATCTGTCTTTTTAAACTTGGAGGCAGAAGATATAAGGATACTGGGGCGGGTGGGGGGGAGTTAGAAGGAGAATGCTTTCTAGTATAGTTAAAGATGAATCCACCCAAAAAGTAATATGTCGCTTAAAGAACTTAGACAAATATTTCCTATATAGGAGTCTCTAACGTGTTACTTTTTCTTTTTAGCATGGACATTCAATCAAATTAGTTCCTGCTTTCTGTTTGAACTGCTAATCATGAACTGCTAATCAATTCAAACTTTTTCACTTCTTCACTTTTTCCTAAAACACAAGGGGGAAAATTCAACTTGGGTGATTATTATTTACATCAGGCATGTGGATAAAATAAATGTATGCAGTAGTACAATAGGACTCAGATTTTCCTGATTTCTATCCTGGTGCCTTAACCATTAGGCCAAACTGACTCTCAACAATAGGCAGTGATGGGCTTTGCAGAAATGTGTTAAGTCCTGCAGCTGTGGAAGGTGATGTATCCCATTGTGAGGGGTTGTTCTAGTATGTTGGAAAAGAAAACTCAACGTGTGAAGATGAGACAGAAAAAAAATCTCCATGTAGCCAAGCTAGCACAGAGCTGCCAAATGGAATTGAAAAGAACTGGAGATCACAGCAAACAGTTTGAGTCTTCTCTTTGTTGCTATGTAGTGGCTATCTTTATATTTGTAGTCCTATATAGGAGATCAGATACATTTCTAAATGCACACAAATAAGTAGTTCCCTGTCTGGACAGAATAGCCACACATTAACATAGATTTGCTCACTATTAGATACAGAGAATGGACATGAAGTAAATCTTTCCCAAAGTTAGAATTAGTTGTGTAAATTTGTAGTTGCCAATAAAGCATGAAATAGGCAACTGTTCGTGCTTAATAGAGGCAGCATTCTTTTTTTAAGCTTTCAACCCAAAATTTGAATGTGTCTTCATCATCACCAGGGCTTTGGCCCCATCTGTTAAGATTATTTTAGTTTTATTTTATTACTTCCAGCTTCTATTTCATCCCACATCCAGAGACTAAAGCAATTTGCAGGAGTGTAATAGAAACCACCTTATATAAAACTTTTGGCTCATTCAACCCAAACAGACAATTTTAATTCCATCCCTTTTTTTTTTTACAACCCTCTCTTCTATTGTATCCCAAAGCTTACCTTCTTGGTCATCCTCACACTGTACAGTATTTCTGCTATTAAAACTGCTATTTTCCACACACTGTTTCTTCAGGATGTTTGGTCAGATTATCTGCAAGGTTCATGTTCACCACATACATTTGGATGAAGAATTTGGAGCCCCACAAGAGAAGCTGTGTCAACAGCATGATACAGCTACCACCTCTGCTTTCATACTGCTGAGAGCTAGGGAGTCTAAAGCATCCTTAAAACCCTCTGTTGCTATGGAAACCTTGCATTATGACATAGTGGTGCCTTGAGACGCTGGGCCAGGAGCTGCTCTCCTCCTTTAACCTATTCATGAAAGTGATGAGATGATGAACAAAGAACAAAGAAAAGTGTGTTAAGGAACACACGTTAGAAGGGATCCCAGAGGGCCACAGCAATTGCAAAATCAAGGTTCCACTTCTTTTGTGTTTCTTTGTCAGAGTCTTGACTTTTTTGACACACATATCCCCACAGACATCCCTGCCCCACCCTGTCTGGTCATCTTTTTTTTATTCCTTTAGACCTTTCTCCATATGCTGTCTCCACAGCCTTCATGTACCTTCATGTATCTAGCCATCCTTGTTCATTATATGTGCCAAAGTATTAAAGGAAAATCCTATCCTGTCAGAGCTGAAGAAGCTTCTTGGATGAGAAGCAAAACGTCTTAAAAAAAAAAAAACAAAGTCCAGTTGCCTCCTGAAAAAGCACATTTGGGAAAACTGGAAGAATCCCCCCCCCTACTTCTTATGAAAAAGAAACAGAGGCTGAATATTTTACACAAGTACTTTCTGTTTGTTTTCAAAAACACTTCAAGTAGTTTAACATAAGAGGGCAGCAGTCACAAATGACACTTTAAATGACACTAGTCATTTGTTTACAGGTATACTGTATGTATGTAATAAGCTTTTCTGCTTTCCCTAAAGATCTTTTGTTTTTACTGTATTGGGAGGTTACAGCAAGGTCCACATTTCCTGGAAATAATAGGTAAGTAATGTGAGCATATAGCTGACAATTAGTTTCCCCAAAAATAAGACCCTGTCTTATATTTTTTTTGAACCCTGAAATAAGTGCTTGGCCTTATTACCATGCACTCAAAGCCTGATTGGGCTTATTATCAGGGGATGTCTTATTTTGGGGAAAACAGGGTATCTAGTTATTACTTTAACAACTTTAATGTACCTATGGCAAATGACAAACACCAAGCAGGTTTTGGTGATTTTGGAAAACAAAGCATGACCATAGCTGGTTAGTACTTGGATGGGAGACCCTTTGGAAATCTCAGGGTTGAAGACTACCATAGAATTTGAATTTGGAAAACACAGAAGACCACAGAAGACGACAATGGCAAACAGACTTAATGGTTGTAAGGTTTTTGTGCAGCTCAGAATCTGAATTAATCCAATGAAACTCTGAACACGAGGCAATCTGATATTCAGCTTTATTATTTATCAAGATTAAAGCTGGGCGACCTTAATCTCCCCCCTTAATAAGACAAGGAGAGAAAAGCAGGCACACACAAAAAAACCTTTTTCTCGAACTTCTTATAGTTTACACATCTTGCACAGATCATCATAGTGTTACAAACATAATTTCTATCCATTATTTTCATGATTTTCTCAGCGCTTAAGAACAATGGACCTCAGAAAGGGGAAAGGAATACATTTTCTGGCATATAGCCCAGAGTTTTGTTAGAGGGTGCTATCTCACATTAGATAGTTACAACAGGCAGAATTCACATTTTGCATTTCACAACAAGTTACTTAGCTAGGCTACTTGGCAGTTAGCCTGGAGGCTTTATCTTTGCAGGTAGTGCACTATGGAGCTCAGCTCTGCAGGGAATCAAAAGTTGAGTTAGGTACACTCTGTATATGCTCTAATCCTTTCATGGTAATGGCTGCTGTAAGTCTGCCTCACCCAAACGGATGCTTCCTGGATGGAAACTGGAATCCAAGATATATAAGCTAGATGGGTGATTTGGGGCCAGTCACATTTTCTCAGCCCTAGGAAGGAGACAGTAGCAAACCACTTCTGAAAAAACCTTGCCAAGAAAAAAAACCCAACCTGCAGAGACTAATATCCAGGCAGTTCCTAAGAATTGGATACAATTGAATTATTTATTTAATGTCACCCATCTTGAAAGAACAAATTGGACCTTTGTCCCCAAAATTATTGGAAACACCCATCCTGAAATCATGTTTACACTGAAACACCATCATTGATTCATGTTGTGGCTTGCCCCCGTCCCGTGCAGCTGCTCATGGATCCGGACGAACAGGAACAGTCCATAGGGTGGCAAGAGCGGTCTGTAGCGCCGGCACCGGAGTCCGAGACCGAAGAGGAAGCAGGGCCAGAGGACGATGCGCAATCAGGGCCTTCTGCACCTCCTCAGCAGGAGTTCAGTGACTCCAGTGAAGAGGAGGGGCCTCTGATTGGTGCCAGAGCACGCAGGGCAGCTAGCCGGCAAGAGTGGCTGTGTAGAAGGAGGTCTCCTCGAAGGTAAACTTGCAGGCAGAGGGGCCACGCCCTAAGACTATATAAGGTTGGATCACACCACACACTCTTGCTGGAGACAATTTGTTTGTATTCATCTTGGCTGCCGTTTGAACTTCGTTCCTATCAGTTGGATTGAATCCAGTCCGGGCTCTTGGCCAACTCCAGCAAGTAATTGTATTTGATGGACTTAATGACCTGCTTGTGTCTTTCATATTTGGCATCCTGGCCAAAGTGTTCTGTGCTTGAAAACAAACACTTTGGCAAAGAATTAGTATTCACTTTAATACTAAGCAGTTATTAGTATTAAAGCCTTTTTGTTTAAATAACAGTGTGTGTGTGTGTCGTTTTCTGGGGGTTTGCCGCACTGGGTCACAACAATTCATTTTGCGTGAAATTTGCTTAAAGGAGAGGCTTAAGATGCAACCACTAAGTATGTTTGTGCAGCTACCATTTTTTTCGGAGTATAAGACGCACCTTTTTACCCCCCAAAAGAGGGTGAAAACTTGGGTGCATCTTATACACCGAATGTAGCCCCACCCAGCCACCCCCACCCTTTGGCCTCTGCCTCCCAGCAATTTACCTACTTGCAGCAAACAGAACAGAGCCTGTTAAGCCAAGCAACTGATTATCAGCTTCCCGAACATCAGCTGATTCAGGCTGCAGGCAGGCAGCAGGTGCTAAAACTGAAAGTGAAACTAACTGCAAGGAAGGCAGAATTTTATTTTCTGGTGCAAATCAGAACAGAAACTGGCTGTTTGTTGTTTGCTGCAAGGGGGTAAGTCAATAACTATAAATGCCTATAGAATGTTCAAATTATTAGACTTATTTTTTAAAGACTGCTTTATTATTGTTCTAGACAACTTAACAAAATGAAGAAGCTTTTTAAAATAAATGCTTGATCTGAAGAGGCCCAGTGCTATTGTATCTTCTTTTAAATAGCAGAGAATAATGTATACTTCCAGAAAGCCACATCAGTTTTAACAGCATCTCTACAAGTACTAATCTGAAATGTAACAGTGTTCTGTTGTAGTATTAAGATAAGGCAGCTGAGTTAAACCCTGACTTAGTCATGTTCGGAGTAGATCTATTTAAATAATTGGGAGGAGGTAGTGTGACTACATTTAAGAAAACTTTCTGCCATTAATATACTGCCATAATGTACATTTCTCCAATTCTTTGCTATTTCTATGGGTCAGGCACACATGCACAGAAATACACAGCAAATAGTGTATATCATTTGTAGTGTTTGCTGTTTGCTGGGAGGCAAATTGCTGGGAGGCAGCGGCAGATTTTTTTTTCTTCTTTTCCTCCCCAAAAGCTAGGTGCATTTTATACTCCAGAGCGTCTTATACTCCGAAAAATACGGTAATTGCCATTTGCTCTTTTTAAATGTATAGGCACCAGCAGTGAACAACTGCAAAGAAAATGCTGGTCTCTCAAGCACTTATTGTTTCATTCTACAGTAAACTAAATGGAGGAGGGGGGGAAAACTAATATCCATACCTCTATTTTTAAAAATCTAGTAATCTGCAAGATTACCAAATTGCCCAAATACTAAAATGTTGAAATACTACCCAGTATAAAGCAACAGTAAACAGTAATTTGTAAAGCTACAAATTGTCTGCTACCTGCCAATGAGAGCAGATTTATTTATTTTATTTATAGGGTCATCCACCTCGCCTTAGCAGCCCTGGGTGGCTGACATTTACATGAAAGCACAACAGGAAAAAAATAAAAATGTAATATTAACATAGTATATTAAATGTTAATATGTTATATGTTATGTTATATAAAATATAAGCAAGGGAAGAACCCAATCAACAGTAAATAAACAGACTTCCTAAGTGCCACCTAATTTCTCAACCTCCACGCTCAGAGAAACAGCCATTAAAGCTTTCTGAAAAGCTGGGAGGTTCAGAGTCAGTGGTGGGTTGCTGCCGGTTCGGATCGGTTCTTCCGTACCGGTGGCGGAAATTAGCCACCGCTCGCCGAACCAACAGCGATGGCCGGCCGGCCACGCCCCCGAACTGGTTCTCTGGTCGCCGCTCCTTGAAAGCAGCTTGCAAAGAACCCTCTCCGCATGTGCAGAGGCTTCTGCGCATGCGCAGGGGCTCATTTGCGCGATGTGATGGGGCGTGCGCAAGAGCGAAGCGAGCGTGCGTGTGCAAAACGCGCACTTCCGACACGATGCGAACCAGTAGGGAAGGTAAGTAGAACCCACCCTTGTTCAGAGTCATCTAATCTTGGTGGGATATGGTATTCCACAGGCAGGCTTGAATAGGGAAGTTCAGGAGAAATTTTAATTTGCATTTGCAACATTGGCAAACCTTATATGTCACAAAACTAGGAGGAGTGGTTAATAAATGAAGAAGAGGAGCAAGTGCAAAACACTCTGGATAGGTTTGAACAGTGGGCTGAAATGAGCAGAATTGATTTTTATAGGAAAAAATGTAAAGTTCTACATCTGCATAGGAAATACATAAGGTAGAAAATGGCGGGAGGCCTGACTGGGCAGTAAAGAAGTTTGGGTGTCCTTGTCAGTCACAAATTAAATATGGGTAGGGTATGGCTGCTAAAAAGACAAATGCTATCTTTAGCTCTGTGTATTAACAGAGCACACAGAGTCCAGATCCTGGGAGGTAATTGCTTCACTCTACTTTATCCCCCATTTAGGGTATTTGTTTTCAGTCTAGGCACCAGCATTCAAATTCAGAAGTAACCAAGATAGCAATAGCATTTAGACTTATATACCACTTCACAGTGCTTTTACAGCCCTCTCTAAGTAGTTTACAGAGTCAGCATCTTGCCCCCAACAATCTGGATCCTCATTTTACTGACCTCGGAAGGCTGGAAGGCTGAGTCAACCTTGAGCCTGGTGAGATTTGAACTGCCAAATTGCAGGCAGGCAGCCATCAGCAGAAGTAGCCTGCAGTACTGCATTCTCACCACTGCGCCACCGCAGTGGTGAGAGGACTGGAAATCAATTGTTCTCTGAAGAACAATTAAACCTTCTGAGTACCTTCAGGTTACAGAAAGGACAACTAAGGAGAGATATGATTCCAGTCTTCAAATATATGAAGTAATATCACACAAAAGGAGAAATGGACTTATTTTCTATTCCCCCAGAGGGCAGAACCAGAACAAATGTTAAAACTACAAGGAAGGAACCTCAGATTAGACATCGAGTCTTACAGTGGCCATAGTCCAGACTGAGCCCCAGCCAGTGGTGAAATCTACTTACCTTCCCTACCGGTTTGGAAGTGCGCGCAATCGTGCTTTTTCACCCTCTGCGCATGCGCAGAACACTTTACGCATGTGCAGAGGGTTAAAAACAAGAAAATGGCGATGTCTGGGCGGGTGGGCGGAGCCTCGCGCTGCCGCCGCTACTGGTTTCCCCAACCACCGGCGGCCGCCGCTACCGGTACGCCCGGACTGGGCCAAACCGGTAGCATTTCACCCCTGGCCCCAGCCCATCTTTTTGCTAAGCCACTGCAATCCAGACTGAAATTTCAGTCTGAACTGAAATTTCTGAAGTTGTTTTAAGAAGTAACCAAGAACAACCACAGGAGACAAGCAGCGGAGGCTGCAGATTGAATTGCCCTTATACTGTATTGCTAAACTGTTGCATGATGTGTTTGGGTCGGGTTTAATGTAACATGTAAAGGCATCCACTGTGTTTTATAAACCATGATTTGTGGTTTTCAATAAACTTGCTACATGGCTAGTTCGAAAACCTAGTTAAAAGCAGTTAAATATTTACAGATAGTCCTTGACTTAGGATCACAACTGAGACCAAAATTTTTGTTGCTAAGCAAGACAGTTGTTAAGTGAGTTTTGCCCCTTTTATGACCTTTCTTGCCACAGTTGTTAATGAATCACTGCAGTTGTTAAGTTAGTACCATGGTTGTAAAACTGAATCTAGTTTCCTCATACATGGTTATACAGGACACTGCAACCGTCATAAATATGAGCCAGTTGCCAAGCATTTGAATTTTGATCACATGACCATGGGGATGGTGCAACAGTCATGTGAAAAATGGTTGTAAGTCATTGTCTTCAGTGCTGTTGTAACTTTGAACAGTCACTAAGATTGTAAGGTGGTAAGTCGAGGACTACCTGTGATGCAATCTGATAACGTAGATATTCCAAACCCATGTGTGTGAGATTGTAGTTTAAAGCAGACAACCATGGTTTGGTCATCATTTTATTTATTTTTATTTTATTTATTTATTTATTTGTCAAACATGTACAAGATAGCAGGTATAGGTATAAACATAAACATAATCAAAGTGAATACAGATAGATGAGGACAATAGGACAGTAGGACAGGGACGGTAGGCACGCTGGTGCGCTTATGCACGCCCCTTACAGACCTCTTAGGAATGGGGTGAGGTCGACAGTAGACAGTCTAAGGTTAAAGTTTTTTGGGTTTGGGGAAGAAACCACAGAGTCAGGTAGTGAATTCCAGGCATTGATCACTCCGTTGCTGAAGTTGTATTTTCTGCAGTCGAGTTTGGAGCGGCCTACATTAAGTTTGTATCTATTGTGTGCTTGTGTATTGTTGTGGTTGAAGCTGAAGTAGTCATTGACAGGTAGGACATTGT
>QLTV01003776.1:41466-52936 GCA_003457575.1 Thermophis baileyi
GCCATTGCTGTTTACAAAGACTGAGCCGAAGAATGTGTTAAAGAGGTTGGCTTTAATGGTTTCATCGTTATAGTCTTTACCATTAGGTCCTTTAAGGGGTGGGATGGATCTCGAGTCTTTGAGTTGGTTATTTACAAAGTTATAGAAGGCGCGGGTGGATTTCGTGCGTAGAAGGTTTTCTTCTTGATTAATGTGATAATTGGTGCATTCAGTCTTTATTTGGTGGCATAGATTTTTGTAGCGGCTTTTAAAGTTAGCAATGCAGCCAGTTTTATTTTTTCGCCAAAGAGATCTTTTGATCACGATCCAAAGAGATCGTGATCAAAGCTGTTCTGGTACACATCTGTTTGCAATTCAGGAGAAACAAGTTGTGTTTTATTTTGGAGACAGCAAAATAAGTAATTTAGAAGATTTAGAGTGGAGAAAGAGGAATTCTTTCAATGGTCAGGATATATTTACTATTTTTACTACACCTCTAAACTCCACAGATGATATGCTAGAAGAGGACTGTTTTGGAAAGAGGTATGCATGTATTCTTGCATAAAAGAAAAGCTATTGAGTAAGAGGTGAAAATAGATTTGTGGCATCTTGTTTTGTTTTGTTTTGTTTTTTAAAAAATTTAAAGTTTAAGCTATGGCCTATGATTTCAAGGTCTAAAGACCAAACTATAAAATACCGCATGTTTACTCCACAATTAAGATGCCACAAGACTCATTTTAGCTTGTGTACTATCTATTCTCAAGAGTTACACTTCTGAAAGTAAACATATTATGTATATGCAATGACCATGGATTTCAATATATGAAAAGGATTTGGGGATGAAAGGTGCTATTCAGGGGTGAAATCCAGCAGGTTCTGACAGGTTCTGGAGAACCGGTAGCAGAAATTTTGAGTAGTTCGGAGAACTGGCAAATACCATCTCTGGCTGGCCCCAGAGTGGGGTGGGAATGGAGATTTTGCAGTATCCTTCCTCTACCACGCCCACCAAGCCACGCCCACAAAACCGGTAGTAAAAAAAATTGGATTTCACCACTGATGCTATTAGAACAGTTTACAACTGATGTTACCTAGTTAGGGTAATCAAATGTCTGCAAGAAAACAAGCAAGCTCAGAGAGCACCAAGGACCCCTCATTTCAGCCCTGAGCTACAAATATTCTCCCTTATTGGTACTGTGGCTTTTGTATGGCACAACCAATTAAAATATGTGCTGGTGTATACTTGAGACCCTGAGAAACAAAACAAGATGCACTGAAGATGTAACGGGCCTCATCATACCATGGAGAAAGAATGGTAGCAACTCAACTGCTTCACTTAACTTCAGTTTACATTGTCCTTGCAAATAAGGTATGATGGAATTAAAAATGTTAAAGACAATTGCTATGGAATATACAGGCAACCTGAAAGTTATTGGTGTGGTCTACTTGAATCTCCAAAGTTGGCCTGTTGCTCTCTCTACCTGTAACTTGTCTTCATGCAAACCCATAAAGTGGCTGATTGGTGGTCTGAAGGAACATAGTTATGATGAAGAAATTGGATCAAGAAGAAATAGCATCACTGCATGACTTTTTCCTCTGACTGGCTATAGATAATGGGTTTGCCTTCTAAGAATGAAAGATATGGCTAGGTTTCCTAAAGAATTTTTATATATAAGATACATTGGAAGCTCCAAAGCAGGGGTGAAATGCTACCGGTTCGGACCGGCTTGGGAGAACCGTTAGCGGACATGTGGCCTGGTTCACTGAACCGGTAGCGACGGCTGGCTGGCCACGCCCCCGAACCAGTCCCCCGGTCGCCGCTCGCTCACCCTGCCCCGCCCAATCTCTGCTCTGCAGCTTGCCTGCCTGAAGCGCTGTGCCCCTGATCTGCCTGCCAGGTAAGCCTGCGAAGTCGTGGCCTACCTAGCTGCCCCTGCCCCCCCATCCCAACCTACCTTCCCTACTCCCTTCCCCGTGGCCCACAGCCCCGACATGCTTGCCTGCCTTCCACGTGGCCTTCCCAGTGTCCCCATGGCCAGCTTGCAAAGGCCACACAGCCTTCCCGGCAGTCCCCCACGCCCGCTTGCCTTCCGAGGTCGGCGTCCAGCCCGGCCAGCCAGTGGGTGGGTGGGCAGCCCTTGGTGGAAACGCAGACGCTGAGAGGGGCAGCGGCAGCAGTGCTCTGGGAGGGCAAGCGGACGTCCTGGGGCTGCTGCACATGCGCCCACCCCGTTTCTGCAAAGGCAGAGCCCCCCCCGCAGGGTGATCCAAAGAGGGGAGGGGGATGCTGCAGAAAAGGCTGCCTTCCACCCAGGCCCGTGTGCCTCCCGTGTTGGCTCCGTGAGGCTTGGGGCTCCGAAGCAGCCCACTGGCTTCCCACCCGGCCACCTGCCTGCTCTCTTTGCGGATCGGCCCGGCCGACCGCCGGCACCACTCTGTGAACTCGGCCCGTGGAGTCGCTTCCCACCAGCGAAGAAGTGGAGCGAGAGGGGCTGCTGCTCTCACCACCCTCCCTCCCCGCGTGGCTGCAGATGTCTGCCTGCCAAGTTCCCAGAGTGGCGCCGGCGGTCAAAGAGAGCAGGCAGGTGGCCAGGTGGGAAGCCAGTGGGAGCTTCGGAGCACCAAGCCCCGTGGAGCCGGCATGGGAGGCATGGGTGGAAGGCGGCCTTTTCTACAGCATCCTCCTCCCCTCTTTCGATCGCCCTGCAGGGGGGCTCTGCCTTTGCAGAAACAGGGTGGGCAGTTTGTATGGAGGATTGGCGGGGGGATGCATGGCCCTCCGCGATGGAGACCGGGGCAAGAGAAGGCTCCGAGGTTCGCTTGGGCAGTCAAGCCAGATGGTGGAGGGAAACTCAAAGTGTTGGGGGCTTCAGAAGGGCAGAATGTGCTTCAGAATGTGCAGCTCCTGGCTCTAACAGTGAGTGACATAAGTGACGTCAAGTTGGCCACGCCCACCCGGTCACATGACCACCAAGCCACACCTACCAAGCCACGCCCACAGAACCGGTAGGGAAAATTTTTAGATTTCACCACTGCTCCAAAGGAAAGGTAAATATATAAATCAGGTGTCCCCAACTTGACCCATTCATGAAGTTTCAGATTATTCATTGAACCCCAAATATTTACTATATGGAAATAATTTAATAACTATTTTAACTGATAGTACTACTGGTACAAACAACATGTAAATGTGTAGCAATAAGAGCTCTTTAACTTTTATCAGCAGAAAGGGGCTTGTGCAACGGGAAAGAATATTGGTAAGGTAAACCCTTCCTGAATATGATCACTAGAGACTGAACAAATGTGTTAGCATAAGCGTTAAATTGTAATATTTAAATGATTTCTTTGGGGAAAAAACAATGTATTTAATGACAAATAGAGAAGAGGCATGTGGTATAGAAGCCTACAGAACAGTGGCATAAATCACACCGATAAAAGGAGCACTAAACATATGCATGTCTTAATGAATAAACTGAGGAAGGCTATTCAGAAAATCAGGCAGTGCCTATACAAACTGGCTAGATTGATTGCAAAATAAGCAACATCTGCTCCAGAGAAGGAAGTGCTCTCTAGAGTCCTTTAACTGAGAATGAGCAGAACCCACAAAGGAAATCATGATAAAAGTGAGCATATCCCATCCTAAGAGTGGAATTGGCTTAGGCTTGCTCACTTCACTCCAAATTCAAGTCCTTCGCCTGTAACCTGGATAACATTAGCAGAAACAATCAATCTGATGCCTGTTGCAGAACATGCCTGCTTTTATTTGTTACTCAGTTTGTTTTATTTCTCTTTTTCTTGTGAAGGAAATGTTCAAACCCAGCTAAAGTTTGTTTTGTATATTGGCCACCATTAGGCACTGACTCCTTTGATGGGATTTTAGCCCATTCTTCAAAAGGATGGGGGGGGGTTTACTGGTGGAAACCATACTCATTATGACCTAGATTGAAGATCTTTAATGTAGACACTCGAGCTTCTGCTTTAAAGGCACCACATCAACCTTGTGAGAAATCAGCTCGTTAGATTTCTTAAAGCTTCACAAAAACCTGAAAAGGTTGGACTTCTTTAAACAACAGGACAGAGGAGCTGTAAAGCATTTTCAAATGTTCACAATCATCTTGCAGCACTGATTTTTCCCCTCAACCTAAGAATGAAGGTAAGATTTTGATATGTTCTTGCATGAAGACCTTTAGCAACTTGTATCCTATATCCTTAGCCAACCAAGGCACTGAATAACTAGTTAATGTTGGCTGGTGTACTGACCATAATGTTGTTAGCTGACCAATGTTCCCTGTAACAGGAGAAAACGCCGCACGGCAGTTAGAAACTGGTGCGCGGCGCTCTCTTTTCCTGTGCGCGGGCGCGCAGGCGCGCAGCCTCTGCCATTAGAAAATGCCACGCGGAAGTTGGAAACTACCGCACGGCGTTCTCTCGTTACGTGCGCGGCCGCACACCTTAGAGGGAACAGTGTAGCTGACTCTTCAGGAGCCTGAAGAGGTTCAACTGACTTTAGAAGCCACTGCAGGAAGAGAAAGATTTTAATTAAGTCTTGTTGTTAATGCAAATTAATTAAGTCTTGTTGTTAATGCAAATTGATCAGCAATGAAGGCCATATAGTGACTGGCTTTGCCATGAACTATATCACACACAAACTCTGGCATGTCTTGTTTCTTCTGTCTAATCCTGATGTTGAACCTCAATGTGCAAAGATTATATCTCCTTCCTTCCCATTTAGTTCCCATTTAGGATGACAAAACTTATAAAACACTTCAAAATATATCCAAGGGAAGACATTGCTATATAAGTTTTCCATCAAAAATAAACATATTCATACCCTACACAATGACGGCAAAGAAAAATAGTGATTAGGAATGTGATGCTACCTTTAAATGGAAATAAAACGAAACGAAATGAAGTCACTGGGTTTTGTAGAAGCAGAGATATGAGCCCAAATGTGCAGTTTTCTATTCTAACCAATGGTCTGGAGAAGAAGCCTGCTATTTCTGTAAGTTAGGACAGCCACATACAATCACTATCATTACAAGGGATAAATTCATAAGAGCTTAGCTGCAGGTAAATAGTCAGTAATCAATACAGAGAATGCATTAAATTTTGAATGACTAAAAATGATGGAATGGAATTAAAAGCAATCTTGCTTTTTGGGAAGGTCACTAGGGGGAGCCAGAGAGCCAAGGAATGACTGTGAATCACTCAGGAAGACTTAGGTGGAAAGTTGCTGGGCAAGGCAGATGGTTTCTCATGTCCTGTTACAAAATACTTACAGAGGTTCTTATAACTGCTAATTGGACTATAAAAAGCCTTCTCAGCTACAAATCTGTTACATGTTTAAGACAATCTAATATAAAAGAAATTGGGAAATGAAAGTTTAAGATTTCCAACCTCTGTAGATTAACACACACTGATATTTATAAGTTCTGAACAAAGCATTCCAAAGGGGTAAATTACAAAACAGGCTGGAGCAAGCAAAGCAGTGGTGGGTTGCTGCCGGTTCGGACCGGTTCACCCGTACTGGTGGCGGAAATTTGTACCCGCTCGCCGAACCGGCAGCGATGGCTGGCTGTCCACGCCCCCGAACTGGTTCTCTGGTCACCACGGCTGGCAAAGAACCCTCTGCGCATGCGCAGAGGGTCATTTCCCCGATGTGACGTAGGCGCGCTTGCTTGCTTCGCTCACACGCGCGCGCAATACGCACACTTCCGTCACAATGCGAACTGGTAGGGATGGTAAGTGGAACCCACCCCTGAAGCAAAGCACTCCTTTTTGGAGCATTAAAATAGCCTTTTCTTTTGGTAAGTTCAGAGGCCTTGACTATCTCTTTCTGTAAAGGTAGGAACAGCCCCTTTGTTGGTGCAGCCAGTAGAAATGCTCTTGTGTGAAAGCATGCACACCAAAACAAAAAAAAGTCTTCACTGAAGAAGATGGCTATTTTAATGCTCTGAAATACTTTGCTAAAGCCATTGAGGTTTTTGCAAAGCCTCAATGCTATATATCAATCCTATATAAATGAATAAACATCAAACTTTCTATCAGTGAGTAGGGATAATGTGATGTTACGGAAAATAGAGTCTGTTTTATTGAGCATATCACCTTTGACTGGCAAACTATAGTTTGATAAATCCTATTGTATGAACAAAGCAAATGACTTGTCAGCCAGGAAGACTTTTCTGTGGATTCTAGGTTTCTCTCCATGCAATTTGATATATAGATAATAATAGATGCTAAACTGATCTCCTGGTCATTAGCTGATTTTGCCTGCTAAATCTAATTGGCTTAGTTGCTTCTAAACTTGCTGGAGATGGAAAAGCAGCTATTTCCCAAAAGTGAAGGTCCTTAGGCAAGTTTTTCTCTTTCTCTCTGATCTATAGAAGAGAATATATGTAGCTCACAGATGAACTGTGGAATCCTGGGTGTTCTCTGAGCTTGGTTGTTTACTTGGTTCCATTGCTGGAGTAGGTAACATCATCATTCCTGAAGCTTGGCATTCAGACAAACCAGCCATCAGTAGACCCATAGAGGTAAACCACATTTCCATATCATTCAAAAGAGACAATAAAAAAGAAGGAAGCAAAAAGATCAGAGCACATTCTCTCTTAACATCCAGATAAGCAAGGATTAGCACCAAACAATTAAGCAGAAAACAATACCCTAATCAAGGAACTTAACAAGGAGAAAACCATATCCACACCAACACTGGTATGGAAAGCTATTTTATATAAAAGGGAAGCAAACCTCATTCTCACTAGCACTGATACTAGCACTACATGAGTAGTGAAATATCTGCAAATAAATAACCAAGCTCAGAGAACATCAACGACACCACAGTTTCTGATCTATTTTACAGGGCTTTGTAAAATTTTGATGGGTAATGATTTTGGTATTAACAGAAAGTTGACCAAAAGAAATGTCAGTTCTACAGGGATATCTTCTGGGAATGGTCAAAGATGATTACAAGCACAGATGCTCCTTTTTCATGTATTGATGGGTGCAACAGAGGTGGAGCTTCACTCCTGCAATCATGCAAACCAACTTGACTTTTTTTTATGGTCCCTAAGGACAACCCTACAGCCCTGATCCATCCAAGCTATGTTAGATGGGCTAGATGCAGTTGTGGTAAAGCTACCAGATCTGAGCTGTGTCCAGGTATTAGCAAAAAGATACAGTATAGAAAGCTGCTTCCTGCCATCTGGTGGTCATAGACAGTTGTTGTGAGATTGTTCCAAAGAATTGACATCATTAATATAAAACATATTATAGTTAATCTTTTCCAGAAGATCTCTGGATGGGTCACTATTGTTGGAGTAGGCAGATATGAAGATACTTAAGCATTAAGCCTAGGCCATATAGAACTTTAATTCAAAACTTTGAATCGGACCCAGACGCCTCCTAGTAATCAGAGCATTGCTCACAAAGTGGATGTAATATGACCAATACAGTACGTCTGCGAGAAAAGAAGCAAGATCAGAGAGGACCCCTCATGTTAACCCTGAGCTACAAATATTCTCCTTTATTAGGATCATACAGTCGCAACAAGCATCAATGAGCAAGATAACTATTATATTTTGAATTAACTACAATTTCTGGATGGTTTTCCAAGGAACTGCTATGTTCAGCATGTTGCAGAAGTCTAACTCCTTCGGATTCTTTTTTTTAATTTGGTTCTTCCATTTTTGATAGCAGCTTGATCCATTTTCTAGACAATTGATATTATATTTATCCCTCTGTTTGTTATAGTCCTGTATAGCCTGCTTGAGGATGCATGGTCTTCTGAAGTAGCTTACAATAAAGAATTAGCATCCGTATATCTTCCAAACCTGGTGTAACTGTTTACCACCACCTTTAGATTTCTAGCCCTAGTAGTTGAGCAGAAATGTGCAAGTTTAAACTTTTTACCTGCTAATACAGGTAGTCCTTGACTTATGATCACAACTCAGCCCAACATTCCCATTTCAAATTCTCTGAGTGAATTTTGCCCCATTTCTGACATTTTTTTGGCCATAGTTGTTAAACGAATCACGGCGGTTATGTGAACCATGTTATCGTAAAGCAAATCTGGCTTCCCCTATTGACTTTGCTTCAGGGGTGAAATCCAGCAGGTTCTGACAGGTCCTGGAGAACCGGTAGCAGAAATTTTGAGTAGTTCGGAGAACCGGAAGCGGAAATTTTGAGTAGTTTGGAGAACCGGCAAATACCACCTCTGGCTGGCCCCAGAGTGGGGTGGGAATGGAGATTTTGCAATATCCTTCCCCCAGGAGTGGGGAGGGAATGGGGATTTTGCAGTATCCTTCCCCTGCCACGCCCACCAAGCCACACCACGCCCACCAAGCCCACCAAAAAAAATTGGATTTCACCACTGCGTTTGCTTGTCAAAAGCCAGCTGGGAAGGCTACAAATGGTTATCACCTGACCCTGGGACAGTGCAAATGTCATAAATACACGCCAGTTGCCAATGACTGAATCTCGATCATGTGACCAGGAGGATGCTGCAACAGTCGTAGATGTGACAACTGATCATAAGTCAATGGAGATCCTCAGTCATCCAGGTTATGGTTGTCCCAAAACCAAGTCCAGTTGCCTTTTGAAAGAGCACCTTTGGGATGGTCATAAGTCACTTTTTTCAGTTCTGTTGTAACTTCAAACAGTCACTAAATGAATGGTTGTAAGTTGGGGACTACCTGTATTTATCCCCTGTACCTTGCAGGCTTGTTTTGCAAACCAGTGACTATTTGTGATGACTTTGAAGGCTCTTTGCTTGAGAGGACAAGGCAGTTTCTTAATTGGGAAATGGTCCTAGCAGGCAATAGTAATGCCAGGTGGATCCCAATGCTGAATCACTTTTCCAACATTTTAATGGCCCAAATCCCCCACAATCAGAATGTTCCCATTTGACCCTTGTTGCTCTGAGCGTCAGTATTAATACAGGGAGATGGAGATTGATTCAACTGTAAACTTTTAGAGTAATCAGGAAGACAATCCAATGGTTTGGAGGAGAGAAGGGAGAACTGTCCAGCTGGGCTGGTTTGGTTTACTTTGTTTATCTACTTTCTTAACTATTTGGGGGATGTTTTAAAAGCAATATAATATAATACTGTACTTTTCGGAGTATAAGACGCTCCGGACTACAAGACGCACCTATCTTTTTTGGGGAGGAAAACAAGGGGGAAAAAATTCTGTCTCTGCCTACCAGCATCCATCGGTATTCATCTGGCTAGCATCCTTGCAGCAAACAGCAAACAGTCTGGTCAGCTTCAGCACGTTATCGCAGACTGAGTTAGCACGAACAGCTGATTGGCGGTTGGATCGGCCTCCCAGAATACCGCCAATCAGCTGTTACAGGCTGCGGGGATCGCCAGAGCCCATCGCCACCTCCGCGCGTCGCATTTTTGGCCTCCGTGCATTGCGTTTTTGTCTTCCATGCGTTGCATTTTTGGCTGGTTCCAGGCGGCGGAGATCCCCGCCACCATCGCCGATCCCCACCACCTGGAACTGGCAAAAAATGCAATGCACAGAGGCCAAAAACGCAATGCGCAGAGGCCGAAATGCGATGTGTGGAGGCGGTGATCGGCGGCGATGTGCTGTGGCAATCCCCGCAGCCTGGAACGGGTCTAAAATGGAACGTGCGGAGGCCAAAAACGCGATGCGCGGAGGCCAAAAATAGCCAAAGGGTGGGGGCCGGCAGGTGGGCGGGGCTTCGGCAACATTTGGTGTATAAGACACACCACAATTTTCACCCACTTTTAAGGGGGGAAGTGCGTCTTATACTTTGAAAAGTACAGTACTTCTATTAAATGCATTAACATGTTAAAAGTTTGGCACTTTGCATTATCAGCTTCTGGCAAATTGGACATCCTCACTCAAGGGAATTCAAGATATCTGTCTGGCCTGCATTTAGAACAGATCAACCAGTAGAACCAGCTGATAAAGCTTCCTTATAGAGAATTGAACTCAGCTCTCAACTGATGTATAACTGTGCATAAGCGCACCAGCGTGCCTACCGTCCCTGTCCTACTGTCCTATTGTCCTCATCTATCTGTATTCACTTTGATTATGTTTATGTTTATACCTATACCTGCTATCTTGTACATGTTTGACAAACAAATAAATAAATAAAATAAAAAATAAATGATTAACATATCATCAACATTTTGCTTTATATGCGTCAAAATTCTGGGGGTTTTGGTTTTGTGAAAAATAGTGTAGTGTCAGAGTGTAACTATCATGCAGAAACAAGTGCTAGAAAAGCCACATTTAAATAGCATTTATTATTCAGCACTGTCTCCACTTATTTATCCAGAAAACCTGTAGCAATCCAGGAATTTTTTTAAAAATATATTAAAATCCCTCTTGGGTAAGCTCAAATAGTATGGTAGAAGGTTATGTAAAATAAGATAATTAATGTCTGCAATTATTCAGTAGAGGACAAGTGATGCCACAATAGTGTAATGGAGAAATTATGTAAATTCTTCTCTGTTAACTCTAAGAATGAATGTGGTCATGCATGATTACTCATGCATATTAAGATATGCATCATGTGGTCCTTTCTATGAATTTTAAAAGAAAAAGTTGGCAGATAATGGAAGAAAGGGGTTTATACTACTCATTACATTGTATTAGGATGACACTGGTCTGTGGTATATTAATTTTGTCCAGTATGAATTTTGGCCAATGTTCATATCTTATTAGAAGTGCTAATTCAGACTCCTTAGGGCTATGTTATAATAGGATGCTGAGCCTTGCATGCTTCTAAAATTATTTGGAGAAATCCTTTGGAACATGTGAAAATTCTTAAAAGTAGCTATATCTTTTTTTCCAGGCAGTTTTAAAAAACTTGGTGTAAATATGTGGTTGCTTTAATACATTGACTTCTGAAGCAGCTGCATATTTTTTTCCAAGCTGGAGTGAAGTTTGATCAAAGGTCCAGATCAGAGGTGGGTTTCTCCCGGTTCGGACCGGTTTGCCCGAACCGGTAGCGACCCGCTGGTGACATCACGATGACGTCACGGATCCGGTTCGGTTGGTGCCGGTCCGTGGGTGCCGCCATCTTTTTTTTTTTGAATTTTTTTTGAATTTTTTTTTTTAAATTCTTCTGCGCAGAAGCCGAGTTTCCGGCACTGTGCATGCATCGCCATCTTGTTTTCGGCTTTTTAAAAAAAAAATTAAAAAATTTTTTGCACTGCGCATGCGTGCGCCCATGAGACGCAGCCACGCTGATGGGAGGAAGCGAACTGGCAGTGAGGTAAGTTAGAACCCACCCCTGGTCCAGATGCTTTAAAGGACAGAATCTTCAATGGAGGATTTACCTGATGAGGGATCATCATTGAATGAAGAAAGGTCTCCGATAGGGGAGGTGAAGGTGGAAACAAAGGAAGAAGAAATTCCTACTACTAGTACTAGTCCGAATTTGCCTAGAAGAGGTACTAGGGTTAGAAGGCCACCTGATAGGTATCAGGCTAGTATTGTTTGTCAAGTTAGCTTGGAA
>QLTV01003776.1:54340-65097 GCA_003457575.1 Thermophis baileyi
CATCGTTAGTTCTCTCTCTCTCTCTCTCTCGCTTTTGCTGATTCATTGCTGAGTGACTTCGTGTCTGCAATTAAGCTCTGTGTGTAGCTAACTATCTGTGATAGGAGAGAATCTTTGATGATTAAGACAAAGAAAGACTGGTAAGAAGACTGCTGTACTTCTGAATACTGACTGATAGAACGTGTATGAATCGGACTGTTATGTGGACTGTGCTATTTCTTTAAGTAAACTCCTTTTATACACTTTAACGTATCTGTGTATTGACTGAACCATTACTCATATCTACTGCAACATTATGGTTCACTGTGCAAGCCTTCAGAAGCAGAGGTTACTCTGCACAATTCCTTAACAGAACTGTTGTGCTGTTGTGTGTTCTATTTCAAATAATTTCTGAAATATACAGGTCCGTAACAGGTAGTAACTAAAAGTATATATGAAACTAAATATGAGAAATTAAATGGAACCTATACACCAAACAAGACAAAACAATTTAGGCAGCACACATTCTCCTAGAATGTCCTATGTTAAGTGCAAACCACAACAGGAAGCAGTCTGAGTTTAATGTCGCAAGTTGATATTTTTATCCTAAATTGTGGCTGCTGAACTCCACTAATCTGACCAGAACCAAATGTTAAATTATAAAGAATTGTAAATGATTTGTGGCAGCAGAATGGTGGGACAGCAAGATGGCAGGGCAAGAAGGCCATGAAATTGCAACCATCTGTTTTCCGCCTCCCCATTTTTTTACTTACGTCTGCTTTAGGTAGAACTTTTTTTATATAAAAGGAACATAACATCTAGGCAGCCAAGTTAATACTATTTTAAATATATGAAGACATGTTGAAGTTGTTTACAAGTTTGCGTCTGCTTCGGAAAATACCCAGATAATGAAGTATCCTTCTTCTTCTTCTTCTTCTTTAACTTTGTACCAGGTAAATTTGTCACTAGCCTATTTATTCCTGGGCCGTGATCAGACAATGGGCTATGAAAATATACACTTAGAAAAATCAGTCCTCTCTGCAGAAAGGGAGAATTATTCTGAGTGCTAAATCAGTCTTTGGTCTCAATAACAGATGGGATGTGCAGGAACAATCTGAAGCTCGGTGGGGACAAGTTAGAGATGGTTTAATGTGTCAAATGAAAGATGTTTAGCCTGTTTTGAAAGGGATGGATTCTTCCTAATGAATCATGGCTTGGGGCGGAATTTGAGGCACAGTATCCTCTGTGACACAAAACACTTTGTATCAGCGTAGGATGGGGTGCTAGCTGCAACCCTTCTTCAGTAGCCTTACTATAACAATGCATGTGTCAGGTTCCAAGTAATGTACCCATCATAAATTGAACTCATTCCATTATCTTATTTGTACCCGGACTATCATTAAGTGTTGTACCTTGTGATTCTTGACGAACTTATCTTTTCTTTTATGTACACTGAGAGCATATGCACCAAGACAAATTCCTTGTGTGTCCAATCACACTTGGCCAATAAAAAATTCTATTCTATTCTTCTATTCTTCTATTCTTCAAAGTACAAATTTATTTAGATATACCATATTGGCACTAACTGGTGAAAAGCCAGTACTGTAGTTCCTGGGCTTTTCACCCCAATATAAGTTTCAGATTCTCAAGTTTCCAAAACAACCTGTCACATTGTCCAATCAAGATGGGAGCTGGTTGCTTGGAGACTTCTCTCCTCCTCCTCCGGTCACTCAGCCATTGGAATGTGCGTGACTCATCGGCTAGCTATGATGTTATGACTGAGAGTCCCATCTTTCTTCAGCTCCAAACTGTGTCAAACTGAATTCATATTAGAAAGCCCAAAGATATAATCCAACACCCAAATCAAATTCAGGCTTGACACCATGCCTTGCTAACTTCTTCTAGAGATTACTGCATGCATTGACTATGGTGCTGTACTCGAAGAGAGTCAGAAAACCACCTAGTACAAAATACTGCAGCAAGATTAAGTGCTCTGAACATGTAATAATTTTATGCAATTTTTACTGGCTCCCAATTGGTTTGTGATTCAAGTGCTACTTTTAAGCTAAGATTTCAGACCACAGACTCATTTCCCATATGTTCCTAATGACCCCCTCCCCCTATAGTTCGTAGGCCCAGCCAATTCTTGTTTGTTTAATACAAACGTGAAGTCAACTCTCCTTCAAGTTGAGCTTATGGTGTTTTCATGGACATGTCCATATAAATTTCTTGACAAGAAATGTCCAAGTGGTTTGACTTTTATATGATGTTATTTCCCAGGCTAGTTCTAGTCCAGAGCTTACTTATGAATCTCCCAGTTAAATATCAACCAAGCTCACCCTACTTAGCTTCTAAGCCTGGGCAATTTCTTCATCCACTGAGACAAATATTTAATAAACTATACTTAAGAAATGATGGTGCTGCTTCAGTTAATTCAGAATGCCATGACTTGGGATATGCTTGTAGCTCATTGCCACAAATAACTTACACCAATATTTACATCCTGCATTGCCTTCCTATTTGCTTCTAGGTGCAATTCAAAGTGTTGGGTTTATTCACTAAAGCTTGGCATCAAGGACCACCTTCTCCAGCTGGTATTCACCATCCCTACTCATACACTCTGGGAGAAATGCAAGGGGAGGGGGCAGAGGCATGTTCATGTTTGTTTCAGCTGGCTACATCTGTACTGTGGAACAGCTTCCTGGTTGCTATCAAGGCCACTCTCATGTTTTTTGCCTTCCATATGTTGAATATGATCGAGGGCTTATAGTAAACAAGACACTTCTGATGTATGTTGTATGTTTAGTTAGTTTTTTTACTGAGATTGTTTTAGCACATTACTGGTTTTTTTATTGCAAACTGCCAAGATTCTGTTGATTGCAGTGGGACAAACATAATTGCACTAACAAAAATAAGTAAGTGGTATAATATGGAAGCTCAGCCTGTGTTCTGGACAGCGAATTATATGAATCCTGCCATTTGTTGTTTATCTAATAAAGCATGTTTAAATGAAATATAACTTAGAGCAATGTGTGACCTTTGTGTTTTTAATACATATGTTTCAATGGGTGGTCTTTCCCCAGAAGCCAAATGATATGACCACCACCTCTGATGTTTGGGTCTGAGCGTCTTGATCTATTCTTGTTTTTTTTAAAATCTGTGTTTATCGTTTTGATTTATTTTATAATGTGTTGATTTTTTTGGGGGGGGGGAGTGCTTTCACCAGAGAATGATTGTTATGTAAAAAGTATTCCCAAAGATAGAAATAACATTTAAAAAAAATACTTTATATATTGTGTTTCAAAGCTATGTAAGGCATGTCATAGGGCCATGCTACAGGCAGTAGACTTGGCATGGCTGCTTGGAAAGCTTTTGGTTGTGTCCCAATATATACATCTCTTATTCAAGTAGCACCCATCGCCTTGTCAAATTGTATGGCTTGTTCATCATCCTCGTACTCCCTCTATTTACTGCTCAGTATTGGAAACAGAGTATTGTTCAATCATCAGGTTCCACACCTGCCCTTTTGAAATTTCATATGAAATGTATTGATTTAAAAAGAATAGCAGGGAGAAATTCCCCTTCTTTAAACAGAAGGTTTTTCATTCTCCAAGCTCTCTGTACTCTGTACACAGAATGTGTTTGCTCTTTGTAAACTGATTTGAGACCTAAGCAAAAATAATGTAGTATATTTACAGTAACCTTTAGTCCAGTTTTACTCTCAAGACTCTTTTTTCCACTATGTATTCAAAATGGACTGTGATTAATATGTACGTGTATGTGTGTATAGTATATGTATATGTGTATGTGTATATGCATGTGTGTGCATATACTGTATATAGAGAGAGCACAGCCATCAAAATTTCATTTTAGTGTGTGCCATTGTGCACACAGAAAAGTGACAATAAAGGTTATCTTATCTTGTCTTTTCCTGTGGAAATCTCATTCCCCAACTGTTCCATTTTTATTATTTCTGAGTTCTTCCTTGCTGTATAAAGGTATTGTCCCCTTTTTCATTTGTCCACTAATTTGCAACACATTTCTTTACAGGTTTTTACCGTGTTTTCCCGAAAATAAGACCCTGTCTTATATTTTTTTGAACCCTGAAATAAGCGCTTGGCCTTATTGCCATGTACTCAAAAGCCCGATTGGGCTTATTATCAGGGGATGTCTTATTTTGGGGGAAACAGGGTATAAAGAATGATTTTTTCATGTAACATAGTGGTTCTGATGCTTATAAAACCAGTAATTGACTACTGACATTTTTACAATAATAACAAAAAGATTAAGTGTCACATAAACAATAATGCTTATACCAGATCATCTCAGCCATTTTAAAAGGAGGTTTTGATGCAGCTTCAATGTTTCTAAATCAGTTTGGAAAGTCAGACGTGCTTATATTTCTATACATGCGGGTGACCTGAAAAAAGAATATAGAAACTTCAAATATACAGGGTAATATATGAGGTTTTAGACTGGAGTATTTAGGTATCAGTGGCAAAATGAGGTAGGATTAAGAATGAATAAATTAAGAATTTTTTGTTTATAGCTTCCATCATTCACATGCCATAAAGCTATATTGGGAAGTGCTATAAAGAATAATAAGCCAATGTTTAAGGCAAGCCATCCTGAATGGAAAGCTGTGTGTTCCATACATTTTTTACATTTTAATTTTTATTTTCTCCTACAGTTAAACATATCCTTCAAAAAAGACAAGGGTTTAAGCCAACTAACTGAATAAGATTCTTTATTTTAAAAACTATGGTAAATCAATAAAACTCATCTAGGGAGGCAAATATTTGCTTGGCAGAGATTGCTATAGGGCAGTGATCCTCTATGGTTTTTTGAGTCTTGGATGTCTTTGAGAATGTGATGAATGCTATGGACCTTCTCTCCAGAAAAATGCACTCAAACACATTGCATTGGAAATATACAGTAGCTCCTTCACATAGACACCATATAAAAACAATTTATATACAGATAAGCCATTATCATTTTTTCATGTAAAAATTAATAGCTAGTTCATGAAAAAAAACCTAAATAAAAACAGAAATATTAATTCTACTCCCAAAGGTGCTTTTTCAAAAGAAAATATCCTTGAAGACATTTTGCTTCTCATCCAAGAAACTTCTCATCCAAGAAACTAAGAAACTTCTTGGATGAGAAGCGAAACACTTTCAAAGGAAAAACAAAGTCCAGTTGCCTTTTGAAAAAGCTCCTTTGGGACAACCATGACCTGGATGACTGAGAATCTCCATAGGCATTAATTTTACTCAAAAATAAATTTCAATGAGACGGCACTACTGACTTGAATGAGAAGTTGGAACTGTAGAATGACAACATGCATGTTATCTTTGGCACCAGTTAATTTCGATTTTTTTATTTTGATAGCAATAAGTTTTGAAAATCCTGACTCACAAAGGCATAAAGTAGAAATGAAATCAGAACTTCCACAGCTTGCTTGCTATACAAGGATAGACTTATGTCCCAGAAGAGCTGAAATTTTTCAAGGTTCTTCAAA
Source organism: Thermophis baileyi (assembly GCA_003457575.1). Classification (NCBI taxonomy): domain Eukaryota; kingdom Metazoa; phylum Chordata; class Lepidosauria; order Squamata; family Dipsadidae; genus Thermophis; species Thermophis baileyi. The sequence goes on from QLTV01003776.1 coordinate 59,841, forward strand.
TTGCATCCTTTATCCTCAAATCAATGTAATCTTTAGCAAGTTTGCATCATTGATGCTATTTATATCAGCAAATAATGGATTACCTATCTATATTTTAATTTTGTCTGGGCAAATGAATTACACAGTGTTTCCCTGCAAAGCAGCACCTCTAAAACTGAAAATTTTGCAAGATTGCCTTCAACCTTCTTTTTCAGGAGCCGCAGTGGCGCAGTGGTTAGAGTGCAGTACTGAAGGCTACTTCTGCTGATCACCGACTGCCAGCAGTTTGGCAGATCGAATCTCACCAGGCTCAAGGTTGACTCAGCCTTCCATCCTTCTGAGGTCGGTAAAATGAGGACCCAGATTGTTGGGGGCAATATGCTGACTCTGTAAACCGCTTAGAGAGGGCTGTAAAGCACTATGAAGCGGTAAATAAGTCTAAGTGCTATTGCTATTGCTATTTTCAGAATGGCACCTTGGCCAAGAGATTGTAGTACGAGTATCCATAAGGAAGACTGCACAGATTTCAAGGGAAAGAATTACCTCATTCATATGGCAAAAAAACCACCATCTGCCTTGTAAATCAAGTTCATCTGTCAAAAAGTTATGAGACTGAGCTTCCTTTTCTCTCAAAAAAGTGAAACTTCTACCTAAACTTCAGTCAGGTGCTTCCAAAATTTGTCCTCTGAAAAGCTAGCACATTTCTGTTTAGTACAGAAGAAAGTCATATCCTACTCTTATTTCTGGCACAGTTTTTTTGAAAACATGGTGATTCAAGGCCCTGGCTCTGCTGACAACTTTCGCGGTAGTAGACAAGACTTCTTTCATGATTGTTGGCAGAATCTTTGACACCAACGCATGCTGATGTTGAATGTAATTAGTCCTGGTGCCATGTAGAGCTGCTTTCTTCACCAACACTGCAAAACCAGACCTGTGGCCAAGCACCACTGGTGCACCATCTGTGCACAGAGTACCAAGTCAAAGTTTTGCTTGGCAAAGAGTTTATTTATCCTTTTAAAGATATCAACAGCCTTCGTGGTTTCCAAAAGGGGTTCACAACATAGACATTTTATGATGGCATCGACATGTACATAATGGATGAAAACTGGGAGCTGGCGGCACTGAGAAAGATCAATAGTTTCATCTAGTTGCATATTGGAGGGAAACGCAGTGTCAATTCCTTCGTGACCTCTTTCAAAATATTAGAAGAAAGGTCAGCAATTCTGGAGTGGATCATGCATTTTGAGAGAGGAACTGCTTCAAATTTTTCTCTCGGTTCCAAGCCACAAAACAGCTTGATAATTTCTAGTACACAGGGCTTCACTTTCCAACTGTGTGTTGCTTCTTTCACTTGGCAATGCAACTCTTTGGATGCTTTATGGCAAGGTTTTTGTGTTCAGGAAATTTCAAGTATTGATAAAATTCCAGCCTTTTTGAATCAACTTCTCGTGCCTCCCTAAAGCTCAACGGAATGAATCAATATCCTAATATCATTATGGGGTGTATTTTTTCACTAAAACAATTTTCCAAGTCATAGACAAGGAATAAAAAGAAATATGTGTGCATGGTACACAGGACACCTGAAGCTTACCTGTGGACTCCTGCTTTAAGGCTACCTATCTGGGCTGAAAGAATTGGACAAGCACAAGATGATAGCATTTGTATCTATATTTCTCAGCCTTGGCAAGTTTAAGATGTGAATCAACCTTCTTGAATTCCCCAACCAGCAGCTGGGTGTTGATATCCATACATCTTAAAGTTGCCATGGCTGAGAAATCATGGATTTAGATCTACAGAACTGCAATCTAGTAATCAAATAGTCAGAAGTTTTTTGAACAAATCCAGTGAAAAATGCAACTGTCTTTCAAGGGCAGAAATATGCCAATTTCTCAGGAAAAGTAAGTTCACATAGCTTTTATTAAGAAACCAGGAGTGTGGAACACAGGCAGTTTTTATGGTGAAATACTGCTTGCTGGGAAAGAGAAGCTCAAAGTCTTCCTCCACAAATTCCACCTGACACTGTTCATTACCATCCGCCACTCAAGTTGCAACCCAGAGCTCTAGAATGAGGAAAAATTAGGCCAGGAACTTATGAATAGGGGTATAGTTAACAAGAGAAATTGCTGCCAAGGAAGCATACAAACCTTCCTTACCCTTGAATCAACATTATGAGTCAAAAGATAATGTTGATGGCCTGCATTTGTTTTATAATTCATCATTCCTATCTCTCAGGACCTACAGTATCTTTCAGGATAGGTCCAACCATTAAGCAAAGCAAGACAATTTCTTCAGGCAGAAACTATACCTGGAAAGTATAAAGCAGTGATTAGGTGTTATACAGCAGAGTTGTGTGTTACACTACATCTCTAGACATTCCCACTAAGCTAGCCAACTCTGTTCTGCATCTGTGTACTGTGTCGAATAAGGGTGTCTTTTTTTTTTTTTTAGCCAACAATACAGTATATTTTAGATGATACCTTTTTTTCCAAGTCTTGTGGTTTTGCTTGTCAAACAAAATTCAGCATAATAAATAACTTTGGAGCCGATGTGTTATCTTTTGTCAGTAGAGTCATTAGAAACAGATCAGATGTGTACCTTAGAATCGGAACTAGCATATCATGGCAATCAAACAAAAAATATGAAAATGAGTAGATAAAGCTGAAGGATTCACAGAAGAGGGCCATCTGCTGAAACTCCATGATATTTTATTTGCTCAATACTTAAGTCTCCAGTGACCTTTCTATCTCCTTTTAAAAAATAATTTGTATAGTTTTAAAGCAGACACATTTTTGCAGAAGAGATAATCCTTTATTTTATTATGTTTAGTGCTGCTGTCCCACAATATCAGAAAGCACTTTAGAAACAAAGTCATGAAGAGGGTTAGTTTATGTTGTTACGTACACACAGTTCAGTCCTGCCTTGTTAATACGAAATTTTCTTCCAATGCTAGCTAGTCGTGCAGAGCTCTGACTTTCATCTGGTTTCTTTAATCTTCCATTAAAGGTCTGTTTTAAGTTCATCTCGTATCAGAATAATGGTTGGAAAATGTCCTACTTTTGCCTTGTAGACCATAAATAATTTGTTCAATAAAAATAACAGGTTGACTATATAACTTGAGCTGGTTCATGCTGTTTCAACACTTGTTCAGAAATGACATTTATCCCATTTCATTCATACTTTATTTGATTTTTATAGCTGCCAATCTCAGGAAATGACTCTGAGCATCTTTACTATGTTACTTGAAAAACTGTTATGGTGATTCATGTGGAAATACACACACACACACACACACACACACACACACACACACACACACACACACTTATCACGAGGTTTTTAAGAAGAGATGCGCCCCCCATCCCCCCCCGCATGTGCACATGACCTCCCCATGCTCCCCACCCTGCGCATGCGCATGCGACCCCCGCACCTCCCACATGTGCACACGCATCTCCCACATGCGCCCACCCCCCACGCATGCGCAGCAGAGACCTGAAAATCAGCTGGCCAGCGGGAGGTGCGTGCACATGCGCGGTGGAGCTGAGCTGGTGTGACAGCTCATGCCCGCAGAGAGGGCTCTACGTGCCACCTGTGGCACGCGTGCCATAGGTTCGTCATCACGTGTATAGGATCTTCTGTTTGAGCAGGGGGCTGGACGAGAAGACCTCCAAGGTCCCTTCCAGCTCTATTCTGATTCTGTGACTCAGAATGGACTTTAAGTATATATCAGGGTGGCATGTATAATCTCTCTTGAGATTTAAGAGCATTCCTACATTTATTAAGACATAATGAATTACACCAGAGATCCACTTAATGCTACCACTTCCTGTTTACAGGAGTCTCTTGAAAATCCAGAAACACAGTTCTTGTATTTTAGGCCTTCAGCTGCAGCCAGCAGGATCTAGGATAAAGGATTGTGAGGTAGATACATGACCCAGAGACATACATTTGACCACATAATTCTCTAATACAGAAAGCAAGGCCTGATTATTTGTAGGTAAAAGTGTAAAGTTTTCCAACTGAAAACAACACAGGAACATAGAGAACACACCCACACACACCACACACACCACACACACCACACACACCGACTAAATCTTTCTCCTCCTCTAATTCCTATTGTAATACTATTTCTGACCATGAGACAGTCTCACTAGATCTCAGTGCCCATGGGTGAGAGAGAATGAGATGGACATAAATAGGTCCAGAAAATCTATTCAGTCTGTTCATTCTTACTTGCCAGTTCCACCATCACAAGTGACAGAGTTCCTTCCTCTCCCTTTTCTGATGCTGTCTTCTGCCTGTCAGATCATTTTCTTGCAACTGGCCTTCTTCAACCAGATGCCTTCTAGGTGTGTTGCTTTTCATCTTCCACTGCCACCAAATATGGCCAAAACTCTGCTGCTTGGGAATTATGGGAATTGGAGACCAACACATCTGGAAGATAAGAGTCCTTGGTGCTCTCTGAGCTTGGTTGTTTGCTGGCAGACATTTCATTACCCAACTAGATAACATCATCAATTCATATCTGGAAGGTTTATAAAAACTCATATCTGCTTAATTCTGCACATTCATAGATAGCTTATATTTTGTCATGGTATTTATAAAAAGTGGAAACTTTGATACGGATAGTATTTGCTAGAATTTTTAGAAGGCCTTTTAACAGTTACACTCAATAGGAATTCTTTGAGAATGTACCTTAGTTTTTGGAAGCAGAATACACAGGGTTGTCTCTTAAATACCAAACTAGTTAAATAAGCCACCCAATCCATTGCCTAAGATAATATACAGCAATCATGGCTGAACTAGGCAAAAATTAACAAGGCACCCTGTGCGCTCTCTCTTGCTTGATCCTTGTCCTCCTCCTATTTCACTGACAGGTCAGCCTGTCCCCCCCTCTCTCTCCCCCTCCCTCCCTCCCTCCCTCCCTCCCTCCATATTTAAAGTATTTGAATCTGACATTTTCCTCAATCACTTAATAGGATTTGTTAGGCTTCATATATTAGAATAAGTCTTATGAAAACTATTCATTTGTGGCATGAAATGAAACTGGATGCAAACCATTTCCTTACCCTGTTTGTCCTAAAGGTCAATAATAAATGACACACTTTCCAAGGAGGAAGTTGCACACTCATTCACTAGCAATGATGGAAGATAAATTGGCAAAATGCAGGGACTATGTGCTGATGAATCAGCACTCATGATAGACAGAGGGAACCCACAACCAAGGCATACATATATACAGTATGAGTGTATGAGGGGGTGGAGAGAGAGGGGGGAG
>QLTV01003776.1:65102-99667 GCA_003457575.1 Thermophis baileyi
GAGAGAGAGAGAGAGAGAGAGAGAGAGAGAGAGAGAGAGAGAGAGAGAGATTCATATGTGCATGTATATGTACCGAGTTATTAATTATTTATTCTTGAAATAATTTGGTCATTATCATGCTACTAAATGTCCTACAGCTTTTATTTATACCGAGAAGCAGATAATATTGAAATGGCAAAGAGAAAAGTAAACTTTTTAAAAAATGGACTTACGTTATTTGGAATACTAGTACTTTTCCTTTTCTATTACTTACAATATATAGTTTACAACAAATAACAATTTTTTTGTGTATGCAAATAACACATTGTTATTTGCATACACAGATGGCATCTGATAATAAAATCAATGCTTGTGCCTTTCCTCATCTTATTTTAACTTTTTCTTTGTAAAAGACAGAAACTCATCTCATTTACTGATGTTATTGGGCATCAACTACAGAAATTAATCCTGCTGAATTCAGTATGTCACTCAAGTAAGTTTTCATGTTGCTTCACTATGTATTCAAAAAGATGTTATGGGTTACATTGGGACTTACAACTATAGATCAGCATTCAATTTTTTTTCTAAATATGACTTAGAGATACCTCAGCATGAAGACATCCTACAATTTTTTCTTGTTTTTGTTCTTCAACCTTGGTTCACCCTGAAGGCAGCTTAAAATCAGCACTTCCCCTTTTTAAAGCAGTGTTTTCCATCTTCACATAACAGCAATTTTGGTGTATATATGCCTCTTTAATAAACTTGGTGAGGGCATGGCCAAGAACTGGCATCTGCTGAGCTGCTATTGGTTTGTTGAGGTTGCTTCAGACATGCACCCTCCCTTCATATCATTGGTCATTGACCTTCATGGCCATTTTGGCTTGGGCTGTAGAATTCTCCTCCTAGTGACAGGAAGGCTAGACAAAACCAGCTGACAGGTTAGTAGGATAAAAGATGGACTGCGAAGAAGCAGGGGGGAGCCCACCCACCACTCTGTGTTCCTCGCCTGTCACACCAATCTATCAACTAGATTATTTTGGACGCAGAATTTCTGATTTGGAAATTAGCCCAAATTACAGATTACAAATTGCAGAGTATCTCTGCACCAGCAACCTGTCATTTGAGCAACTTGAAAGGTGGCTAGTGCCTCAATCTAAGGTATTGCTGCATACTCACCATGCTCCCTGGCACATTTTAAGGAGAGGATTTTCTCCCTACCTTGCTGGAGAAATCTTCCAATCACTGCCCTTGCAGTAAAGCTGCAAGGATAGGATCCCTTCCAGCCCTTGTTACTGGGGCAGATTAGAGCTCAGTCATCAGGGCAATGCAAATTACATCAGCCTATTTTTTTCTGCTGAATCAAGGACTAAAGGAAAACACGTGAATGTGGCAGTGAGGAGAACCCTAACGTCAAATGCACATAGTCATGTAAGCCAGTGCTTATCGGAAGCCATGCTGCTTTAAGAGACTGCCCCTGAAGCGTGGCCTGATCTTTGCAGCCAAGCAGACCTGCTGTCTGCTCAGTCTTACCATGGCAGAGTCCCAGATCAGGGACTGGCAGTCAGATTCCCAGTCCCATTGTGTGCAAAGCCATCAATTACCCTGCTGCAGGCTCTGTAATTTATGTCCTCTCCATTGTGCTCTTAACAGCAAGACCTTTGTAAACAGTTGAGCGGCTGATCACTGGCAGAGGAATAACAACTGCAAATGTTGCTCAGCCTTATGTTACAGTTCTTAACAAGTCACTTCATAAAGCATGACCCCACAGCAAGTGGCAAAAAGATCACCAAAAATGGCCGACCAGAGTGTGCCACACAGCCATGTACCCACTGTCCTCAGAATCTGAATACCAACATGCATACAGGTAGTTCTCGACTTACAGCAATTCATTTAGTGACAGTTCAAAGTTACAACGGCATTGAATAAAGTGACTTATGACAATTTTTCACACTTATGACCTTTGTCGCATCCCCATGATCATGCAATCAAAATTCAGATGCTTGGCAACTGAATCATGCTTATGACCATGACGGTGTCCGAAGGTCATGTGATCACCTTTTGCAACCTTTTGACAAGCAAAGTCAATGGGAAAGCCGGATTTGCTTAACAACCATTTTACTAACCTATCGACTGTGGTGATTCACTTAACAACTGTGGCAAGAAAGTAAAATGGGGCAAAACTCACTGAACAACATAAATTTTGGGCTCAATTGTAGCCGTAAGATGAGGGCTGTATTGTCATTTCGCACTGAAATTATTGTGTTTAGGGAGCAGAAGCATCAGCAGTGGTATAGCTCAATACAGGGATAGGTGTATTGGCCAAAAAGTTTACAATAAATTAAAATATAAAATACTTTAGAGAAAAAGATATTCACCAAAACATAAGAGACAAGTTTTTGCAATGTATTTCTTCACAGTTTCACACATACATGTTAGACTAGGGTGGGCTAGTTGGTTGGGATTAGGTAGACATGTTGTCTGATCTTCTTCATCACTGACTTCTTCACCAATAGAAAAAAAATAGCAATGGGAAATGGGGATTTAATCACCTTGGAAGCCAAAAGAAGACAGAAGAGTGAGGAAAGAGGTCAAGGAACTGGCTGGGAAAGGGTGACCTTTCAGGAAACTGGCAGAACCCGTTGGAAGGTATTTGTCAACATGGACCAGATCATGTCAGGTTGACTCCCCTGCGTGCCTTATTATGCCCTGTATTAAACACAATAACACATAAGCCACCACTTCCAGAGTGAAGCACCAAAAGCTATTCTCAGAATGCTCAGCTGTAGGCAGATCTTAAAATAAACAGAGCCATAAGGATACCTACTGTGGGGGATTGATGGGTGGATTATGATTGCTGTAGATCAAGGACGCTGTATGGAAATGACCTGTGTCTGGATTAGGTTCTATATACCTGAACAAAACACTTTTTGCTCATGGCAGGAAACAAGTAATTCCATTTTACCACTTACATTGTCTGACGTTAGCGAGCTTCATTTAGCAGATGACTTTAAAAAAAAAAATTGTGCATCCATATTCCAGTAGTATTCCTACTCACTGGTGCAGAAGCAATGCTTCTTATGCATGCAAAATGGATGCACCATTCAGATTGCATTCATCTTAAAAGATTGTCATCACTTCTTTGGGGTCAGAATGGATTAATCGTAATGAAAAAGGGCAAACTTTATTGTATTGAAGCATAATATTTCAATTAATACCTTCATTTCCTGAAATATAAATTGAATTCTCACCCAAAGCACCTGAACTGCATTTTCCCTGCCAATATGTCTTTGCATCTGGAGAGAGGATCTTCCTGAGATCAGATGTCTGGTTCTATTTTGTTGTGTTTTCCTGATATTATTAACATCAGCACTTTTGCAGTTTTATCTGTTTCTGCTTTTTTTTTTTTTTTTAAATTGGGCAATATTCATTTTTCACTTTCTGTTTTATTCTAAAACTTTTAGTGAATCTGAATCCTTGATACTTACTCTTTCACATTATTTAAGAACCACAGCACATGATTGTATAGTTCTTCAGAAAATCATAATACTGCTTAAATAGGATTTAATAACCCTTCCCCAGTATAATTTGGCTTTGTCTCATTCCCATATTATCTGTAGGCATGGATTGGCAATTGGCAATCTGTATAGGGAACACATACAGATTTTTTTATTTAAAAAAGAAAAATGGATGAATGTTTTTAAAAAGAGCACCATTTTTTTTAAAAAAATCTCAATATTCTTAGCATGACATATTGTAAGATTACCCAGAAGAACGGTAATCGTATTCTCACTGAAAATCACGTGAAGTGTATATGTTCTCACTTGAAATTTTATATTATGGGAAAACACAAATGACTCATGTAATTTAGGGCATTTTAACATTTTATATTTTGGGATTCTGCGCATCTCATTTAGGAGTATTGTGGGCATTGTGTTATTTTGACAACATTTCCTTTCCCTGCATTGCTGTACAAACTTCCCAAGGAAATTGAACTGAGTGGATCTTTAATAAAATATTTTCTATTAAATTGCATAGACACTATCACTGTCCTTGAACAATCAAGGAACAATTTGTTATAGGATGGATTCACACATCAGTGTTTATGGAACATCATAAACCGCAACCGATTGGGATTATAAAGCATGGTAAGTCATAAAGCACAAACCAAGATGCATTACTGTTTGATGTGTGATAAGAACATTGCTAATAATATTGCGCTAGGATTTGTACAAGGCTAATCCACATCTAACTAGCAATTGACTCCTGAGTCTTTCAATTTAATAGAAGAGAATATATGAAACGCAGAGTTGAACTGTGGAGCCTTGGTGCTCTCTGAGCTTGGTTATTTGCTTGCAGACATTTCATTACCCAACCAGGTAACATCATTAGTGTAGTGGTTGTGGAGAGATGATGTTACCTAGTTGGCCTCCACAGTCTTTGAACCTAGTTAGAAATTGATAGATCTTATTTGGCTTTAGTCCTCAGCTCTGGCTGCCAGCAAAATCAAGCACATATTTTCTGCTGTCAAGATTCTCCTTATAGAAACAGGCCATACAACAAGCCTGGTGTGGGGGATAGGAAGAGACAGTAAAGGCAAAGACAGTAAAGTCTGACTTGCCTTTACATTTTCTTAAAATGGTAAGGGTAAACTATCCCTATCTCATTTTTGCAGTCATTTTATGGATATAGAGATTGATAGACTTCTGAACCAATTAGGCACAATGATCCCACAAATCTTTATCCAAGGGAACAGCTCTGGAGTTAAGCAATCCAGTATTTCAAAGGAAAAATGAATCATTTTAAATGTGGATTGCTTTGCTAAAATGTTTTGCAATCTAAATGCTATCACAAATTCTTCCTAAATATTGCAAAAGTGTCAAATATAATTGTGTAAACTGACCAGATGTTTGAATTCTCCTTTTGCAAGAAACCAAGAGCTGCCTGTTTCAAAGCTCAGGAGCTCATTGTTGTGTACCCTGTTTTCCCCAAAATAAGACATCCCCTGATAATAAGCCCAATAGGGCTTTTGAGTGCATGGCAATAAGGCCAAGCGCTTATTTCAGGGTTCAAAAAAATATAAGACAGGGTCTTATTTTCGGGGAAACATGGTAGAAATAACAGTGTAAAAAGAAATGTCTGCTATAATACAGTAGCTTTCTGAATGGTAATACAAGTCATTGTGAGTCCTCCAAAATCTTCTTGACCCTCTATTGCAATTATTTTCTATCAATTCCTCATACAGAAGATTATAGAGTAACATTATTCATTGTGATTACTTGTTTTACATACACATGGGTGTGTGTACAAATGGATATAAATGCATGGAGAAATTGTCATTTGCTGTCCTTGCCCTTGACTTCTGCAGTTCTCATGAAAAGAATCTACACATTACTGTACTATTAGATTAGAATCTACGATTAGAATCTACAATTACTTTACGCAAGTCTTTGTGTATGTCTTTGTGTAAGCTTTTTATGCTAGACTCTAACTTATATGGAGGAAAAGTACAAACACATACTTTTGTTAAATCTTTAAATGGATTTCAGTAGACCAGAACACCAAATGAGATCTCATCCTCTTCTCTTCTGTATTTCTAGTACACGGGACCAGAGGTGGGTTCCTACCGGTTCTATCTGGTTCGTTAGTAAACCGGCGATGACATCATGGAGCCGGTTCTGTCGGTGTCTCTGTGGGTGCCGCCATCTTGGATTTTGCTTCTGCGCATGCGCAGAAGCTAATTTTTGATTGCTGGGGGCGCGCACGCAAAGCATGCGTGCATGCCCCGTGCGACCCTGAGCAAACCGGAAGCAAAAGGATCCAGAACCCACCCCTAGAAACTTCTAGGATAAGATTCCTAATATTCAACAATGACAATACTTGTTGTGGGAAGGGAATAAAATACTATAGTGCTTCTTTTCTTTCAGATATAATTGAGTCTGTCTTAATCATCCCAACCCTGTTAATTTTTTTCTTGCCATTCAGCTTTGGACATAAATAAGGTATTTTTCATGCTTATCAAAATTACTATTATTAGGATAGACTTCTTGGAGTAAGAGAACCTCCGAGAATCTTTGGAACATGCAGATTCTCAGATGAATCATAACGCCATAGAAATTGGAAGGAAATGCTTAAACCATTATGTCCAACACATCTGATTCCCCATTAAGTTGCCGACCAAAGTGGTACTCATCTATCTACTCATAGTTGTCCACTTTCGAACTGCTGGGTCAACAGGAGTTGGAGCATGTGACGGGAGCTCATCTCATCCTGCGGCAGCAACTAGGTTTTGAATGTGAGTGTCCTACCTCGTGAGTTGCCATGCTCCCCTATAAGTATCCTATAACAAAGAACATCCTCCTTAATTTATTAAGAAGATTCATTAGACTGTTAGATTCACTAACATGTTTCAGGCCTGGTATGTAGCTCTTGAATAGTACAGTAGCCTTTTCTTGCAGTATTTTGACACACAAGAATGCAAGCTAAAAGAGGCCATGCTATTATGTGAATAAACACAAAATTTATTGCTATAATGGTTTCTGCTGGATGCTGACAATCAGGTTCAGAATTGTGGCATGCTGAGAAGGAAGTGCCTTTTTCCTCTCCACTTAATGAAAATTGCCTTCTGCAATAAAGCCCTGAGTAAGGAGCTTCCATGGGGCTAATATAAATTCTTCGGCTAATTCTCTCCAGATCTGTGCTCCTAATGCTTATCACCCCTCCTCAATTACAGCTATTTTGAAGAAAAGTAGGCACATTAAATTAAATTCATGCCACATCAGGTTTGGTCAAGTGGCAACTGTAACAACAAAGCGATACATTCAGACCCTACACAGGAAGAAAATTGGAAGATTTTGAAGTTTCCTTTCCTTTCCTACACAATTACAGTAATTTTTAGATCAAGCTTTCACTATATATATTTATGTATGAATAACCTCTTTCCTAGTTCATGTATTTTAAGACAAGTACTTTAAGAACCAACTATTATACATCAAATGCTTCTTGCTAACTGTTGATAGACAAGGTAATAAAAGTGACAGTTCATGCAGACAGGAAGACTTATTAGCTTGTTCAGAGAAGGGTATCAAAAGTCTATACAAAATACTGTTTTGTATTTCTTTGTGGAAGACAGCCATTTTTGTTCTGCAATGTTTTCTCTCTAGCACATTCATAGTTCCTCCCATCTCTCCTCCAGTTTAGATTATATTTTAGTCAGGAGACTGCCTTGTCATGATCAGCAGAAAGGACATCACATTTTAAAGCGTTGGTAACAAAAAAAAGTGATTATATGGTAATTTCCACTCAGCAGATAGAAATGACTTGTCACTTGACCTAGTGTCTCTGACTGAGTAGGAAATGGGAAATATAACTGCAGCTTTCCTGTAGATATTGCAGAACTGTCTTTACATTCAGACTGTTGTAAACATGTTATCTGGACACAGAAGACTCACTTCTGATGTTTTTGGCTATACGTCTAACTTTGAGAGTGGTGCTCTCATTAGTTGCCATATTTTGAATTGGCAGTGGCAGAAATACCATAGTCAGTGATTTATCTGGGCACTCTTCTTTGAAGGACTGTCCTGTCCAACTCGGGTTTAAGGATAAAAAGTGTACGTAAGGGAAGCAGGTCCTTTGAGTGTTCTTCTGTCCTATCTTAAGGATTGGTAGATAGCAACTGAAGTATCTGTACACGATCACATATAACAGGGCTTTTAAAAAGTGTGTGTGTGTGTGTGGGTGTGGGTGTGGGTGTGTGTGTGTATCTGTGTGTGTATCACATTATATGGTCATGTGGTCATGTGCGGATACATATTCATAATATCTGAGTCTTCTTTTGTTATTTTTGGCAGTGATAATTTCAGCTTTCTTCAAAAATAAGAAACCTGATTATAGAAAATCCGCTATAGTTGGTTGAAAAGTTAAACTTTTTCCTACATAAAATGGCAGAATAACTTGACTTCCATTCTTACCAATACCATCCAATTCCTTACTGGGAAGCACTAGCTGTGTTCACGTATTGCACTAAATCTTAGTTTGCTTAAACATGGTTTATTGAATACGGTTTGTCATAAACCATGGCTTGCAAAGTGCAAACTGGATTATTGCTTAATGCAATGAATAAACTCAGTCAGTGTATTCTCAGATCTCAGCCAGCCAAAGGTTGAGTAACTCTGAGGAAATCAGTCACTCATGTCTGCACTTTTTAAACTGAACTAAGAATCAATAATCTTTGATGTATCATCTTGTTGATGAGATTTAACAAAAATTAATTAATGCATGATTTATATTTGATTCAGCATCTAGAAAATAAAAAAAACTAGATTTCCAGAAAAGGAAGAGAACTGTTTTAGCCACAAAGCTTTTATTATATTTGTTGTTGTTCTGGTTCTTCTGCAACATAAACTGATCATAAGTTTTTTTAGATTGGAAGCTAGCTCAGCAGATGCACAGAGACAAAAGACCTTAGACAATAATTACCTTATTGATCTTACCAAGTCTCTCAGTGGGTGCCATAGATCAAGCCTGGGCAATGTATGTTCTGCTAGATACTATTAGGATACAATTTTCAGCTCCTTTGCCAACAATCAACAGGTATGGAAACTATAAGGAATTCTGGAAAGATGACAAGCTGAAAGCACCATTCTAGGAGACAGATGCAAAAAGAATGGGTCGTAAAATAAAAAAAAGTTGAAAAAGAGAATAGGGAAGATAAAGGAAATAAATCTTCTCAGGACAAGGTAGATAATAAGTAAAATAATGAGGTTCCTCCCAAATCAGAATTAGACAAAATAATCCACAAAGATAAGGGAAGATTGGGAGGCCTGCCATGTGGAAACCAGATAAGCCAGCAACTGTAGCAAACTATCAATGTCTCCCACTCAGAATACTGTGCCCTCCCTCCCCACCTCAGCAGAAGAAATGAAGATGTTCTCCTATGACAATAGACAAAAGGGATGAAACACTAGTTATCAAGAGGAGAAGAGATAACTGGTCCTTTAAAAGATAAAGTCTGTGATTATCTAGATTATCGACTGAATCATTCCAACTTTTTCTTAGGCTTTTGTTTATTTAAACCCATGACTAATATCTGTCCAGAGGTGAGGTATATGTTGACTTAATAAAGTGTAGTTCCACTCTGAATCTGTGCCTTTGTTTATTGTCTTTAATTGTCCAACTGATGTATTATTCTTCACTATCTGTCCATTTGTATCCAAAGTGGTGGCAATTATGTGTGACTCACATAAAGCTGTATCACATGCAACAGTTTAAGAAACTCACATATCTAGACTCTGATGTGATGGTGTTTTCTCCATGATTCTTTTCTCAATAATGTTGCATGTGGGATTTTCTTCTATCTAACAGATACCCATTGTAATGTACCATGATTACTTTTATCCTGCATATTTACCAAATTTTCTATGAAGTGATGAGACTTGATCCTAGTTCCTTTTCACTGAATTGAAGAGCACTGAAGCTGCTTTTAAAAAGTTTCTAAAGACTGCATAGTTGTACACTGAAGTTACCAAAATAATTCTTTTCCATTGGTAAACCATGTTGTGTAGAATATGTGAGCTTTAGAGCCTCTTCTTTTAGTTTAGATGAGTAGCTTATAACAATGGTTTAAAATGGTATTTTCTTCACCACTGATTTTTTATGTATTAGTTCAAGACAAGTCCCTTATGGGTTTGGCAGTCATTTTCCATCCATTTGAAAACTCCATAATTGACTATTATTACAAATTTTAATGCCCAACCCTTTTCCAGCATCAAACTTTGAGAAATGTTGCTTTAATCTAACTTCAGCATGATATTCTTGGCAACTTAGTGCCTTTCAGCTTCAGCAACTGTAAAGAATTTTAGTGTTTGAGAAGAAATTTATTTTTTACAGATTGTACAGTGAGCTGCTGTTCCTTTACTCCCCTTGTTTTGGTGAAATTACTTCCTTGCTTGATTAACTAAATTGAAAACACTGGCCAACTCATGAGTTTAAAATGACTCTTATTTTCATAATATCATAAGGAAGTCGCCCACTTCAAATGGCTTTCTTAAAATACCACCTACTTTAAAGCCTGCATGGGGAATAACTCCTTTATGAGTGCATCCTGATGGATCCAAAATGTGGAGAGTGAGCAAATAGATGACACTGCATATTTATTTGTTAAAAACTCCATTTATAGGAAGCTCCAAAATATAAGTAATCAGATGATAGTTCTGAAAATTTGGAGCTTTTGAATATAATTGGTGGAAGCTTGTGAATTAAAAAAAGCATCCTGTTTCTTTCTGATAAGTAGTAATATGGTTTCTTTTTCTTTTAAAAATCAGCGTGGGAGAATGCACATCAAGATGAGTGAAACCCAAACACTGAAATTGTGGAGTGTTAATTAGTATTTTCAGCTTTGCCTCACAATTCATACCGGAATTAATTTTGACAATACTATATTTTGGGGAGGTTGGTTCTGTATGATTTTCACACTACAATTTCTCCCCTACAATTTTCAGCTGCACTTTTTTTTCCCTCTCTCATATTTTTCAGACAGAAGCGGCTCATGAGGGAGTTTAATATGAAAATACCAATAGTGTAATGTGAGTCCAAAGTATAGGAGGTAAGAAGGTAAAATCATGTCATTATCTTTGGGTGCCAGAAGGCAGCAATTAGTGGCAGGCAATGCTGTAACCTGTCACACTCAGTTTAAAAAACACTGACCTAGAGAGCTCACTGAGTGACTTCTCATCAATGTGCTTGCACATAGCTATGTTTTGCTCCCATTGTATAGGTAAGAGAGTGCCAAATTTGTTACTGGTATTATTTGTGACCCGGTCATTGAATATTTTCAGATAGTCAAGATAATCAAACCTTTAAAGACTGCTTGTTGCTTTTAAACTTTCTTGTTTCAAGGCAACCAATAAAATTATATAGAAAAATGTCCTGTATTATGTTGTCTTCCACATCTTTCCCATTATTTAGATACTACATACTGTTCAGTTTCAGCAAGATTATCTAAAAATATTACATACCAATAAAAATATTACATACCTATAAAATTGTGAACTCTAGATAAGTTTTTTAAGTTCTCGTGATTACCATATTTTCCACATTTGGAAAAATGAAACAGCATAGAGAGCCGAGGTGGCACAGTGGTTAGAGTGCAGTACAGTACTGACTGCTAGCTGCAGTTCTGCAGTTCAAATCTCACCGGCTCAAGGTTGACTCAGCCTTCAATCCTTTCGAGGTGGGTAAAATGAGGACCCAGATTGTTGGGGGCAATATGCTGACTCTGTGAACCGCTTAGAGAGGGCTGTAAAGCACTGTAAAGCGGTATATAAGTCTAAGTGCTATTGCTATTGCTAACTTAAAAAGAACAACTCTTAATACAAGTCTAAAGTCCACCTAGCAAAATACATGAATAAATACAGTAATTATTAATTTAAACAACTAAATTTCCAACAAACTCAATTTGTTGGAAATTTAATTGTCATATTAAACCAGACCAGACTAAGAAACCAATGCCATATAGGTCTAAAATTATTTATTTATTTTTATTTATTTATTAAACTTCTGTGCTACTCATCTTGCTAGGAGCAACTCTGAGGGGCTTACAGTCAGTGAATAAAAATAGCATATAGAACATTAAAACAATTAATGAAGACCATAATTTTAAAATTCAGTTAAAATTCCATTGACCAAGATGGAGACGAAGGGACAGGGAGAAGATGGGGTCTGTCTACTCCATTAACCACCTCCTGGATGCCACTCCCCTATTGGGGCCCAAGTTAGTTGGCAGAGCCAGGTCTTCAAGCCCCTTTGGAAGACCAAAAGGGTGAGTGCGGGTCTCACCTCAAGGGGCATGATATTCCAGAAGGCAGGAGCCATGGCAGAAAGGGCTCTTCTCCTGTATCCCACCAATTTGTTGACCAAAGTGGTTCACAGAATGCCTCTTCTGCCAGCATGGGTGGAGTGGGCTAACCTCATCAGGGTGAGAGGGTTCCTCAGAAAGCCTGGACCCACACCATGAAAGGCTTTAAAGGTGATAACCAACACCTTGAATTGAACCTGGCTATAACAGAATCTTGCAAGTACTCCCTCATTTATTTTTATATCAATCGGGGAGGGGCCATCTGAGGCACTTTCTCAAATAGGTTTTTGGGAATAGACTCAAGCTGCACTCATCTGATTGTTACCTTGGTAACAATCTTCCCACTGTCCTTTAAGGCCATTCTCTACATTGGCAAAAATCCATTAAAAATTACCAGAAATAACATTTATACTTTAACCATGATCAACTTCTGTTGTGTACTAACTGTCAGTACATGGTTTCACCCAGGTCCAGCGTTTGAGCGGGAAAATACTCAAACGCCATTGGCTGTTTTGTCTGACAGCTCTCTATAAAAGAGCAAGCTGTCAGACACTTGTTTGCTGGTTGTCTGGAGTAGAGCTGAATAAAAGAGCTGTTCTGAAGTCTGTCTCCTGTGATCATTCCCACTACTTAACAACTTCATATTCCTTCCCTTTGCTTTTCATAATCTTAAATCTTTAATCCCTTTAGTTCTCAGAACTTGATTTCTTTTCTCTTTGTCTCTTCTCAGAGTCCTTCAAAAGTTTAACATGTCTCTTTTGTAAATCCAAAAAAGTTATCCAAGTCAGTCTTTTGATTTGTTATTTCTATAATCCTTTAAATTATTATTTTTAAAATAATGTTATTTAATAAATTATTATGTTGTTGCAGTCAGCCAGATATTTGGACTGGATTTGGCATTTTTATCCACCTATCTAGTCCTTCTCAAGGATGTGGGATAGGCACATGTGGATGTTTGATGGTGTTAAAAGGTATCATCGCAGGATGTAAGTTATTCCAAGTAAAGGTTCTTTTGCAATTGACCAATGGTGATTTTGTCAATGCCAATAGTGTTCAAGTGGTGCTCTAGTTGTGTTGGGAATACATGCAAGGTGCCAGTACTATTAGTACTAAATTTGTTTTCTTTTGCCACAGTTGTCCTATTTCTGTTTGCAAGGTTTTGTGTTTTGTTATCTTCTCTAGTTCTTACTCTTCTGCTGTGTCCAGGTACTGCCATGTCACTATTATTATTAGAAATTATTATGAATCAACCAAGTTTCATTTGTATATTCAATACAAGATCTTTTTCCTTATCATTTTTAACCTGCCATTTTTCAATCCACATCTGAGACAGCCTTTGTCTGTTTTATCCAATGAAGTATGTTCCTCTTCTAGAATCTCTTTTGAATCCAGTTTTATGATAGCAGACAGTTTTAAAAGTAATTTCTGAGTGCATTGTTCCCAAATATCCTACCGTAGTGTTCATTCCAAGTAATACTATTGTGCTCCGTTCTGTATTAGTGAGTCTCTTTTCCTTTAATTGTAATCTTTAGTTGTTTTTGGTTCCTTCTAGTGTCTAACCTTCCCATTTTATGCTTTTTTCTCATCAACAGCATTTTCTCATGGGGAGATTTCTTACACTTAATTTTTTTTTACTAAAATTCTAAACATTTTCCCAGAGGCAAGATAGGTAATTTCAAAATTTTATTTCAAGTCCATCCGACCCACCCAGTATGTTTATAACTTTGAAACATTTGCAAGAAAACAAGCAAGCTCAGAGAGCACCAAGGATCCTTCGTTTATCACTTTCCCAAATCAATCCTCTAATTACCCTTTTGCTATTTACCCCAGAATAATTTTTAAGTTCATAAAAGTTCTTTTGCATAAATCTTCTTTTGCTAAGGATTGAATGAGACTCACCCAGTGTAATGAAACTTGCCATTCTGAAGGTTTCTAACATCCAAAATGCAGTTAGTAACCAATTTCCAGAAGTGAATAAGGAAGTATACGAAGCTAGTGTCAAACTATGGCTTGGGCAACAAAGGCAATCTCTCAGTTTCCAGAGCTCTAAACCTCTGGAGACTACTGCCTTATAACTCCTCAGGAGTACCTACTGTCTGGAGCACTTGAGGGTGATCCCACATCCTCTCCTTCTCTGGAGAGGAATTCCAAGCTGATCCATTCACCAGCTCCTCATTCCATTGCTCATCAACTCTGCTTTCAATGGAGCCGTCTTTGGTTCACTATCATTTCCTCAAACTTCCCATATTCCCCATTATTGTTCCAATTAGGTTCAGATTTTTAAAAATGTATTTTAAGAAGATTTTCTTATTTACCAAAAGTGCCCTACACATCATGTGCACATTCCATAACTTTATGTGTTAGGCAACTCAACACTTGGATCAATTGGAGTTCCTCAAAAGTTCCCCATAATTTAAGCCAGTTTCCAACTGAGATCTGAGCAATTTGATGTGGGCCATTTTTTCTTAGTAGCTATTGTTACCTCACTCTGCCTTCCTGCACTCAGCTCTTTCTCATTATTACAAACGCTCAGATGTTTTGTAAAGCACCAAATGCCAAACACATCATGAGCGAAGAACCTGGATTGGGGCAGATTATTGGTTTCATACCATTTTCTGTGCCAACTGATTGGCTAGCTGGAGGATGCATGCTGTCCTCTGCATTCTAGAATCGGCAGCAGTGGGGAAGATTACCGGCTTACTTATAACTTACAAAGTTTCTGAGAAGTAAAAATGATGGTAGTATTGAAATGAAGTTATTTCCTTTATGCTATTTGCTGATCATGTTTGAGAGAAATTTGAAAAACCTGATTAAGAATAGGCTACACTTACTGTATCTATATTCTTGCAATGAGAGACAAACATTAAAGATCACTCAAAACTGAAACAGGTTTAAATAGGCAGGATTATTACTGAATTATGGGATTTACTTTATGCTTGTTCTTAACTATTTTTTCCTTGCATGACAAGAGGAGGTTTACTATAATGGGACTAGCTTCAAGTATGTGTCATAAAGAAATTATGGTCTATAAAGAAATCACCGTAAGCTCCTAACATAATGCATTCATTTAAATTTTAATATACTTCCTTTGGACAAACCCAAGTGTTTTTTTTTCCCCAGACAAGAGATTCCAGTTCTAAAACGCCTCCACAGACATTAAAGGGAAAATGCTGGTTGCATGTTAATAATAAGCTATGTTCCTTGCTGCTTCCTCTTGGTAACCAAGACAAGGCTTCCTTGAAAGTTTCTGATCTAGTGAGGTTGCTTCAGTTGGATCCTTTCTATATCAAACAAAATTAGAACAGTTTGTTATTCTGTCAACAGTTGTTTTTCTCTTTTAAAGGCTTACCAAACAGCAATCTCCTTGGGGAAGGATTCTCTTCCTACATGGTTAATTTGTTTTATCCTCTGTTTGATGGGGGTGGGGGGAAGAGATGATGTTCTCAAAGAGAGAGACTTTTCAAGAAAAAGTAAATGTTTACACATCTAATATAAGTGGGGAGGGGAAAAGAGCATCCTAAATAGCTGGCTTCCTGAAATAAACATGAAGGGGGTGGTATGTGAGATGTACTTGTTGAACTTCATTCTGGATGGATGTTATAGTAACTAATTGAATAGGCCTTGAACTGAGAACCTCTGACATCTGCACATATTCTCAAAGGAGAATTGAAAATAGATACACATACTTTTACATTACAATCAGAATGAAACTTCTCTGTTTCATGTCCTCTTATTGTTGGGCAGGTAGAGATTTAATATTTTCCTTTGACAATTTGACAATTCTTCTTGCAAATATTCTCCCTTGAACTTTTTTTTTTAAAATTCTCTTGCTTATTAGGCATATTTTGTTGTACCCTTTACTCTCAGATTCCAGGGTGAGGCAAAAAGAGCATGATTAACATTTTTTATGAATAAAGCCATGGCCTACTTTTAAGCATCTCTGGAGGCAATGTTCCATCACTGCAATGCACTGCACTTTGGGCCATAAATTGAGCACAATAACCTACATTCCAAAACAGGCAAAAAAAGAGCAAAGTATCTTTTACATCTATTGTACTTGGAAATGAGACTAACAATTCTCTCAAATAGGCTAAGTGGAAATTGAAGTGACGTTGTTGCAATCCTATGCACTTTCATTCTAAGACTTGCTAAATTCAATTACTGTATATTTTCTTCCAGGTAAGTAAATAAATAGAAGTAAACTTTTCAGGTGGAAGGCAGTGTCAGTGATTCATGAACACTGTAATGGACAAGCCTGCTGATGTGTGAAGATAGAACCACTGGAACACGTGCATTCCCTTCACATTCATACAACCTTCTTATATGCACACATCCCATTGTGTCTTCTAATTTGCCTTCTTGCATGCATCACCCTGCAGCCTCCCCCACCTCAATGCCCCATTGTGGTTGGCTCTCTTCCTTCATATTGAGGCTGAACAGCATAATCCTACTGGAGTACTGAGATGTTGAAGAAAGACTAAGAAATCTGTGTTGGGTGGGTGGGTGGGTGGGTGGATGGATGGGTGGGGGGGTGTGTGGTTTGCTAAAGATATGCAAATCCCCATCTTTTTCATTCCATTCATGGTTGTTGCTGATATTTTTGTGAAACCCAGAAACTGAAGACAAAATTCTTCCATTCCTTGCTTTCTACGCCTACCTAAGTGACAGCCTCCTTAATAATTTTTTTTAAATGAAAAGTCAGATTGAAAGAAGTCCTTTAAGAAATATGCATATATAAGATGAAATCCTTCAAGCAATGGCTATTGAACAAAATTGAGCACCTCCCTACTTATTCCAAGAGAGAGTCTACTAACAGAAAGCATGAATACATTTTTATCATTTTGCCAGTGTAAGGGGTTAACTGGGAGGACCAGTTATAGAATAGTGTAGTTTGATATGTGGGCCAACACAGCAAAATGTAATAAATTGACTCAAAAAGGTAGTGATCTTGTTGTTATACTTACCCTCCAGAACTACAGATGGCATCGTGGTAATCAGCCAACAAAAACAATTTTCTGTGCAAAATAGGAAGCATATTAATGAAAAAGCCAGCTAGGATAAACAATCTTCTGCCTGGGGTTTGTTTGTTTGTTTGTTTGTTTGTTTGTTTGTTTGTTTTGTCAAGCATGTATTAGATAACAGATATCGGTATAAACATGGTTATTAATACATGAAATGGATACGAATAAAGGGGGACATTAGGACAGGGACGGTAGGCATGTTGGTGCCCTTATGCATGCCCCTTAAAGACCTCTTAGGAATGGGGTGAGGTCAACAGTAGATAGTCTAAGGTTAAAGTTTTTGGGGTTTGGGGAAGAAACCACAGAGTCAGGTAGTGTATTCCAGGCATTGACCACTCTGTTGCTGAAGTTGTATTTCCTGCAATCGAGTTTGGTGCGGTTTACCTTAAGTTTGTATCTTTGTGTGCTCGTGTATTGTTGTGGTTGAAGCTGAAGTAGTCATTGACAGGTAGGACATTGTAGTAAATATTTTTATGTACTACGCTTAGGTCAGACCGAATGCGGCATAGTTCTAAGTTGTCTAAGCCCAAAATTTCAAGTCTGGTGGCATAAGGTATTCTGTTGTGTGTAGAGGAGTGGAGGACTCTTCTCGTGAAATATCTCTGGACTCTCTCAATTGTATTAATGTCCAATATGCAGTGTGGGTTCCAGACAGATGAGCTGTATTCAAGAATTGGTCTAGCAAATGTTTTGTATGCTCTAGTTAGCAGTACAATATTACCAAAGAAGAAGCTATGCAAGATTAGGTTAATAACTCTTAATGCTCTTTTTGCAATGTTGCTACAGTGGGCTCTGGCACTTACCGGTAGATCATTAGAGATGAGTACTCCAAGGTC
This sequence comes from Thermophis baileyi, assembly GCA_003457575.1. Lineage (NCBI taxonomy): Eukaryota > Metazoa > Chordata > Lepidosauria > Squamata > Dipsadidae > Thermophis > Thermophis baileyi. Next base: position 82,790 of record QLTV01003776.1, read on the forward strand.
TTTGACAGAGTGAGGGTTATCTACAAGGTCATGTCCATCCAGTTTGTATTTTATGTTCTGATTTTTTTTGCCAATATGTAAGACAGAGCATTTGTTGGTTGAGATTTGAAGTTGCCACTTGTTTGACCAATCTGACACATAGTCTAGGTCTTTTTGAAGGGTAGCAGTATTGTCAGTGGTGTTGAACAGTTTTACATCATCAGCGAAGAGAACGCAGTTGCTTTTAATATGATCGCAACGGTCATTTATGTAAAGTATAAAGACTGTTGGGCTGTTGGGTGAAGTCTATGTAAATTGCATCTATTGCTTTGCCCTGATCAAGATGTGTAGTCCATATGTTTTTGCAGTGTAGGAGTTGTAGATTACAGGATAATTTGTTTGTTAGAGTAAGTTGTTTGTCTCTAAGTGGAGGGTAATGGATTGGTTAATGATTGATTCCATGACTTTGCACAACATAAAGAGATTGGTCTGTAATTTTCAACTAGGCTGGGATATCCCTTTTTGAAGATAGGGATGACCGTGGCTAGTGATTATAGGTTGGGCAAGGAGCTGGTCCTGAGAGATTTTTCAAAGTTTGTGCTTAGAGGTTCTGCTATGGCAGTAGAAAACTTTTTTAAGAAGTAGGCACATAGTCCGTCGGGTCCAATAGATAGAGATGGTTTTAAATTGCATAGTGCCTTTTCAATATTATCTTCTGTAAAGTCGATATGTATTAGATAATTGTAATTATCTGTGGTACGGCTAGGAAATATTGGGCATGAACCATTGCTGTTTACAAAGACTGAGCCGAAGAATGTGTTAAAAAGGTTGGCTTTAACGGTTTCATCATTACAGTCTTTACCATTAGGTCCTTTTAGGGGTGGGGTGGATCTCGAGTCTTTAAGTTTGTTGTTTACAAAATTATAGAAGGCACGGGTGGATTTCGTGCACAGGAGGTTTTCCTCTTGTTTGATGTGATAATTGGTAATAGTTATAATTGGTAATAATTATACTTCAGTCTTTCTGGAAATCAGAGTCTGACACACACAATTTATCTCTAATTAAATTTTTTAATACTCTTATTGGGATAAAAATTGAGTCAAAGAGCTATAATACTGGTAGTCCTTAACTTACGACTTCAATTGAGCCCAAAACTTTTGTTCCTAAGCAAGACAGATGTTAAGTGAATTTTGACCCATCTTAAGACCTTTCTTGCCACAGTTGTTTAGTGAATCAGTGCAGTTGTTAGATTAGTGACACGGTTGTTAAGTGAATCTGGTTTCCCCATTGACCTTGCTTGTCAGAAGGTTGCAAAAGGGAATCACATGATCCTGGGACACTGCAATCATCATAAATATGAATCAGTTGCCAAGCAACTAAATTTTGATCACATGACCATCGGGATGCTGCAACAATTATGTGAAAAAAGGTCATAAGTCCCTTTTTTTCAATGTTGTTGTAACTTTGAATAGTCACTAAATGAAATGTTGTAAGCCAAGGATTTTAAGCCTTCAAAAATGTTGTCAAAGAGGAATCAAGCCTGTCAATGTTCAAGAACTGAATAAAAGGTGGGGGGGGGAAGTTCATGTAGTCTTATATACATATTCAACAAAACTTGCTGAAAATTAAAATCTCAATACAGTTAAAAAAGCTGCTGAAAACTAACAGTGCCCTACCAAAGAGAGATTTACTGTTTGTATTTAAAATAACCAAGGGTGAAAGAGTGTGTGGGGATGACTTTTCTTTTCTGATACTGCACAGAATAACATGTTATAGTTCTGAATAGTGGGCATCGTTACAAAAAGAACCGAAAACAAATGCGCAACATTTCCGGATCTATAAAGTTGTTCATGTTAAAACCAAACTTTTACCGTATCTTTTGACTACCCGCTCTTTTTCTGTCAATCTATGAAAGTGTTGACAGTCTTTAAGTTTGTTACTGAGGTTTAGAAGATGGTGGGGAGAAGAAACCATAGGGATTTCTGATCTATGACCAAGCCAGAATAACTTAAAATAAGACTTATTTGGTTACTGTAAAACACAAATTGAACACTTCTTCACTAGTCATCATCAGGATGTGGCTGCATTTTTGGCAATGTCATCGCAACCTGGCACTGAGTCCGAGACAGAAATTTAAACAACTTGTATTTAGTTGATTATTTTGTTTCCTTTCTATATTTTATTCCTCCTGCAATCCTGGTGCCCTTACTCACCTTGGACTTCTTCAGTAGGGCTTCATGAAGCACATTGTTTTAAAGGATTATTTCTTTAAAAAAAATGATCATATTCACAAACTCGATACAGCCAGTGTCACTCATGAATAATAGATTACTCCTATGAATATTCTCCTGTAGCTTTTAAAGCAAATGTATTGAATTGTCCAATTTGAAGTAAATAAACTGTTAGTATCTCAGACCAAAGTTTAAACCGATTATAAAATTAAAGGTATGTCATTCAATCCTGTGAATAAATTATCATTATTTAGCTAAAATATATTTTAATTCTACAACATGATATACTTTTCACTCTGGGGAAAAATCCTATTGAAAATTGCAATATTGCTTTTTCTGAGATGCATCCCATCTGACCAGCTGAAAAGAGGGGGGGGAATCTCCTTTCATCATCAGTCCTAAATAGCCTAGAAACTCTGTCATGGCTACTAATTGCCCTTTTCAGCACTGCCCAAGAGTATCAAAACTAAGATTTCTGCTCAACAAGTTTTAGATATAAGATTAACAAGGTAGAAAAGAAATATTGCTGGATCATCTTAAGCTACCCCAAAACTTGACATCTACACACAAGTTCCAAATAACCAGATTGCAAACTTTTAAATTTTCCAGTTTTCAATATATCAGTTTTTCTTCCCAAATTTATCTACTAATACATAAAAATCAACTTTGTGCTTCATGATGTTTGTATTTCATTTTGTAAGGATTATTTATTTGCATACAGCCCTTAATAGAAATATTTTAGAGATGGGGATTTTTGATGGTAATGACAAGTTAGATTTCACCTTTTCCCTCAGATCTATTTTCACTAACACATCAAAAATAGCATTGGCAGTCTGCTCCATCTCTTCATGGTAATTTATATCCTAGCTTCTTGAGGATTTAGGCCTCATTTCTTTCAACAAAATAATTAAATACCAACATAGACAGTATTAGCTTTCCAGTTTGATCCATAGACTTACCGCTGCTAAACCTCATTCTATAAATACGTTACTTATTCTGGATAATTATCAGCTAAGTCTAACTTTTCAATAGATATCAAACTTCTTTCAACGTTGTTCAAAAAAGCAACAGATATCTGGGAGAAAATTCCATCTAAGCAGCTATAGAACTTGCACAAGAGCGTGTACTTCATAGACCAAAAAACGACCTCTGTCTTATATTACATTTCTGGAATCTAATATTAAAACTCCAGGGCTTTCATATATTAAATTCTGTTTACCCTGTTTTCCAGGGTACTTACCACCTCTTTCCAGTGCACAAATTAGTTTGCTTGAGTGGATTTAAGGACATTTACTTTCATGTTTTATTTACATTCTGCCGTTATTATTTTTAGAAATATTTCAAAGTGACAAACATACCTAAGAGTCCTTCCTCCTCCTATTTTCCCCACAGCAACAACACTGTGAAGTGGGTTGGACTGAGAGTGAATGACTGGCCCAAGTATCTAGCCTGTTTTCAGGCCTAAGGCGGGACTAGAACTCACCGTCTTCTGGTTTCTAGCGTGGTGCCTTAACCACTAATCGAAACTGGCTCTCAGATTGCCATTTCACCCAAAGTACAATCAATTCCTGTAGTTTTCAGCCATCAGCAAATGCTTCCAATGCCGTTTTTCCCCATTTGGCCTCTTAAGGCAGCAGTGTTCACCAAACACTGATCACATACCTCTGATTCAGTGGTGGGTTGCTGCCGGTTCGGACCGGTTCTCCAGTACCGGTAGCGGAAATTTGAATCCGCTCGCCGAATCGGCAGCGATGGCCAACTGTCCACGCCCCCAAACCAGTTCTCCGGTCGCCGCGGCTAGAAAAGAACCCTCTTCGCTTGCACACGTGCGCAAAATGCGCACTTCCGTCGCGATGCAAACCGGTAGGGAAGGTAAGTAGAACCCACCCCTGCTCTGATTGCTGGGTATTCATACACAGCATATCCATATACTGATTGTTTCTCACTGTTCTGCTTACTGGTATCCATTACTCTAATATATGGACAATATTCTCTTTCTTAGACTTTATGCCAATCCCAAAGAATCTGGCCTTCTCAGTCCATTTAGTTCATCGTGACTTTTTCTGATTCTGTTCAATGAAGCATTACTTCTAAACATTAGGTTTCCCCACCTTATTACATCTTTGGATCAATTCAATATCAAATCAATTCAGATCATGCTAAAGTTCGGAAGCTTTTTGGTCACATGGCAGCAACTTCAATCACCCTCTTGCTGGATTTAATATGAAGATCATGCAGTTGAGATACCTCAGTGGGTCTCACAGAAATCTCCTTCATTCTCCAACCTTAGGGTGGCATTCCTTGGCTTGGTGAATGGATTACAAGAAAATCCTTTGGGGTTGCCCATTTACATTCTTCACCATCCTCTCCTTATCAAACACCCTATTTAAAGCTCTTAGCATTGTGCAGAGATCTCTTACATATGAAATCATTCTCAGGAACTACGTGATACAGAGCATTTTCTTTATGAACAGAACATGATCCCACAAAGCGTCTGCATCTTACACTGTAAATATGGAACAGTTCTCCCTCCCACTGGATCACATTTGTCATGGAGCATTTGGCAAACATAAAAGAAAATCCTGCAAATCAATTCAGAATTCAGGAGTCCTTGCATGAACAGCTGCTTTATGGTATAACAGCATTACACCCCTTCTCTGATATTGTTGATTCAGCTTCAGATATTCACATATTGATGTCCTTTGTGCTGGTTAATGACCACAATAAACTTGTTTACCCTTCTCTAACTGGACATACCACCCATCAACTTGTTTGCAGCCAAAGACAATATCAGTGCCTGAAATACTATGGCAAAGGTGGTAATGTACATAACAGTAATCTCTCAAAATGGGATGTGTTTTTCCATTACTGAACTATATTATGTGACTGTGTTATTTCCCCCCCCATAATCAGGGTTCTTCAGAGATTACACTGCACTCTGTTCCCTTGCATTTTGTTGGCTCTCTAGTAACCAGGCAACTATAGCCTTATTCTACCAGGCTCATGTGACTTAGTGCAGACTCCTGATGTAGTAGGATCCCCTCCTTTGGGACTGAGCTTGAATTTATTAACTAGATCTGAACAGTTTCACAATTTAGTTTCTTCTTGGCAATACATTTTGACAGAAAGAGAACACCTTTGCAGCCTCATTTCTTACAATAATTTTCCCCCATATTTTCATCCTCTGACATTTAAAAGACTACACTTTTAAAAATGACTGAAAACAAAACAAAAAAAACAACAACCCCAAAGATAAATACATATACATTGTCAGAGGAAAGGGGAAAAAAACACATATGAAGTGTTTTTTTTTAAAGAGAAAAAGAAGAGACCTATCATTTTAGCAGTAGTTACAATTCTGTATAAACGAGTTCCATATTTCATTACATTTGCCTATATAAAGTCTATTAGGCAATCTACTCATAGGTGGAAGGGCAATCAGGTCCATATAGTGAAAGGGGACATATACTTTTATCTTTTCAGTGCTGCAATATCAATCTTTTGATCATACCAAAGGCACAGAGAATTGACTTACATTGTCTGATTGTCAAATTCCAAGTATTAGGTATGCAGTTCAAGAGAATATTATCATCCGAAAATTTTAGCTTCGGTCACACTATTACATTTATATAATCTGGTACTTTCTTCCAAAACTTAGTAAGTTTAAGATGCTGTAAAAACATGTTTTAAAGAAGCACAGCTGTTTCTCCATCAAAATACTGTTTTTGATAGCCCTGTTCAATACAAACATAATGGAATCCAATAAATTCTGAATATTATATTTTGTTATAAAAATTAAAACACTTTGTGATTGTCTAGGCCAGGGGTGTCAAACTTGCGGCCCGCAGGTTGGATGCATCACGCATTGGCCACGCCCACCCCCTGTTTAGCGAAGGGGGAAAAAGTCGTGATACGTCACGTGACGACGTGACGATGCAGGTTTGACACCCCTGGTCTAGGCAATATAGGAACGTATCTCAGAAGACCACATAAAATATATGCTTCATCCCCATGCCAGTAGTAGCTTGGATTTCTTCTATCATTCTGATGGTCATTATGTCCAAAAATCTTTGGCTGCTAGCTCTAAGGTTACTTATCAACAAAGTCAACTTTCTTACTACAATTGTCTTTGCTTGAGAAGACAGACAGATTTGTGCTTGTTGAGTGGACCAGTTTCTGTTCTACATGCAATTCTTTGCCAAGACACTCTTTTAAAGGCCACATCCAATTCCTAACCCTAACCCTAACCCTTAATCTGCATACTTTTCCACCAAGTATCATCTGAACTCAAATGATTCCTCCATTTAAGGGATGCTAGGCAGGACTTCATCTTCTATGTTGTTTTGGTAGCATATTTTGATTAATTACTCATTAATTCCCATTACTCAGGCTGGAACAAGAATCTCCTAGGATCTGCACAATGTTTCTCCCAATGGATGGATATTAATTCTCTGTGTTAATAAAGCTTCCCCTGTAGCATTTTAGGGCTAACTCTTGCAAAGCAGCTACTTGTCTCAGTCTTCTACTTTCATCAGACTTTATTAAGGGAATACTAGGGCACTTTATGTTGCTGCATTCAGACATGCTGTGTTTTTTTCTGTCCTTGCTTAGGATCAAAGCCTATTTTTCCATCTAAGCTTGCAAAGTTGCTAATTATCCATATGTACAATACACACCAGCGACTATAAATTAGCACTTACTGGTAACTTAGTTCTTCAAATGTTATTTTCATACAACCACCCAATTTTCCCTTCTGTAGCTATTGTGCTTCTATAATATACTTGGATTTCATGGTTGCTGCAGCAGTTGCAGTGAACAGATGGAAAAAGTGAGAATTCTCTTGCCTAGTTTTTGCACAAGCAGTTCTCACTAAAACTCTATTTTAGTAGGTTCCCAGAATTACATCTGTTCATATAATCCATACATAAGAATGCCCACTTGCCACTTGAAAATTCCCAGGTCTGCAACCTGTTTTTCTGTTAATTCTGATATTATAACTAAGAGCGATAGAATTTTAACAGATGTGATTTGCATTATAATGCTATTATTCAGCTCCAGAATGTCTTTTTCTTTTAGCATAATTAAAACATACATATAAAATAGAACGACTACATCAGATTTGACAGGAAAGTCCTTTCCTAAGCCAGGCTGGAACTAATGGCCATTTAGTTTCAGGCTTTCTAGAATTGACTGCTATGGCACCAGACTGTTTCACTTTTGTCATATTAAAATAGGGTGCTTATGTTTGGAGTAACCTGTTGACTTTTTTTTACATATATATTGTGAACAGATGTTGGGTCGATTCGACTATTTGACAAATAGATATTCACATCTGGGATATTTGTTTATCTAATATAGCAGTTTTGTTAAATATGGATGGGAAAGTTTATAACTATTTGAAGACCCATACATAAGGGAAGGAGAACGTATTATTTTTGATGTATCTCAGCATTCACCTAGGGTGGATTTTTTTATATTTAATGTTAGAATCACAATTTGCATAGGTCGCAGGACCTGAGGAATTTACTCCTCAGTCGATAACAACATGTCCATACAGCTTACTACCTTGAAAGGGGTTAACCCTGTGCTACCAATCTCTTTTGTATTTTACCTTTGGCGATAAAACGAAAATAAAATTAATTAAAAAAAATAGAGTGCTTGGATTTGCTCATTTTCGAAGTCCTTCTACTTTTCCCCAAAACTTTGCATAGGTGTTTCTCATAGAGATGTAAAAGGAAATGGGTGTCGGGGTATCCACGAGGGCTAGCTCCCTCCATTTTGTGGAATGATAGCGTCTACTACCTCCTCCCGCTCGTGATTTCCCATTCCCCTGCCTATGGCAACTCGGGAGCAGGTCAGGGAAGCTTCACGAGTTGACATTGGGATCAAGAAAGGATTTTGACACAATTAACCTACATAAAGTGATACAAAGATCTCCTTGTGCAACCTTTTCATCTTTTCTTTAAGAAAGGCTATAGCCATCGTGCTTTCAAATCCCATCTTGTTAGCTGCTGAGATATCTAGAGGAACTGTTATTTATTACAACAACCAAAAATCTTTATCTTATAAAAGTATGTGAGAAACCAAACTGGAACAAAATAGTCAGTGTTGTTCAGGATAATATGGAGTTGAGTAGGCACTGCTTGCTGCATACCTTGTTCAAGAACTGATATTTATAAGCAAATTATGTATCTTTAATAAATGTTGAACCATAGTCTCCTTCAAGATGATAGGTACTAACTCTTACAATTTATCATTTGTAATATTTAACGTCAAAATTGATTGTCCAATCCTGGCTAATTTTGGTAACTAGGAAGAGTAATATTCTAATAAGCAGGCCTTTCAAATCTATTGCTATTTTCAACAGAAACTGAACAACATCTATAACAATTAAGGTGTTATATGTAACTGTAAGAATTATGTATACAACTGAAAATATATTTGCAAAATGCAAAGCAGACTGGTCTTGATGGGTTTCCATTCCACCAGTTCATTGCTCAACCTAGATGAAGATGATAATATACCAAACAAAACCATATTATTAGCTGATGTTATACAGATATAATGGTTCTGAAGAAGCAACTTCTTTCACTGCAATAGAAAATGAGCTCTAAGTTGACTTTCATAAGCTTGAGTAGCTCATGAAGATGATCTTGTTTTCTCCAAGAACAAAAATTTCTCCAAGAACAAAAACGTTAGAAATGTTAGCAGGTCTTCTGAGATTATCACCGTAATCCTGAAAATGCCTATAATCCCATTGTACATTTCAGTATTTTTTGGAAATCCATAAATGAAAAGATTTTTTATTGTGAATAACAATGTCAGAATTGAGCAAAACACACCTGAAAGGCAGTATGTTTACTCTCTGATTACGCAATTCCTTACAATGTATATTTCCCTTTTAATTGGAGATGCAATTATCATACATAAGAGAGACAACAGTGACACTTAAGAGGTCCCCATTTATTAACCTCACTTGGTAATGTATCACCAAAACCTCAAACACGATACCCATCTAGAGATTATGGTTCAACATACAAGGAATCTTTTGGAGATGTGTAAAATGTTCGTTACTCACATTTTAGAATGACATTGCCAAAACTGATTCAAAGATTATTCTTATATTACCATCAATATACAAAGGTTCACTACGACATGTCTGCTTCCACATAATGTTGAAGGAAATGGATTATATGGGTGGAGATGGTGATGTGGTCACATTCCAATGCTAGGTTTACTATATAAAGTATTCCTTAATGGAGTAACCTAAGAAAGCAAACACGTCACAACTTTAACCTCAAGAATAAATGCTTAGACTTTTTTAAGCATCCAGCAACATGGTTTTACATTAACATATAACCTCATGGCCATAAAGGGTAATTTTCATTACTTCTGAACAAAGGTAAGTTCACTAATGAAACTGTATGGCAAATAAAATAAAAATAAGTCATATTTTCCAAGTAGGAAGTTGCTAGAAAGAAAAGATCAACACATGTCTAACTGTGCATCTATTTTTTCCTCCCTTTTTTAGTCTATTACATTAGCTATATGGAATATACCAATTAGGCAGAAACCACCTTAAAACAGAAATTGAAAGGTTTTTGAGCTTTGCCTCTGGATAATTTCATAGTGATGCATACCCTTGTCATTTGACAATGATCGGAAGAGAGTTATGGCATTTGTGGGTCTTTCACTTTACCCACATGCCCACACATTTCCTCTCTGTTGTTGTGCTTTGGGATTTGATTCTTTCTGGCCTGGTTTGCAAGAATAAAGGATGCTTCAGAAATGTAGTATTATGGACAAAAAGGGCCAGACATGTAAGAATCCTTATATGGCTTGGCACTCATCTACTGTGCCACTGATTGATAACTTATCTGGTATAATCCACCCAACCATTTGCAGTGGTTAGGATGGCTCATTTTAAGTATATTTACATTCTGGTATGTGTGGATACTGTCTGGTTCATAGTGAAGCAATCATTGCTTTATGGGATTCAAAAAGGAAATGAACTGAATGTGCTTCTTCTCCATGTTTTTAAAGAAACTCTGAATTAGAAAGGCAGGGTATATCCAGGAAAAAACAACAACTTTTTTTCTATCTCTCCATCTACTCCTGTATAAAACAATAGGAAACAATCTCAACAAATAATGCGGTATGAAAGTGCTAAGTAATAAAAAGATATGATCATTGCAATTGAGCATGCCAATTTTATGTTCCCTAGAGAGCTACCAGCAGTGAATCAAACTGTAGATTAATAATTGATGCTCAGACTCTCAAGAACTGGAAAACAGCAAGGATTTATTTTCCCTTCGATGTACGTAGAACTATGCCACAGAGAAATTGCACAGAAAGAGGATATATTTGTGTGTGTGTGAGTGTGAATGAATGAATCAATGGATGTTGAAGGGGGATATCAATGGCCAATGTAAAGAGTTTCAAAAGTTACTGTCAGATGTTCCAATAAGCACCCCCAACAAAATAAGACTCCGAAGCTAGAAGCTCCTCAAAGTTCCAATTTATTAGAGATGCCATGTTGGCAACATCTGGGAAAACCCGAATCTGAAAGCTTCCAGGTTTTCTCCACCCAAACAAAAGTTCCAGTCCCTACCCAGCACGCACATGTCCATCACCTGATCCAATCAGGCACCATCCAAAACTGAAGATGCTGCCCCGTCACTTCCTCCCAGCTGCCGGGCACAGCGGCCTTGACTTTCTGGAAAGAATGTTATTTAGACTATTACATTATCACCTACTCCATATAATCCCCCCTCCCATTTTCCCACAGTAGAAAATGTGGCAGGCCTGAATACAAAAAGGTAAAAAGGTAAAAGATGGATTCCAGGCATGACAGTTACACCCCCCCACACCTTAGGCCTCTATGTCTTTCATACTGAAACAGTTAATTGCATTACAGATGTTATAGTGCATTAAAATGGTTGCTTTCTTTCGTTTAATTGAAAAACATTACATTTGATTAGTTGTGGAAGACCTAATTCAAATTCTTCTCCTGTCACTCTTCCAATATTTATTGCTTTAGCCAGAACTAGGTTTGGTCATCTATGACCCCATTGGGAGGCAAGGGTTCGTCACACACATTTAGCTTGGTCAGTTAAAGATCTAGTGGTTGTACTGCTTCAATAGGCTTAGCTTGGTTAGTTGTGTGTATGAGAGGGGGGGGATGTGATTTAAGATATTGTTGAAACCAAGTCTGGATGGTTAGTTTATGATTCAAGGTATTGTGTGAATCCAGAAAATTGATTATTGCAGTCACCAAAAATAGTGTTTAAATAATAGTGTAATAAGAATCAAGGCAGACTGTAAGTTGCATACCTTGATTTTTTTTTTCCTTCCCTTCAATCGTGTTTGATTCTCAGAAACTGCCTGGACAAGTCCCTGCAGTTGTTTGGTATTTTTTTATTAGATTTTTTTTTAATCCTGCCTTTATTAGTTTTATAAATAACTCAAGGCAGTGAACATATCTAATACTCCTTCCTCGTCCTATTTTCCTCACAGCAACAATCCTGTGAGGTACAGTAAATTCGGCTGAGTGAAAATGACTGGCCCAAGGTCACCCAGCTGCCTTTCATGCCTAAGGTGGAACTAGAACTGACAGTTCCTGGTTTCTAGGCCTGCATCTTAACCACCTCACCAAACTGGCTCTCATAGCTTGCTTAGTGACTACTTTAAAGTCAGATTGAGACTTGAAAATTGACTTCTTCTTTCCTTTATACACAATGTCCTTTCAAAGAACAAGAAAATAAGCCGGCAAACAGAAACAGCCGTATAGCTTCTCACCTTTCATACAGATTTATTATTCATGTATCTTTCTGTTTGTTTGTTTTTATATGATAAGATTCTTGTTCGCTGGTCTTTGAGGCAAAGGGCAGTGAATGGTATAGGAGGACTAGATCTTCCCTTTTTGAAGCTCAGTTGAGCTCATCAGGCTTTAGATGAGCAATAAAAGGTGAATCTCACATTAGCCTATCAAACTCAGGAATCTAGCTAGGTCAGTGGGATTCATGCAAGCCAGTTGTTAATTTGTTTCTAAATGCAAATGTTTTTAAAAGCAAAGAAGGATGGCAGTCTGACATCTATCATAACCCGTAACCAGAAACTGGTTGTATCCAGGCTCAGGCTCCCCTTAAAGGACGGTGCCCCTCTCCTTTGCAAGAACTCCCTGCACTTATCTTTTGGCTGGGCACGTTGAAGGTAAAAGATTACCAGACTAGCTCCTCCAAAGATGAATGGTGATGTCAGTCCAGAAGCACCTGGAATTAAGCACAAGGTGAGACACTGCCTACATTAACTGGAGAGTTAAGGGCAGGGGTGAAGTTCCGTGGGCGTGGCTTGGTGGGCGTGGCAGGGGAAGGATACTGCAAAATCTCCATTCCCACCCCACTCCAGGGGAAGGATACTGCAAAATCCCCATTCCCTCCTCACTCCTGGGGGAAGGATATTGCAAAATCTCCATTCCTACCCTACTCTGGGGCCAGCCAGAGGTGGTATTTGTTGGTTCTCCAAACTACTCAAAATTTCCGCTACCAGTTCTCCAGAACTACTCAAAATTTCCGCTACTGGTTCTCCAGAACCTGTCAGAACCTGCTGGATTTCACCCCGGTTAAGGGGGAAGGGAAACAACTCCCACTATGGAAAGCCATCTCTGATTATGAGTCCTGGTGGTCTTGCCTCCTGCTGCTCAACTTGCCTTGCCTTTACTGATCAGGAACTGATAGTTACCCAATTTAACTATTTGAGTTAAGAATCCTAGAGATTTAAACAAAGAGAAATATTTCACCTGAAATATACCTATTTGCCTTTTCCTCTCCATCACTGAAACTCACCTCTTGGTTAATGATGAGCAAAACATGTATTTGATGGGCTTCAAGAAACCCTAACTTTTGGATACAGGCAGCCACATGGAAAAGAGATCCGAATACATGTGCATGCATGTGTACGAGGTTTCCCAGGAGAAAGGTGTATGGCTTAGAGACACTTTCCTGGGGATATCTGTATGTTTTGGTCTACATTTATAATATTGATAGTTAATATAGTCCTATGTATGTAGGTCATGAATTCCATCCAAGTTTATGTGACCTTGGTTACTACCACTGCAGTTAACAAAAACCACACGCTGTAAATGTAGTCCAAGTTCTGTCCTTTTTTTTATTATTTGTTTTTCCTTACCAAATGAGAAGACACATACATCCACAAGAGGAAGGAAAGCCAACTGAGGGTAAATTAAAAATATAGGTTGAAGAGCTGAACTCTTTCAACCTGACTGAAACCGTGTACTGCATGACCTGAAGCAGCAGGCAACTTTAGGGGAATAACTGAATGTAATGATCACCAAAAAGGAATAAACAGATAGCTTTTCCATTAAGAAAAACAAAATGAAGAGTTGAAATGAACTGTAATGATTTGTCTGAGATATGCTTGTATACCTTATGACCTGCCATGCTGATGTTCAGCTGTAAAAGGAACTTCAAACTGAGTTTAAGTAGTCAAGCTCACCCATTTCCTCCATCACCACCTTCTTACTCAATACAGAGTTTAGTTGCTTCTTGATAAGACTTATAAAATGCACTTGCACTGTTTTCTTCATGGAAATTTATGAGGGTTCACACATTGCCATCATCCATTTGTAAACCAATTCTGCTTTTCACTTTCTTCCCTTGTCATTTATTCAAATTAATAATACTTTTTAAAACTCCAACAAAGGGGGAGGAAAGATGCTACACATTTTGATTAGTAGTTGCTAACAGTCCTTTAGTTATAAGTACCCTTAGAATCCAAGTTTGTGTGACTTGATAGGCATAGCAAGGATTTGAATTTTATTCAGATATAAATTGAAGGGATTGGCCCAGATTGTGATCCTAAAACAGCTATGTAGAAGGGGCTAAAACCCTGCAGTCTGATAAAACAAGGATCTCAATCCAATTTAGAGCCATAGCTGATACAAAAGGTTAAAGCTCCTCACTCTTCTCGCCTCACTCCACTCCTCACACCAAGATTCTGATCCAAACTGGGTCCTTAATGTTTGCTTCTGAATCACTAGGGGGAAAGAAGATAGTAGCTATATCTTTGAAGACCTAGACTTAAGACTCCAATCAGCTGAACACAAAGGGCAATTCTAGCCTCTATCAAACTCTACTCTCCCTTGCATTATTATCTCCTACTTGATTTCTCTCATACAGCTGCCTTTGTCCATCCAACATTCTTTTGATGTCTCCAGCTTCTCCATGCCTGATTTTCACTTCTGTCCTCTCTAGTATTTGCTTTTGGGATTTAACTTTTTGCCTGTATCTGAGAATATGTACTCACCGCTGGCTCTTGACTCTTGGAATCTTTTTAGATTCTGACCTTGTCTATTTTGAACCACCACAAAAATCTATCAGGGCTTAATAAACCATTGTTTCTGCTGTTTGCCTAGTTCACCCAACAAACCATGCCAAATAACTGTAGTGAGCCATATTGTCTTTTTTTCTGTAGGCAGGAAAGGGCAGCTTTATGGAGGCAGATAGGATGTTCCGGGTTTTGTCATTGCCCCTACAAGAACTTCGTAGGCCCTTAAGGACCACTGGAACAGAAGGAGCTTTAACAATATATGGGAAATGAAGAACAGGGGTTCCTTGACAGTGGCTTTATGGCAATGTTATTATATACCTTAGATAGTGAGCACCACTGGAAAGAATAGGTTTCCTACACATTTTCTGTGATTACATGTGCCTTAAGTAGGGCAATTACAAACGTAATGGTTACATTCACCCAACATGCTAAATTTGCTTGTTTTAACTTTAATTAACTTTTTCTGTGGCTGAAAATCCCCTGTGAATTCAGCCCATTTGGTCAATTTATAGTGGGTTTTTTTATTGAGCCAATTCAGAAAATGAGTTACTTCAATAATCAGTTTGGTGTGAACATTGTGTTAAAAATTTCAATGTATCAAATAATGTTTCATTTTAAACCCATATATTCCTAATGACAATAAAATAGCACAGTTTTCTATATCAGCACCAGAAGTATTGCTTAAGATTGCCATTTGCTTCGATCAAATCACAAAAAGACCTCTGGCAGTTGGAGAAGTTCAGGTTTATCCATACAAAAGGAGAGAGATCTACTCATGCATTTACAAATCAGCTTACCTACAGATGTCACTAAAAGGACATAGGTTCTTGTAGATCCTTATGTGGCTGGAAAATAGAACTTTACTGGCATACAACAATACTCATTATCAGGCTATGTATTATCAGAGGGGTCTGCCTCAGGTAGAAACCAAATTGGCATCTCCTACAATAATTCACATTCAAAGTGTGAAAAAACAAAAGAGAGCAGGATTATGACCACAGTTCCATTCTTGAACTTCCAACAAACAAAATTGGAAGTAAAATTCAGTATCTTTTTGCACATGACTCCATCTGACAAAGTCTGCTATTAAAATAACTTAAATCCCATAGATGTGAAGGATGCTCTCCACTGCATGAAAGTATCAGGTATTCCTGAATGTGCTATGTCCCCTTTCTCCCCCCCCCCCCGCACTCCAAATGATGGGGCCCTGCTTTCCAACTAATTTTCTTCTAAAATTTATTGGTAATCTTAACTGAGATTGAAATAGAACAATGGAATTTCCTGGATTATAAATTCACTTAAACTGATATTATAAAAATACTACTAGAATGGACAGTTACCAAACTGTGACTCTTCTGGAAAATGTAGCTACTTCAACCGGTTAACAGGAACTACACTGAACCACATCTGTCTACTCACTTCCTGGGAAGCACATTGTATGCCAGTCATCTGCAGTCTAGACAGCCACAACATCTTATCCTCCCGGCATAAGTGAAAGAAAAACAACCAGAGAGGATGGTGGCTACCAAAAGGTTTTGTATTCTGAGCCATTTTCACCAATAATGCCTAAATGCAAAACTACTGTATACTTTCCTCCACGCAATATAAAATCTGTATTATCCACAATGCACAATTCTGTTCGGGACTGACATTTCCCTATTTGCTACTATATACAGTATGTGACATTCAACAGCTAACAGACTTTGAACCACTTTCCAATTAGCTACGGTACTTACTTTTCTTGAGTCATCCAACATTCTTATACAAATATAACTACAATAATGAAAGATTTTATGAGGGGTCCTGGGGCACTCTGAGCTTGGTTGTTTTCCTCCAGATCTTTCATTACCTAAACTAGGTAACATCATCGATGCACTGAACATGTTGTCTAGTTTGGGTAATGGAATATCTGCAAGAAAACAACCAAGCTCAGAGAGCACTAAGAACCCCTCATGTCAACCTTGAGCTGTAAATATTCTCCTTTGTTGAAATATTTTATATTATCTGAGTGATGCAAGATGATTCTATAGCTTACTAGTGTAGAAATGTCCTTATACACAAACTACAACATTGGCATCACATTTTTGCAAGGCATATTGTGTGAATCTGGACATGTATCCCAAAATTCTATATAATAATAATTAATATATAATAATATAATATAATAATATAATATAACACTTAATAATATTAAGCCTCTGTGGGGCTACCACAGAGAGGAGGTGGTCAGGCTATTTTCCAAGGCACCAGAAGGCCAGACAATGGATAATGGATGGAAACTGACCAAGGAGAGATTCAGCCTGGAAATAAGGGGAAACTT
>QLTV01003776.1:107217-129091 GCA_003457575.1 Thermophis baileyi
CTGCATCCAGTTTCCTGGTCCAACAATTCTTTTTGGGTATCTATGGGTGTACAAAACACGCAATAAATTTTGCAGTTCTCCCTGAAGCTTCCTTTTAAACCCTTGAAATGTTCTGTCCGAACATGAGGTGAAGTTAATTTTGGGCTAGCAATAATAATTTAAAAACATTGTTTAATAAATATTTTTTATTATTCATAACATACTTCTCCATGCTTCCCTTGAGATTCCTCAAGAAAAATATTAAAAATTAATGCAAAATGCAAAGAGAAAACACCTGTAACTGAAACAGATGCTTCCAAAATAGCAGGAGCACTCTGAAAACGCGGTAGCATTCTAAATTTGGAATTTAGAAACAGAATTGATATTAAGTTGTCTAAACCCACGATGTTCTCTCTTTCCCCAAGCCATGTCATACAATTTGCTTTGTTTGGGTTTAGCACATTCTGCAAATCCAGAATGCGATCCTTTAGCAGACACTTTGCTGAGTGAGATGGGCAGCATATAAATTCAATGAATGAATGAATGAATGAATGAATGAATGAAGTGTGAATCCAGTGCAATGTGTGTATCCAGTCACATTTGACAGGAGTAATGTAAAACTAGCCCTGCTGGATTACACTAATGACCTAGTTAATCCTGTGTCTTGTTTTCCAGAGTCACCAAACAGGCATGAGGTGCACTGACTGCTAGATCAGTGAGTCCAGCACTTCAAACTACACACAGATTCACAATATCTGAAAAAAAATTAATCCAAACCAATCCAAAACTACTACAGCAACAAAACAACAAAACACAATAGTACTGATGTACAGAAAAATGCCAGGCAACTTCATGTCCTAGATGCTGGAGTCCTGTGAGAAGTTTAATGAGGAAAGCAAGATGTAATACGGATTAGAACATTTTGGGAGTTGCCCTACTGCTGCTACCTGCCTGCCTATCAAGTAAGAAGGGTGGATGGAGGAATGGGATTCTTAGAAAAAAGGACAACCCCCCCCCCAAATTCATTATCTTATGAATCAGTGCATCACAAAGAAAGTAATATATGCAGAATTGTTTTTAAGTTAGGACCGGGCAGTAGAGGGAGGGATAGTGAGAGCAGAAGAGTTTCACCAAAAGCATTATGTCCTCAAATCTGGCAGTGTCATTAGCTAAATAACACAAAAGCAACGTTCCTCTTTTAACACTATAGCAATGATGGTGAACCTCGATGAATGATGAATACTGGTATACCACCCAAAATGTCATGGCATGTGAGCTTTGACACATATATCATAGCTTCGCCATCACTACACTATAATTAGCTGAACATTTTGGATTTCAGAGTATATATTTAGCTAGAGACGGGTAAATACAGGTAGTCCTGGCTTATAACCATTTGTTTAGCAACTGTTCAAAGTTATCATACAATTGAAAAAAAAAGTGACTTATGGCCAGTCCTCGCCCTTACAACTATCACAGCATCCTCACGGTCACAGGACCAAAAATCAGGCACTTGGCAACTGGCGTATATTTACAACACTTGTAGCATCCCAAGATCGTGTGAACACTTTTGCGATCTCCTCTGCAAAGTCAATGAGGGAAGCTGGATTCACTTCAGAGGTGGGTTTCAGCAGGTTCTGACCAGTTCTGGAGAACCGGTAGTGGAAATTTTGAGTAGTTCGGAGAACCAGTAAATACCACCTCTGACTGTCCCCGCCCCCATCTATTCTCTGCCCCCTGAGTCCCAGCTGATCGGGAGGAAATGGGGATTTTGCAGTCACCTTCCCCTGGAGTGGGGAGGGAATGGAGATTTTGGAATATCGTTCACCTGGAGTGGAGGGGGATTCCCCTGCCACGCCCACCAAGCCACGCCCACAGAACAGGTAGTAAAAGTTTTTGAATCCCACCACTGATTCACTTAATGCCTGTTTGATTCACTTAACAACTGCAGTGATTGACTTAATAACTGTGGCAAAAAGGTCATAAAATTGGTGCTTAACAGCCACCTTGCTTAACAATGGAAATTCTGGCCCCAGCTGTGGTCATAAGTCAAGGACTACCTGTACGTTGTTCCATTCTTCCATTGTTTTTAAAGCTAAAGGCTTCAGCCAGTTACTTCACTGATAACGTTGGCTAAGGAATTAAGGGATTGTTAGTTCACCAAACCTGCAGATAAGTCTTCTATTACAGGAGAAAGCTAGTGGAATTTTCATGCTGATGTGCGCCTCTTCCCCAATACAGAACTGGGGGAAAAATATTTTTTTTGAGCATAAAAATGGTGGTACCATGAACCATCTTCACAAGATTTTTATGGAAACATATGTATTTTCTTTGTACACTTCATTATAAGTGCTTGTATACATATTAACACAGGGGGATGAACAAAGGAAAAGAAAGTTGTTGAAAATTGGGATGTGTTGTCTGAAAATCAAAATAACTTGGGACTCCTAAAGCATTGATTCCACTATTAAAAGAAGACCACATAATTTAAAATGTTACAAAATCAAACAATGTAGGTAACTTTCAAAGAATCTCTTCTCTTTTCCTCATAAAAAGGTATTATTTAAGATGAAAATAGATCTCTTGCTGCTTTCACATTACTTCATTTCAATGGAAATATGGGAAGCTAACCAAACCCACTTTCACAATACAGGTAGTCCTCGACTTATGACCACAACTGAGCCCAAAATTTATGTTGCTAAGTGAGACATTTGTGAAGTGAATTTTGTCCCATTTGACAATCTTTCTTGCCTCTGCTGTTAAGTGAATCACTGCAGTTGTTAAATTAGTGACACAGTTGTTAGGTGAATCTGGCTTCCCCATTGACTTTGCTTGTCAGGTCACAAAAGGTGATCACATGACCCTGGGACACTGGAACCACCATAAATATGAACCAGTTGCCAATCATCCAAATTTTGATCGTGTTCCCATGAGGATGCTGAAATGATCGTAAATGTGAAAAACAGTCATAAGTCACTTTTTTCAGTGCCATTGTCACTTTGAACGGTCACTAAAACTGTTGTAAGTCAAGGACTATCTGTATTAGTTGTTTTTATTTAGTGTAACTATTTATATATACTAGCTATTCCAGAGACTCAGTGTGATTAATGATATCATGAAAGCAAGAATCATAAAATTATATCACAAAACATAATAAATTACTGTCCTTTCACAGATTCAGCTCCAAAATCAAGCCATCTAAAGATCCATGAAAACCAAAGCGGCCACCCAGCCTTATTTTTAATTTCCAAATGCCTGCTTGAATAAAATTATCTTTCTGGCCTTATAGCAGGCCAATATATTATAGTAGACCCCATCTCTCCTCAAGGTAAGGTTTTAACAATGTTAGAGCCACAGCTGAAGTCTGGCTTCAAGTTTCCAACCCTTTTACTTCTCGTAGGTTTGGGATCCCAAACATCTCCTCTCTTGATGTCTGCGTCAGGTGGGTGGAATCACTTTGGAAGAAACAGTTCTGAAGATATCCAGAAGGTGAGCCATAAATGAATTGGAACTTTGAATTGGATTTGGAAACCTGTTAACAGCCAATACAGTAACCATTATACTGGTGCTATGTTGGTGAAACAATTCACATCTGTCAGCAGGTAGGCTACTACTGTTCGACCAACTGTAGTTTCTGGTTGATTTCAGAGGATGCCCCGTGTAAAACATGTTACAACCTGTGATTAAGGACAGAGCTTTCTCTGTCCAGAATGGGCAGCTATGGAGAGACCTGCTGAAGATGGGCAAAAGCTCCAGCTGCTGCTCGAGAAGGGCCTGCGAGTCCAGAAAAACCCCAGGCCATGGACTTGTTCCTTCCAGAGGTACAACCTGAGCCAATTGAAAAGAAGCTGCTTCCATACAAACTAAACTCCAACCAGCTAGGAATTATTCAGAAAATGGATATGGATGGCTATTTTTATACCTATTTAGAACTTCCTATTAACACACAAATATTCCTTTCTACAATCACTGTATACTTAAGTCAAAGGAAAAAGCAAGAAATATTCTCGTAAAATGTTGAGTAATCTTTTTAGGACAAGGAAAATTCCATAAGCAGAAATAATAAGAGATTATTTTTATTAACAATTATAATTAGTTGTTTCCACCCTGCCTGACAAAGCCATTTTACATGTTAATCATGCAAAAGAACATCCAATACCAGATAGCCTTCATTTTAACGGTTCATTTTGTGCAGCTTCTCTACCTTTGCCCTTAATTCCCAAACAGAGTTCATGAATAACAAGATGAAGGAAGAACCAGATTTAGCCACTGGTTTGCTTAAGGGTAATTTACTGAATAAGCTGCCATTGACCGGGTTCCCACTTGACAACAAATATGGTTTACAAATCAGAATATGTAACATTTCCCCCATTCTTTTAATTCTTTCGTAGTATCCCACTAGGATTTTTTTCCAATGATATTCACTGGGCTGCCAATGTAGATTTTAGTCCTGAAAATTCTTGAATGAATAGATGTTTATGTATGTCTTAATAAACTAGGACATCTGAGATATGCATAGATTAAGACACCCCAGTCGCGTGCAAAACAGTGTTCTCACATAGTCCAAATGAATTAAATGTATTGTCTTCAGTCATAAGAAAATTAGTTATTAATTAACTAGCTCATAAAAATGAATAACCTTTATAGTGAAATCCTATGCATCTTTGTAAAGTCTGTGTTCAATGTGTTTTACTTCCCTGCAAGCAAACATAAAACTGCAGTTTTAATTTACTTGTATCGAATTTGGTCTGCTGATTTAATTGGAATTTATTTTCTATGGCTCAATGGATATTACTATCTTATTTCAAAATTAGAAGTTAAACCTAAAGGGGAAAAAAAAATCTTTTTGTTAGAAAATGAACATTCTTTTGGGTTTAAAGTGATTTTTTAAAAGTAATCCAGTATATTCATTCCTTAGATAAGACTTTTAACTTTGAATATAGGAGGATTATAATAAAACAACCTTATCAATATTATAACAAACAAAGTCTGGAACATTGGCTAATGACAGCACTCCAATGCAAATATCAGTTATATTTTGGTTTTGCAACTGTCCTTGTCTTTGAGCTCTGCACAGATAAATTCATCACGTCATCACCTTTTCACTGTGAAAATAAAAGATCCCATTCACTTGCATGTTAAACTCATTGGCAGCCACAATTATCTTAGTAAAGGAACCAATCTGAAAAAAAAAAAACATGAAAAAGGCTTTTTGCTTTGCTTTCCTGGGCTGTCCAGTGCATATTTGTTTAAGAGTTCTCTAAATCATGTTTGCTGAATTAGTAAGAATTTATATGTGAGCACTTACAGAGAACTAGCAGGCAAGTGTTATTCATAAACCAAGTTGTGCCCATTTTTTCTTACAAATGTTCCCATTCCAGTTAGATGTTTGTGCTTACACACACTCACACTCCTACATAGAGCTGGTCTTAATCCAATTTGAAAACCTTCCCAGGGGAAGAAAAACAAATTGAAAAAAGCTGGGAAGAGGTCATCAAAGGGAAAATGAGGCAACTACCTTAGGTACCTTACTTTGGATAGTGCGAGAAGGCCCAAACTAATTGTAGTTAATTCATTACTATTATATTTCTACAGTCCAGAAAAAGTCTCTGGGATTTTCAGTCTGAAGAACCAAAATAACTTGACTAGAATATTCTAGATTTTGGCTGTATGGGCATATATAATAAACTATTATAGGTTGCCCACTTTTGTAGCAATGTTGCTTGGGAAAGCCCAACCAAAGAAGTAGGGGCCCTATTTTCTCACAGCTAAGGGTTTTCAAAAGAATCCTAGGCTTAGGGACAATACATTATTCTTGTAAATTTTTGCCTAAAAACTACAACGAATGAATGTATTGATTATATTTTTGCAAACATGTTAGGAAGCCAAAATAGTTGGCTTTTTGCAGGTTTAGATAGTGACAAACATCTGGATGTTCCTAACATGAGAACAAAGTTAATAAATAAATGTTTACAAATGCAATTCTAGCAATTCTGTACCACTTCATTTATACTTAGCAGTCTCTGTATTGGTCTCTAAGTACAGGAAGCTACTGCCATGTTTCTTTGGCAATGATCCAGAAATAGTTGATCATTAGGGGTGTGCAATCCTTTGGAATAGGAGCTTTGGGAAGTATGAGACAACTTCAAATCCAGCACCGGCCAACAACCCATTAAAACAGCCATGTCTTTCCCCTGGCGTTGACTGTGGTTGAGTTGGCTGAGGCGAGTTGTCCCATTCCGTCTTTCTTTGCATCCCATTCTAGCCTACAGTTCTTGTATTTTCTGATATTCTCTCATATAAACCAAGTACTAATTTGGTATTTAAACTCCTGCATGAATTTGATTACACTGGGTACAAGTTTTTACAATCTGCCAACTGCTTGATTTATCAAATAAGCCTATACGTTTACTCTTTATCCTGGAGCTTTCTTACTTGGACTAAGTCCAAGTAAATTCCATTCTATTATCCCAGTATGTATGGGTTATATCCCTCAACTACAATCTGGTATACACTTATCTGGGAAAAGGTCCTATTGAATTCAATGCAACTTAGTTCTGAGTAGGTATGGACAGTATTGCACTGTTAGCTGCGGTTACACAAGGTATTGGCATTATAAACTACTATCTTCTAGATTTGGTTCTTAGACCTTCCTTACTATATTCTTGCTTGGAATGATGGATTTTGCATCTATGTTCATATGCAGTCACTGCCACTTTCTCAAAAGTCTTATGATGAAATCCAGGTCCGGGAGAAAGATGTTGCAGGTAAAATGATACCAAAATATGCTCTTTGTTTGCAAAGTCTGGTTCATAAAAAAGAAAAATGTTCACTTCATTAGGAGGGACCTTCTCATCTGCCCACGTCTTCCAGTATCTGACAATATGAATCAGTTTACTGTAAAACTTTCATTCCCACTTCATGTTGTTCTTCAAATTTTAAGAAAAAGCACCATAATTTATGTCAACTGCAAAAGCATTTCAAATTCCCTGAAGTTGCACATTTTTTTTACTGCAGAACTATTCCATTGCTTTTACAGCTTTTTTTGGTTTCATAACGCAAAACATTTATAACATGGTCTTAACGGCATCATTTGAAGAACCTATTACACAGCAATCTTTCTGCTGTGAGATTTGGTGACAGTTTATACTGCTTTTCACTTTTTAAACCAGCTTTCCGCTCCCTCCCATCATTTCCTCAGCCCCATGACTCCACTGGCTGGGGATAAGGGATACAGCAATTTGACAAATTGCCAAATTGGGAAAGGCACAGATATACAGTATTGGCTCCGAGGAAGGTAGACCTGCTGTAGGAAGAAAAATCAGATCCAGTTCCAAGCCAGGAATAAAATGGAGGCTGTTTAAGAAAGAAAGTTTATTGATGAGCAGAACTAACAACAGCATGCAGTTCTGGGACAGCTGACAAATTGGTTTGATGAGTACATGGATTTTTATAGGGTTCTGAGATGCTCCTAGGAGGTTGTGCACTGTTGGGAGCCCTGTCTTTTTTTCTATTCCAATGGTGGTGGGTTAATCCTATTATATCCTAAAATTATGTCCTGTCCTTCTTAATCCCATCAGCTGGAGCTGAAGGTATTTTGTTTATGAATAGATTGGCCCAGTCTTTCTTAATGGGCACAAAATATCCATCTCTAAATTAGACTTGAGGCTTCTGCTGGAGGTTATTAAGAAAGACTGGGGTTGCTTTCTGCCTTTAAGAACATGTTTTCTCTATTTCTCCTTCGGGGAAATATTCTATCCTGCCTCTTTTAATATTAAGAATAAAGAATATTTTAATCTGGGGAGGGGGGCTTCCTACACTGTTAAGGTCAGTTGGGGTCCCCAAACCCAGAAAGAATCGCTCTTCTAGCTTCCCCCAAAGCGCGGCCTCCCGCAAACGCCGCGTGCTGGGCTGGATCCAGCGCAGCGCGTCCCTTTCACGCCCTTGAGAATTTTCGGCCTAAGTACCTCGGCTGCTGCGGCCGGCGGGCGGGCGGGCAGCCTGCAGCTCGACTGGTGCTGTGCCCAGGCCGCGGCGTTAGGAGGAGGAGCAGCAGCAGCAGCGACAGAGTATTTCTCTTTCCCTTTCCACCGGCTCCTGCTTTCTCGGGGGAAGACGCGAAGGAAGGGGAGGGAGGAAAAAAAACCTCACAGAGACGAACCTGGGTAAAGCAGGCCACGTGCTTAACGCGCCAAGGGAAAGCGGCTGGCAAAAGGAGGCGAATTTTTTTTTTAAAGAAAGAAGAGCGGGGCGGCGCGGCCTTTTCCTAGCCGGCTTTCTCCCTCCGCTAGCGGCCAAGGCGGCCGCGCTCTCCCACCTCTTTCTGCCCTCACAGTCCCGGAAAGAAGAGGCGGCGGAGGGAAGAGCAGCGCAGATCCTGTGTGATCTCCACGCCGGGGATGTGTGGTTGTTTCCCGCTGTCACCCCCCTCCGGCTCCCATCACTTTCCGGCGACCGGCTCGCCCACCTCGGGCTGAGGCGGGGCGCTCCGAGCTCGCTCAAGTGGGTGGGGTGGGCTGTTTTTTTTTTTTCTTCTTCTTTCCCCTCCTTGGGGTTCTGATAATGGAAAAAACGCCCGGAGATATTTCTGGCGGCGGAGGTAATGGTGCCGCCGGCGTCCCTCCTCCTCCTTTTTTTTCCACCAGCGGCAGATTATTGTGTGGGAGGAGGGCAGGAGCGGCGGTGGCGACAGGGATGGACTTGGTGTTTGGGATTTCTTGCTAAAGGGAGCAACGCAACCGCTCCGCGCACCAGACCAGAAAAGGAGGCAGACGCGAGTGGAGCAGCTGCTGATCGCTGATGCCTCGCCGCCTTGCTGGGGAAAGCCGGCAGCCTCGTTTTTAAAGAAGCATCCGCTTCTTCCGACCTTCGTCGCTCTCCTGCTTTCCCACCTGGTAGCTTCCCCGCTCCGGCAGATGTGTTTGGGGTCGCTGCGCAGCTGGGACTATGGTGAAATTTCCGGCGCTCACCAACTATTGGCCCCTCATTCGCTTCTTGGTCCCTTTGGGCATCACCAATATCGCCATCGACTTCGGGGAACAGGTAAAAAAAAAAAAAAGCGGTGCTCAGCCAAGCAATCTCTCCTGCTTTTTGTTGTTGTTTTTAATTGGGGAACTTTATTGCATCTGCGATTAACATCTTTAGGAGGGGAAACTACCGCGAGTTGCAAGGTTGCCAAAGAAGCGGTGCTTCGTGCCAGTCTATTTTTAGGCTGCCTAAAGCCGAGTGATGACAAAACGCAACAACGAAGCTCCTTTTTCCTGGAGAACCAGATTCGCGGCCGGGTGGCAAAAAAACCAAAAACGCCGGCTAGATAGTTTTGAGTGTCAGGAGGCCACGCCGGCTTGTCCTTCCTAGGAACGGAGGACGAACCGGTGGGGTTGGACCCCTAAGATTGATTATTGCAAAACGCCCCCCCCCAAAAAAAAAGCGGCGGGAGGGAAAGGAAGAAATAGCAGACCGCGCAGTGGGTGGTGGTAGTGGTGGAATTATCACGGCTAGGTAAAACCCCGATTGCATAGAGTTATATTATATTATCTTTAGGGGAGGCTCCCAGGGTTCAGCTACTGTTGTGTATTTCGAAGCAATATTATGTAATGGCAGACGAACCCGAAAAGCTGCTTGCAGCATGCAGGGAAATCAAGTTGCCTGCAATTCGATGAAATGATTGCAGCTGTATTCATTTATTGGAACGCCTGAGCTTGATTGACCTCTCTGGCTGGGGGGGGGGGAGCAGGGAATATTAGGCCCAAGCCCTCCATTAATTTATGGGAGTTGCTCAAGGTTTTGTTAATTCCCCTCCCCCCCCAACTCGTTCACAGCTCATCTTTTGTTTCCTTGGAAGTAAACCCTGCTGTAATAGTTGAAGAGAGCTTACCCCCCCCCAATAAATATAGAGAGATTCACAGCCTAGGTTATTGATTTCTTCACACATACCCCTTCCTCAGTTCTTTGAATTAGTTATCATTAAAGATCCTGGAATTTCTTACATGTTCACACGGATCATATTTCTCTCCTCCCCCCCCCAACTCATAGAGTAGAAAGCTGAGTAGTGCTACAACCTTGCCATTGCTGATAACATGTGATAGGAAAGTAAACCGGCTCCAATTCCTGCTGCTTCAATTAATTTGTCCTTGAGTGACTGAAGATGCCATTAAATGGCATTTGGAAGGGATGTGTTTGGAGATGGAGATAAAAACTGTACAGAGATCTATCTTAGGAGCAAGGCCTGCCTTGCTAGAGCTTGTGGGAAGTGTGCTGTTGCTTTAAGATTGGCCACACCTGTTAGTTTCTATTGGCAAAGTAAGACTTAGTAGATTTAATCGATCAGCTTGTTTGAGGACTAGTGTGTACTGGCATGCTGCAGTCAAGGTTTGTGACTTTGGACATGCTTGTCTGCTGCTGAATTCCTGCATTGGGTGCCAACCTTTAACTATTGTCAGTGTAATAAAAGTAGTAGAGCAAATTGTTTTCTCTCAGTATTTGCATCCAACTAGGGCATCTCCTTTTGAAGGTGAACTGGGCTTAACACATCCGTGATTTTAAATGTATATTTTACTACCTAGCCACTGATAAAATATAAATGTAACAAATAGATTCCACATTGTCAGCTCAATTAATCAGAATGTTGGATTACTTACAGCAAGGACAGAGAACCTGCATCACAACAACAGGTCTTGCTCATCACTTGCTGTGCTGGTTGAAGTTCTCTTAGTAGTAGTTCAGCAATATTTAAAGAGCCAAATGTTCTCTGGTACAGTGCTGTTAGTTATACTCTGTAATTATCTGAGTTTACTTGCTGCTTCATTCATGAAACTGCTCTTATTTCTGCATATCAGTATATCTTGGTTTAAGATAAATGTCAAGTTCTTGATATTAAAAATATTTAAATTTTGATAGTCTGCTGGAGAATTACATTGTTTTTACCTATGTGTATTGTAGCTAAATTGGAAAGGGCAACATAACTAGAGTATGCATTCTCTGGAGGCTTGAGGAAATTCTGAATACTTATTGGCAAACACTAAATGGGATAGAACTGTTTTGGCAGCTCCTCTTATGTGTATCTCTCAAATGGATCAGGTTGAGCCATTTGGAAGATGAATGGCTACTAATGCTTCCTGTTATTCTTTCCCCTATATCCTCTATCCCATATGGAATATAATACACTACAGTATACATAAGAATGTATCCTTAGTTAAATCTTTCAGAGTAGTAGCTACTCCACTTCTGTATTTGTTCATAGTATAACCCTATACATAGCTACTCAGAAGCTTGCCTGTTGGTTCACTGGTACTTATGGATGAGAGTATAGCTTTCATGTTCAATTTGAATTAGAAACAGAAATTGACTGAGGAACTCTTGAGGAAGATCCATCCACTTGCTAGTCTAGTTCTGGTTATGATAATAGTTGTTTAAGAGTTCAGTGTCTGATTTGTAATAATTGATAATAAATATCTTTGGAATTGTAAACTGTGTAACATGCAAAATAAAAAAATCTTAATTTTAAACTGAAATATAAACATCTTTATATATGGTTTCTTCTACTTAGGAGTTTCAATCACATGCATACAAATAAGCAAACTTCTTTTTTTTTTAATTAACTTTCCTTCCCCCAACTTAATAATTAAAAATTACTTCCATTTGGCTGATTTTAATGTATGGGAAGTATATGATTCCCAAATCTGTTTTGAAGTTCCCAGCTAATAAAATTTTAATGTCAATTTAAACTGACTGTCAGTGGTTTTCTGTCTAACCTGATTAAAGGTCTAGTTTTTCAAATGTCCATGTGAAATCATGTGCTGGGGAGTATCTTAAAAAAACAGTCCTTGATTAATAATGATTCATTTAGTGACATTTGAAGTTATGCTGCTGAACAAGGAGACTTATGGCCGGTTCTCAAAATTGCGGCCATTGCAGCATCCCCATGATTATGTGATTGTGATTTGGGCACTTGGCAATCAACCCATAATTATGACAATTGCAGTGTCCCATGGTCATGTGATCACCATTTGCAGCCGGCTTTTGACAAGCAAAGTCAATATGGTGAAACCAGCAAGAGATTGCAAATGGCAATCACGTGATGTTGCGCCTAATGACCAAATTACAAAAAAGTGCAAAAATGAGTATCTTACCACCTCCTTTTCATGTCTTCTTCCCACCAGATACTGAATTAATTAAATTCCACTTTGTTTTATCCTGTTCATTACAAAAAGCATGTATTACATTTACAATTATTACTTTTCTGCTTGATAATTTCATTAGTACACAGTAGCAATTAAGAATATGTAAGCTATACCTGCAGTAAATTTCACTGAACTTTGTATGATTACAGGTTTTGTGTGGAGAGAAACCAGAAAATAATGGGGTGGGGGGAAATAATCTATTTTTTTTCCTGGTGGACCTCTCTTTTCATGGGTCCTGATAGAGAAGAATTTTGTGAGACAGTTCCTAAACTCAAGTCAACTCTAACGTCAACACATTTAGGTGCCTTCCAGGAACATGAAGAGAGATGCAAAATATCTGTTGACTTAGAAAGATGGGAAGAAGAAGCCTAAAACTGAAACCCTGGATTGTAGACCTATATATAACTCTGATTGCTGGCCACTGCAGTAGACATAATCTGTTGTACAGTATATAGCCTTTCCCCCCCAATACTGCAATAAAGTAACTAACCTTGCTGAGTCATGTTGTGAGTTTTCCACCAATAACAAAGTCCCGAGTAATAATTTCAGAGTCTGGAGCCCTTTAGACATAGCCAAGTTAGGTACAAAGCCTGCCAGATTCCTATTTAAGGATTTTTACAATAGGCTGCTCCCAAGCAATTGAACTCACTGACATGCTGTACTTTGTCCAAATGATGACTTCTTAACCTTCTTATCAAAGACTTCTGCCTGCTATCCAGGCTTGGGAGGAAAAAAATAGAAAGCATTGCAGTTTGGATTTTCCTGCCTAGGGTCTAGTATTACAGAAGTTAACAAAGTTTGTGCCCACCCTAAAGCTGTGCAACTATACAGTCTTTTATGTGGAGAAAGTTTTGATGACAGATCCTTTATTTACAATAATAAAATAAAATCTCTTAGATATAAAAATAATAAGTCAAGTCAAATAGGGGAAGAACAGGGAAGGCAGAACTCGGTTACAGCTAAAAATATCTGAACTAGTTACTTATTACCTCTTGAATTTTGGGGCTTTGGGTTTGCTGCAGGGTTTGTTGCAGAGACTACACTGGTTTGGTGAAAAGCGGTCAAAGCCAGAAGACATTCGAAAATGTCTATGACATGGCCATTTGGAAATGGGAATCCAGAGGCATCCACACTAATTCATCAAAATGATGAAATCTGGGTTGTATGTCACAATGTAAAGTCCAACCCTTTCATACTTGTGTACAGTATTGTGATGCAAGTAGGGCAGGGTTTGCATCAGAACACACATTTAATCGCTTGCCTCTCCCCTGCCCCTGGACATCCATGTGGGAGCCACCATGAATAGGATGAGATATTCACAATAGACTCAATTAACTGCCAGAGCTTGCTAGATATAGCCATGCATAATATAATGCTGAGTATATTAAGTTATACAAACATGTATATACAACTCCCAGAGGTTTTTACTTAGTGTATTGTTTAAACTCTGTCATTGTAGCTTGCAAACCATATATGTCACAGCATATAATTTGCAAAGTTAGAATAATTTTATAATATAGCAACATGTGAATCCATTTAATCAAACTATGGCCTTGTGAATTCATACAAGTGTGATTTATTCAGTAAGCCATGGGTTAGCTCAAAGTGGGAATTCAATCACTGACTAATAATGAATTAGCTGATGTCTTTTGTACTACAGGTAGTCCTCAAATTACGACCACATTTGGGACTGGGGTTTCCATCACTAAGCAATGAGGTCGTAAAATGTGATGTCATGTGACTGTGTTGCTTAGTGAGGGCAATCATGGCAGTCTTAGTTATCATTGTAACTCCAGATGTGTGAGTCGTTAAGCGGAAAGCAGAGGGGATACCAGGTAAGGGACATGGAGCCAAAGGGAGGAGGCCTGGCATAGGCTGTGTGCAAGTTGGGGGAGGGTGTTATGCACAACAGCATGAGCTCAGGGAGGCCGAAGAAAGAGGGTGTAGTGTGTGTGTGTGCATGTGCTTGAGTTTATGTGTGAGCTCAGGGAGGCTGGAGAAATCAGAATTTTATCTGATTGTTGTACACTGCCCAACAATGGTGAGATGGGCTGCAATATTTTCAGGCAATTTTCAGACATTTCAGACAAATGGTATTAGGCAGTGATGGTGAACCTTTTTTGGTTCAAGTGCCAAAAGGGGGGGGGCGCATGGCCACACCCATAATTCCATGTGCCCTCCCACGCATGCGCGCGACAGGCCCCCCCCCGCTCCCGGCACGCCCATTTTTCTCACTCACCAGGCTTCAGAGCCTTTCTAGGAGCCTGGGGAGGGTGAAAACGGCCTTCCCCAACCCCACGGAGGCCCTCCGGAGGCAGAAAATGGCCCGTTCGCCAACTTCCAGTTGGGAAATGGGCCATTTCTGGCCTCGGGGGGGGCATTTTCTCCCTCCCCAGGCTCCTAGAGAGGCTCTGAAGCCTGGGGAGACCAAAAAAATGGGACTTCCGGTCCAACCGGAAGTCGGAAAACGGAACATTTCCGGCCTCCGGGGGGGTGGGGAAGGCTGTTTTCGCCCTCCCCAGGCTCCTAGAAAGGCTCTGGAGCTTGGGGAGAGCAAAAAACGGGCCTTCCCCACCCCCTCCAGAGGCTGGAAACAGCCTGTTTCCCGACTCCCAGTGGGCCCAGAAGGCCCGAAAATCAGGCGCCGGACCTGAGCTCGCGTGCCCACCGATAAGTGGCACGCGTGCCATAGGTTCGCCATCACGGGTATAAGGTCTCCTGCCTGGGCAGGGAGTTGGACTGGAAGACCTCCAAAGTTCCTTCCAACTCTGATGTTCTGTGTTCTATAAATTTGATTAATAAAAGGCTTATTTCCTAATGTCCACAGCAGTTTGGATCAATCAATGAAACACAGCAATCTCTTTTTCTACCTAAGGCCTAATGCCATGTGTATCAATTGCACCCCTTTACTATCAGAAGCCTCAATAAAGAAATGTATCATTACTATTTAGCAAGTTCAAGCATGGCAAATTAAATGTAATCCAGCGACCTAGTTGCACATTAACACAATAAGATTTCATATCTCTATTTTAGGGAAGACAAAATCTTGAAACTCCTGCAATGAGAATATACCAATTGTATTACCATATTCATGTTAGGCTTTGCACTTCAGCTCAGGGGCTTCTTGCAACAATGCACCAAGAAGCCTCTTTGCGCCATGCTGCTGGTCCAGGCTGGATCTGAGCCTCATCCTGGGATGCAACTCATGGGCAAGAAGCTTTTTAAAATTTCTCTAGTTTGGCTACATTCATTTTTTTTTAGGAGAAACATTGTGGTCTCTTTGTAGACATTTTGTTCAATCATAAACCTTTAGCGCAACCCTTTTTTTCTGTCAGTTTTGAAAGCTCTTTCTTCTAAACCTGTCATAACTTCCTTTTGGATACCTGTTTCTTCTACCTAACCTGGGTCCATTTGTGACATACGTAAATAAAAGCTTAACTTTAATTATGCAAGGGAATGCTGGAACATTGGGTGCTTATGTGCATTATTGCAGACTGCTTTTGTACTTAAGGATTATACAAATTCTTTAAACCATCAAAGATAAATAGAACCACCATGCTTGTGACAGTAGGTTTCTTCTAAATGCCATAGATTGGACAAATGCCAGAACAGAGCTGTTGCTCTTTTGATATGTATTCCAGAACTATTTCATTGATGTATCCTCTACCTGAATTAGCAGGAGTTTTTATATCTGGGCTTTTTGACATACAGGAAGCTCTATTATTATTAATTTGTCCATGTTAGTATCAGTTGGCATTGGTATTTCTTTGGAAGTTTCAAGTTATTTGGTCTTGTGATAGATGAGCATTTACACCAATAGTAGTAGAAGTCTAACTTAGAAGAGAGCATTGGATGCATAACTGATTTCTTTAGTAATATAAACTATACTGTATGTCAAAGTTAAGGCCCTTTTATATCAGGGTTTTCAGGGAAGAACTGAAGATTAGGAGGACTCATTTTTAGCAAAATGTTTAACAGATGCAATGCTAAAAGTTTTAATTCCCTTTTGATTGTTAGTTTATCAATCTAATCCATTCAATTCAATTACCATTTATGAAAATTTCCAGCATTCCAGAAATAGTAATATCTAATGTTATTTTTTTTCATTCACAAAATTTGATCGAGTTAGAGACTTTTCTACTCATCTATTGAAATTTGTTCTGGAGCTTGAGGAATTAGTTGGGGGCTGGAAGCAGAGGAAGAAACGGCTAAAACAATGAGAACAGCAGCAAACGCCATTTACCTGAGACTTCCACAAATGGAAAGACTTTCCAATTATGTAAGAACACAGTCAGATAACTCTGTGTTGCAGGTATACTAAAGAGCTGAGATTACTTAAACATTGTGTTACCCAACATTTTAATTCAACACTGTGCTTGTTCAATGCCATGGGAACAGAGAGGAGAAGAACTTGCAGGGGAAATTTAAGTAGTACCTGCACATTTTTTTTGCAAATTTATATTCCCTTCAGTAGGGCCCACCTGTGATTTTGGAGCTTGGTTAAAGTTGAGAACAATTACAGTAAAAGATTTATTGAGTTGTTAGCACATTTCCCCATTATTTCTTCTTGGAGTTGCCATAATCTCATTAGCATATTTATTTGGGATTTTTCTTCAAAAAATATTCTGTTATGCCTTTAAGATTGTCTACATGAGAAATGCTCTAAAGATACTATAAATGAAAGAAGTGTTCTGGCAACAGTTGCTTATATGTTATCTTACTGTAGATACAAGAGAACGATGTTGATTTGGCTTATTAACAATGCTTTGCTGAATTATACTACTTAATGGTTTACTTTTTAATGAAATAATTAGATTTCTACAAGAATATTTCAGCAGGAATTAACACCTTGATCTCTATATAGCCATGTGGGTTCACAGAGTAGCTTACAAGACTAATAATTATTTTGCAGTTGAACTGCATCAGAAATTGTACCAGAATACTGATGTTTTTTTCTGATATAGTCATACTCCAGGCAATTGCAAGGGAAAGGAGATGCCTTCTCAGTCAGAAGTCCCTTCCTCTCTACTGAACATAGTCCATACTAAACCATTGTCACTTCTTTGGGCATATCACTGGTAGAGGTTTTTACCATGATAGGGTACAGCTGATAGGGGCAAATTGACCTCTCTCCTGATGCCATTGCTGCTTTCTCTTTCATCTCTTGCTCCTGGAGAAAAGGAATTTCTATTAAATGGGGGCTGCAGTTTGCAAAATGATAATGTGTCATGCCTATGTATCTAGGAGCTGTTACTGCTGACTGGTGAACATCCACAAAGATTTCTTTGTCTCAACCATTTCTTCTCCTTACACAGCACATTTACCTCTTTGGAATCTGCAGCTTTTCTACCACAGTTAAAGACCCTCTCAATTTAAAACGTGGATGGCAAAAGGTGAAGTCCAGTATAGTGATCATTAACCCATTAATAGACCTCTTCTAAATCAATGCCTGAAGTCTCTCTTGAATATAATCTAAATGATGTGGCCATGTATATAGCTCATGGCAGAGAGTTGCATAAAATAACATGTTTTATAAATAATGATTTCTTTTTGTCTTAGCCATATTTCATTTGTATTTTTGCTGCCTGATTTTCAAAAGGCTTGTGTGTGTCATAGGTTGGAACTCTATATTTCTCTCTCATGATTTTTACTCGTCAGCATTATTTCCAGAGGGGATTGCTACTTTAGTCTGTTGCAGAGAAAACTGCCAACAGTATAGCACTCTGCAAACAAACCTGTTGGCTCTGTTTTAGTTAAGATCATGGAGCATTTTAAATATATTTTTGTTTGCATATTCCAAATGTTTGTAATACATAATTCCTTTTAAGCCACTGTCCTGGTCCTTCCTGTTACTGCTCTGAAAAGAAAGACTGTGGATTAGACAAGAGATGTGTTTAATGTTCTTCCACCATCACTTTGATGCTGCTTCCCACAGCTCTTTTTCCACTAGTAGTAATCTGGGAGCCGGGGTCATTTTACCCATCATTTCTTCACAGCTGATCATCCTTTGCTAGTTTGCAGACGAAGAGAGCAGACAAGACCAGCTGAAATATATCAAAAGCATGTTGTTTTAGGCATGAGGGTCTAACATGACAAAAAAACCAAGCAGGCTGCCTTAGGCAGCAGATTCTAAGTAGCATGGAAAGGCAACAGATCATTTGTTATTTAATTTGTTCGTATTGGATTTTTATTACCAGGCCTGGGGAGAGTTTTTTTGGAGATTGATGTCTTGGCTTTGGGGGCATTGTCTTCCTTGACTGGGAGAAGGTTGGCATCGCTGCTTTGCCTCCATCAGCACAAAATCTTGGCCAGCCTTAAAGAGCATACAGTACTGGTGTGCCTCTTTCTGATATCTAGGTTTCCTCCTTTGTCTCACATGATTGATTGCATTCTCCATAATTGTCAGTGGTGTATTGATTGGGAAAGGCACTGGACAGACCGCACAGCTTTTGCTTTTGTAGTTACGGCTGGCTGTACTCTTTCCCTGCATCTGAAGTTCTCCAAATGTGGAGCTTCCTATTAAGATGGCCTTTATTTTTCTTGTCATCTTTAACCTAAGCAGTTTTCTGCTACGGCTTTGGATCTGTTGCCCTTTGACCTTTCTTTCAGTTACTGAATCAAGGGCCTAGAGGCCAACTCTGTATGCTGCTTCAAACTCCCTGAAAGTATGCCAGCTTGGGGGTGGGGGGAAACATTGAGCAAGGGTAAAAGTAGAATGTGAGCAAATGCTGTGTTATATCGAAGGATCAAACACTTCTAGTGGCTTAAATTAGGTAGAGAAATCTCACCTGAAAGGTAGGGCTGGTACAGCTTTAATGATGAAAAGAAGACAGATGGTAGATACACCAGAATTGAATGGGGAGGATAGGAGGGAGTGGGAGAACAAGGAATATGTTACATTTTAATATAACTTTGGGGCTTTGTAGAATTATCACACTGTCTGTACAACTAAATTTATTATGTGTAATTCTCATAAATGGCCTATTATATCAGTCCTGCACAGTTAGGGGCTTACCCATCTTAAACCCAGCCATTACATATGCAGCAGAGACTAGATAAGCACTGTGGTTTTATTGCTTATAAGGATTTCCAGGAATAGAACGGTTGTCAGATATTTCACAAATACAGAGTGGTGGATAGCATTTGAAGTTCAGAAGGTACAAGATGTACTGGCTTGCTTTTATTCTAAGGGAATTGTTAGGTGTAATGATTCTGGCTGTCTTCCTTCTCTATTTTACATAGCCTCCCAAGATTTGCATTCCAGCATTAGAAACCGAAATATACAACTATCAAATCTATTTTTAAACCTTATTAATATTTACCCCTTGTAAATATTTTTAAAGCAGCTTTTTTCAACTTGGTACATCCCAAATATACTGGAATGCAATACTCAAATAATTCTCTTCCCAGGAAGTCCAAATCTAACAAATCTATACAGTACCATGTTGATTAATTCTTTTCCATTCAGTTTCATATTTATAATGATTAATTAACTAATGGGGTTCTTATTGCTTGTGATATTTTGTAGATAATCACTTTAAACATACATAGAAGAAGATCTCTTTAGATCTTGATAAACAACAGTCAGCCTTTCGTTTTTACCTTTTGGTTTGGGGGAAGGCTAGTACTATTAAAATATTTTCTAGAATATATTTTACATGGAATTCCATACAATAGAAGAGAATATTTGTAGTTCAGGATTGTACTGTGGAGTCCTTGGTATTCTCTGAGCTTGGTTGTTTTCTTCCAGATGTTTCATTACCAAACTCAGTAACATTACCAAGCTAGCACTGAAAATATTACCTTCTTGTGTAATGAAACTTCTTCAAGAAACAACCAAGCTTAGAGAGCACCAAGGATTCCTCAATTTCCATACATTTATCTGCAAATATTTAGTAAAATGTTATGGAAATTCAATGGAAATTGTCAGTTATAATGCTATATTTAAAAACGATGTGACAAATGAAAAGAGGGTATTGAACAATATCATTTTGCACATCTATAGGTTACTACCAAATATTGAAGGATTCCCTTTAGTGGAAATTTTCTATCTTGGGTTCATTTGGAGTATTTGTATGTTAGATCTCTCTTTAGTTGGTATTGAAATATAATAAATTTTAAATAGTTCTTCTTACTATTACATTGATTTGAAGAGTATATTATATCTTGGCATTCAAATTCTGATCCTTTTCCCAAACTAAATTAATATTATGGGATTTAATATCGGATTCAATAAAAACCTATTGCATGGAGAATCTGGATGAAAGCAGGAACTTAAGGTCAATTAGTAGATGAAATGATGAATTTTCATCATTTTCCTCACAAATATTTGCTTAATGCAGCTCAGCAGCAGTGTTTACAACTATAACATTTATTCACATCCTTACATTTTGTATTTATTGAACTTCATTACACTTCTATAGAAAAGGCTTGAATACATTATCATATTAAAGTTGCAGTGAATTCATTTAAGCATATATATTTATATAATTTATATAGCTGCCCATCTCATTCAGTCTCATCTCATTCTGAGCCACTTACACAATTAAAATAACCCCATCAAATAGTCCCTGGAGCCCAAAGAAACCATTGACCTCATTCAGCCTTTAGCAACAGTGGAACTCATCTACCATCTGATCCAAATGTCTTGGGGGATCAGCAAGGTCTGTAATGACTTGCAAAAGGCTAACAGGATTGGTGCCATTCAAGTCTCTGAGGGGATGCTGTTCCATAGGGTAGGCACTACCACTGAAGAAGGCATGACTCCAGGGGTTTCTGGGCATGCTACAGAACCCATCAATTAAAAAGTGTCAGCTGATAGGGACTAGAAGACGGCCCATTTCTGCAGTACCCCATGATCTGTGGAATATACTCCCCTTAGAGCAGGCCTGTCAAATTGGCACCCCGCGGGCCGGATACAGCCCGCGCAGGTCACACCCACCCCGGCTCTGCAAAGGCAAAAAACATCGCGATATGTCACGATATGGCCCACAATGTGAGCGGGTTTGACACCCCTGCCTTAGAGATTAGAATGGGCCCATCCCTGTTAGCCTTTCGTAAGGCTCTAAAAACTTGGCTGTGATCTGGGGCTTTGAATGTATTAAGGATCCTGTTTCATAGCTTTATTGGCTTACTGGCTAAGTGTCTTGGCTGCTATGTGTATTTATTTTGGATTTTTAATTTCATTTTTTTTTAAATGTATGTTGCTTTATTTGTAGTATATATTATTTTTAATTGTATGCATCACAGAATGATTGATTGAGATGGGCAGCTATAGAACCTGAATGAATGAATGGATGGATGGATGGACGGACGAACAAACAAACACACAAACAAACAAACAAACAAACAAACAAACAAACAAACAAACAGACATTGTTTAATAGAAGGACCCAGAGCATGCCCTCTCTATTAGGTCTGGTTGCACAAGTAGCTTGGCCCTATGCCAGTGATGGCGAACCTGTGGCACGCAGAGCCATATCTGAGGGCACGCAAGGCGTTGCCCTATGTCAGCTCCAGCGCTGGCCAGCTGATTTTCGGTCTTCTTTTTAGCCATTTTCGCTCTCCCCAGGCTTCAGGAAAGTCTCCTGAAGCCTGGGGATGGCGAAAAACGGCCCAACGGGACAACCGGAAGTCCGGACACTTCAGTGAGGCATGCGCTGGGGGGCAGCACAGGGGTGTTGTGTGCATGCGTGGTGGGGGGCAGGGCGGGG
>QLTV01003776.1:129236-151794 GCA_003457575.1 Thermophis baileyi
TTTTGCCGACCTTCCGGTTTGCCCATTTGCCTGTTTTTCCCTGTCCCAGGCTTCAGTGCGGCCTGTGCGCATGCGCGGGGGCGCAGCACGGGGGGTTGTGTGCACGCATGGGGGGCAGCACGGAGCTGTGCGCGCATGCGTGGGGAGGGCATTGTATTATGGGTGTGGGCACCCGCATGCACGCTATTGCGCGCGTGTGCACCCTTTTGGCACCCGAGCCAAAAAAGGTTCGCCATCACTGCCCTATGCCATGAAGGTCTTTATAGGTGACGACCAGACCTTGATTTGCACCTGGAAGCCTATTGACAGTCAGTGCAGCTTGCAGAGCAGTGATGTTTTATGCATGTAATGAGGAATGCCAAAAGTAAAATGACTCTGTACAGAGTCAAATATGTGCTGCATTTGTAAATAAGTTATTTCATATATTATCTCAACTTTGAGACAATATTTATTATTTTCAGATGATCATATTCTTTTAAATATATAGCTATTGTAAGGAATTTGCACCTAGGCAAATAATTCTATGTGTCCTACTTATAGCTAAAAGACTTATTCTTCAGTAGTAGAAAGGTAATTATATGGCTCCAGTTTACAGAGTTGACACTTATTACCACTTATGAACTTACATTCATAGATTCATTATAATGAAATATGAGTACCATTCATTGAAATGCTCCTGTAGAACTTATATACTGTTTCTGTAAATATATGTCCTATATTTTAAGTTGTCTTTGATGATTTTGTCCATTGTTTATTTTTCTTTCACTTTTTGGTGTTCAATGAAAATAATTTAATAATGATGTTAATAATAATTTATTATGTTTTTAAATTATTCCAGAAGTGAAGGTTATTTTTGGTGGTTCTACATACTTATTATTACATGAATATAAAACAAAATAACAGTCCTATATCACCTCCAAAGAGTTGCACATGCATGCCATTTGCTTTTAAGCTGCTTGAAATATGCAATCAATGGAAATTTTTCTTGCACAATACTCTGTGTTGCTACACATAAGGCCTCTTTTCTCCAGTTCTGGTAAATGTGTCTTTAAATGAGAAAATTATAACTACATTGATATTCTTTATAACCTTTGAGTTTGAAAGCTTTCCTCATATTTTTGGTCTTTTCTTTCTGTCCACTAAAGCATAACGACACTTCTACATCTGCTGTCCTGTTTTCTTTAAAGAGTTTGAGAGATACTGTGAATGGTCCACTGGTTAGGCTCAATTCCAGCATTGTAACCTAGTCTCAAAAAATGATAATCAAGGAAAGGTTGTACAGGCCGAAAAGATTAGCAAAAAAGATCTAGTTTTGAAGATCTTTCTGAAATGAGATCACTACATGTCTCTTGCAAGTTATGTTGTATGTGTTGGGCAATTATAACTCATTGAAAGGGATCAGTATGTACAAGATTCCCAGAATGTAACTGCTATATTGCAGTGTTTTTCTCAGGAGTTAAGGGTGGAAATTTTAAAAAGGGGGCAATAATCAAGAAAAGGGGGGGAAAGAATAATGAGTGCACAGCCTCTCCCTTTTTTCATTATTTTGTTGATTACTTTTTAAATTGCCCAAACCCACATTTTCTGTGCCAATCCATCTTTAAAAAAGTAAAGTGCAAAATAGCCATAATGATGCAATAAACTCACCAGTACAACATGTGATTAAACAAAAAGCCAAACCAGCAGCACAGTGCAAAATGCTTTTAATAAATTAAATAGAAAACCCAAAACAACTTCTAGGCTGCTCAGTAGATAAAAATAAATTTCCACAGCTTCCATAGAGGAAGCAGGTTAAAAGGTGCTTTGTCCCATATCGTTTGCCAGAGGAACCTGAAGAAAAGCCCAAGTCATTTAGAACCACGACTTCTAGGAAGCTAAACATAGGAGCACATGCACTATCCGGTAACCGACTTCCAGAACTTAAGGGAAGATTTTGAATGTCATCAAGAATAGGCAATGAGTGCAGTTACTAAGGTTTAGCATTATAGGATTGTACTTGGCCTAGTCCAGTTAACAGCCCAGCTTTCTTATTTTGGATTAATAATATTTTTGAATTGTTTTCAGAGACATTCTGTATAATACAGTGCTCTGAGCCAAATGAGAGTTTAGTAGAGTGTGAATGACTGTCACAAGGCTATCTTTGTTCATATGAGTTCACTGCTCATGTTCACTGTTCACTGCTATATCAATGTGATTGGATAAAAGCGTTCTGAGCAACCAAAGCCACCTATAGTGATAATCGTGAATCTCAAAAAGGAGCCTTGAACTTAAACTGTTTCACAACTGCCTTACTTGTATTAGCTGAAAACAAAAGACGAAATAGACACAGGCCTTGAAGAGGCCTTGGGCAAGATATTTTGAGGTAACCTAATACCTTCTCTTTTCCTCTTTCTTGGTCTCAAGATAATTAAAAAATACAGTTGCTGAAATGCTTTAGTGAAGATCTTTGACAGCTCAAAGAGCCAAAACTGGTTTAAGTGTGGGTTTGCCTTGGAAGTTGATATATTACAATTGGAGGAATAGTTGGAAATCCTGGTAAAGTTTGAGAAATGAAGTGGGATAAGCCATTGCCTTTAAATTAAAGCAGAGGCAGCTATTTTAATTTCCAGCCTTTTTTTTTGTGTCAGATAGTCTCAGCAAATACAGTAATAGAAGTAATATACCGTATGTCCTCCTACAGTTTAATTTTGATAAGGCCAGCTAACCTAAATGGCTAGAACCTGAAGCAATTACCAGTATAGCAATAGCACTTATATACTAACTGTACCAATAGCAATAGCACTTATATACAGCTTTATAGTGCTTTACAGCCCTCTCTAAGCAGTTTATAGATTCAGCATATTTCCCCCAACAATCTGGGTCCTTATTTTACTGACCTTGGAAGGATGGAAGGCTAAGTCAACCTTGAGCTGGTCAGAATTGAACTGCTGGCAGTGGCAGAGTCAGCCTGCAATACTGCACTGTGCCACATGGCTCTTTTTTAATTTAAGGAAATGATGAGCACAGGTGAGTGGACCTAAATAGCAGCAGTGCCAATATATTTACCCACCAATGTTTTAAGACATAATGTAGATATGCATTACGTTTTGTATCACAACCATGTTCTGCTATTAGAGAAATTTGTTAAATGATGTATGGGGGGAAAATAAAGGCTGGCTTTGCGAATTCATTCCAAATGTCTTACAAAGCAGATCCTCTCAGTCATAAACCTGTCTGAACTGGGTAGACTGGTTTTTGGATTATGGATTTGAGAAATCCTGGGGTAATCTTCTATTATATTTCTATCTAGTAACATCTAAGATTGACTGGTGAAGTGCACTGTTACATGGGTTTGCTTTTAGAGATTGTTGAAAATCGGTAGTTTCTGGTAAAAATTGTAGAATATAAACAGCAATTTTTTTAAAAAAGAAAATTTGTTTTTGTATTTGGAGGTCTGGCTATCAATGTTATTTCTCAGTGCTGACACTGACTTTCACCTTGTGCCAACATTTCTATTTTGCTGGGAAATACATGTTTATTTTCATTCTTTTTATCATGCTTTTCGAAAAGTCTTACCATGTCTTCTCTTGTAATATTTTTATCTATTGGAAATCTTTACGAAGGCCCACATAATAAGTTTTTAAAAATAACACATAAATGGCAGCATGAAAGAGATCTCTTACTGTCTTCTTGTGCAGTCCTATTGGAGAACATCATATGCAGGAAGGCTGTTTTTGCTAGAAAGCTGTCCCCTCCCAGTCCTCTATAGTATTGCATTCTCATATTTGAGGCATATGGATCAAGCTGGACAGCTCCATCAAGCTTCTTTTAAAAAAAAATGTAAATCCTAAAACATAGCATGATTGCCTAACATTAGTACTTCACAAAAGAACCACATTCATTGTTAGCAGGAAATTGTTTCTATCTCTCTTACTCACTTAGCTACATTTGTATAATGAATATCTTTCCAAAGGATCAGATTTTTCATTTCAATTTTCAATGAAAGACAGCAAGATAACAAACATTTTAAGCAACAGTAATAATTTTCTGGTTGCTTACATTAGCTGTTTCCCGATAAACATCATTTGAAGGGATGATCTCAGATAATACAGTTCATACCCATTGGGGCTAATTATCATGCCTTAAGTTACTAATGTGATTCTACTCTGTTTAGAGAAGAATTAGCTTTATTTACAGCCTCTTTCACCTAAAGCTCTTATGCAGACATTAAATATTTCACAAGTTCCTATGTGACTTATACAAGTTTCTACATTATGAACTGATGCTTTAAATAGAGGTTAATCAAATTAATGTAATTGCTTGTTGCTTTGGTGAGGACACAGTACTTTTTTTTTAAAAAAAATTACAATATAATTATAGTATATATTCCAGAGGTGGTATTCTGCTGGTTTGGGCGAACTGGTAGTGGCGATCTGCGGGTGGGCCCGCCCCCCCTGACTCTATGTCATCCTATTTCTGCATGTTTTGAAGCTGTGCGCATGCATGCAAGCCGTGCGTGTGAGCAAAGCGCATGCGCGGAAGGTCGCACACATGCGTGCGCGCCAGGGGTGAAATTCGACCACCTCGGCCCGGCTTGGGAGAGGCGGTACGGACGATTTGAATCGGTTCACAGAGCCGGTAAAAATAGCCACTGGTTGGCCCCACCCACGCCCGCCCGGTCGCCGCTCACCTCTTCCGGCCGACTCAATCGT
Organism: Thermophis baileyi; assembly: GCA_003457575.1. Classification (NCBI taxonomy): domain Eukaryota; kingdom Metazoa; phylum Chordata; class Lepidosauria; order Squamata; family Dipsadidae; genus Thermophis; species Thermophis baileyi. The sequence goes on from QLTV01003776.1 coordinate 133,928, forward strand.
AAATCTGACTGAATCTAACTTCAATGCCCAGATGGCTAGAAACGGATAATAGGACTGCAGAGCACATGATTCCCAGGCTGCAGTTCCACCATGCTCTCAAGCAGCCACGTCGATTTCCCTATGTATATAATATGTATATGTATATATACATATACATATTAATCACAGATAAGAGTCTTATCAAACAGGAAAACAAACTCTATCCAGCTATCAGCTCTTGTCTACTTTATTAGGCACACAGAAACTCCTGTTAACCCCGAGGTTATGAGGATATGAGGATTCGTCCCTGGTTGGCCCCGCCCACACCTGCCCTTGTCTACTTTATTAGGCACACAGAAATTCCCGTAAACCCCGAGGTTACGAGGATGCTGGGACATATAGTTTAATAATGAACGGGAAAGCACCAGGTTGGGGAAAGCAAGTAGATAGAGCAGGGGTGAAATTCAAAAAGAAGATATACCAATTATTATACACAAAACAATAAAAGAGGTACACAAATACTTACATAAGAGCAATAAGAGTCTTATTGCTCTTATGTAAGTATTTGTGTACCTCTTATTTTGTGTATAATAATTGGTATATCTTCTTTTTGTAGGTCATTAGGGCAAAGAAGTGACGTCGACTTGGCCACACGAGCCCACCCAGTCACATGACCACCAAGCCACGCCCACAAAGCCATGCCCACAGAGCCGGTAGGGAAAAAATTTGAATTTCACCCCTGGTGCGCGTGTGCTCACATTTGCGAACTGGTAGGGTAGGTAAGTGAATACCACCTCTGATATGTTGGCTCCAGTTTAAGAAGCCAAAGTAGAACTATGGCAAAAAATTATTTAGTCTGAGTTTCCCAAATGTAATTAGGACTTCCACATCTTCACTAGTATAAATTATGGCTTGTTCACTGCAGATGCTGGTTTTTGATTTATAAATATAGATAAAAGACTCAGACCCAGATTTATGCTATCTTGCAGAGGTATGAAGGTCATAGCTAAGGAAAATGAAGGCTTACATATTTATCTAGGCCTTGGTGAATTGTTTTTTTAATACCAAAATATGAGGCTTGTTTTATGTTAATTACAGAATCTTCAGTGGGCTGGAAATAAAGTTTTACTGTACTTTGTTTAGTACAGATTAAAAAGAAAAAAAAGTAAAAAAGAATATAGCAAAGAAAAATGTATAAAGAAATGACTACCTCCTTTGTCACAAGTGCAAATAATTTTAACAACTTGTCACTTTCTCTTAAAGTACAGTAAATGATCTTTTTGTCCCATATCTGTACATCTACCGGTAATTAAGATTTTTCCATATTGTTCATAGACTGTCATTTTTAAAACCACTTTAGATCTCTCTCATTCTTACCCAGTAAAACTTATTATTTTTTCTTAACATTTGAACACAATCTATTTATAATGGCAGAGACTTTTAAGATTAAAATATTTTCCTTCATTCTACTTAATAAATCAAATTTATGTCCTCTTCTTTAATTATAATCTTCCTTCTAGTTCCCTCTAGTGTCCAAATTCTCATCTTATAATGTTTTCTTTTAAGTATTCAAAACAACAGCATTTTCCCATTCTTATAATTAATTTCAAAATCTTATTTCAAACATTATTCATTTAGAAAATCAATATTCTAACGTCCCCTTTTCTGTATATTTATGAAAATAATTTTTTTATGTCTTAAACCTATCTTTAAAACTCCTTTTACTAAGAATTCAAGGAACCTCACTCAATGCATATTGTAAAACCTGTCAGTCCAAAGGTTCCTAATAGTTGATAAGTTCTTAAAAAGCAATTTCCAAAAGTGATTAAGAAATTAGACTCAGTAGAATTTTATACCCATAAGGCTACATTGCAACTATGAGCTTAATGGAAATCCTTCAACTCCCAGCCACTTAACCCACAAGCCAGCTGTGGAAACCCAAGCTTCTGTAATTTACTCCTAAGGAATAGCTGTCCAGGGTACAAATGGGCAATCGTAAAATCTCCTTTTTCTGGAAAGACTTGGCCACCCAGAAATCACTGTCTGGAATCTCAACACAATGCCATATTTGCTCCTTCGGGGATGACTGACTTACCATGAATCCTCATCAGAATCCCCTTCACCACCCAAAAGTGAGTGAAAATATTATGATGAATTTATTAAATTAACAGAGATTAGTGTGGCATCAACCAACATATGTAACAGTTGATTGATCTTAAAATTTTCCATTCATTGCACCAAAAGTTGGTGGACCAACACTTTTTGAGAGTTATTCCAAGACTAAATGAAGTGAATCTGATTCTACACAATGCCTAGAATATCTTTGTACTGCCCAGATATTTCCATTGAAATCTTCCTTTGAACAGTTGTCTTTTCTAAATCGTTCCATGTATTTAACAAGAGTAAGAACATAGTATCATATAAGGTAGTCCAATTACTCTTCTCAATAGCCTACCCTTGCCTTGGGGAGATGAGAAACAAAGATACTATGTCCATGGCTGAATGGAAAAATCTTTTTTGTAAAAGGATGGGGAAGGAAGGAGGAGGAAAAAAATACTGTCAGCTTGAAAGAATTCCTTAAACCAAGCAGCTCAAATACTGCTTAAAAATAAACAGTACCCTAGTCATCACATTTTCAGAACAAAAGCTTTCTTATATGGAATGCAGAATGCAGTGAAAGTTCATAGGATATGCCTGATCATGCAGAACCACAAGAGGAACAGGAGAAGTTTCTTCTAGGACAATCAGTTGCCTGTCAGACAGACAGACAGACAGACAGACATGCGACATAATGCTACTTTCAGACCTACAGCAGCTGCATGGATGAACATATAATTAATTATTTTCTACATATGAGGCACATTATAAGGCTTAGTAATAAAAGGATAGTTAACACAAGAGCTCAAGTATTTAGGAGCCCTTGTGATTTTGTGTAGACTGTTGGGTTGTCTTCTTGTGACAGGTTCTTTTCTTGTGTATTTAACTGTTAGCTGCCCAGGATTCTGTTGAGAGGTGGTATTCAGCCGGTTCGGACCGGTTCGGGCAAACCGGTAGTAGCGACCTGCGGGTGGGCCCCCCGCTCCAGCGCTATGTCCTATTTAGCCACGTTTTCAAGCCTCACGCATGCGTGCAAGCTGCACGCGTGAGCGAAGTGCATGCGCGGAAGGGCTCGTGCATGCGTGGAAGGCGTGTGCACGACCGAAGCGAGCGTGCACACGCTGGGCGAACCAGTAGGGAAATTATGAGAATCCCACCTCTGGTTCTGTTGTGTAAGAGATGCAAACACTTACATCTTTTACATAAATAAATTTGTATTAATGCCCATATTCAAATGAGTCAACAGAGATTTCATCTGTTGGTTATTAATTTTGGTAGGTGGCAAGATAAGCCAACCCTTGAAATTTAGCCAAAATACCATGAAATACTACCAACTGATAAGCCAATCCACATTTTTTCTTAGTATTTAGGTTAAAAATCCAAGGCCAAACTTATCTATGGATAGGCTTATACATGAGTATATACAGGAAATATGGATACTTTAAAAAAGTATGACCATATATATTTACAGATAAACCCATCCACAGATAAGCTTAACTTGATTTTTTGGGTGCCTTTTGGCACCTAAAATTCTCAGCTTCATCATCATCATTCATCATTTTAGCCATGTCTATCTGCTGCAGTTAGTTTCCAACTAATATGGTCTTGAGTTTTCTTTTGCCAGTTGGGCCCACAATACTTGCTGATGCCATCAATCCATTTTGTTTTAGGTCTCTTTTGTGGATGCTTTTTATCAAGTGGAATCCATTCTCAGCTTATTCCCAACTATATACGATATCTAACCTTTTCTAGATCTGGAGGCTAAGCAGGCCTAGTTAATACTTGTTGGGAGGCTAAATGAAAGTATCAGGACTGTAATCTAGGTTGGAAATCTTAGGTAATTTGGGAAAAGGCAATGATATGAAAACTGCCTAACTATATCTGTGAACCTACAAGAATCAAGGTTGAGTTTGTTGCTTGCTATTTTGTCTATAAAACCCCAATCAATTAAATTCAGTTCAATGTAACTATAAACAAGTGTGCTACTCATTCTACTATGTTTAACCTCAACTAGAGCATAATAAATTCCTTATCCTGCTTCTACTTCAAAAGTTTTCTGGCACAGGAAATTTGAAATATTTTAAAAGGTGTGTCACACAGAACCATCTAAGAACAGCCCACCAATAGCTTCTGAAAATCTCCAAAGAACTAGACAAGCCCCAATATGCAAAATATTTTCTGATCTGAAGACTATTTTTATGCACGTGTTCTTATACTGTGGCAACACTGGACAAATATCATTTGGGGCTTGTTTTTGCTTTTTATGTGCCAGCCTTGGCAGATAAAGAAGACCATTAGTTTGCTTTATGTGGTCTTGGCAAATAACCTGGGGTGGCCAACAGCCAAAAAGTAAAAACAAAAATCTAGAAAAGAAAAGAAAAGTGCAAATAATTGGATTTTTTATGAGCAAATTCTCTCCAAATTAAAACAGGCAGATGAACCACAGATTATACACATTTACAGCAGTTTTCTAGGAATATTTCTCAAAGTGATCCTCTCTATACTTATGGCTATAATCTCAGGCAGCCAGAGATGACTGTCGAATGATAGAAATTATATTCCAAATCATTTGGAGGGCAACCATTTGATGATGGCTACACTGCAGGGATGCTTCTGCCCAAAGACAATATCTTGTATTGGGTTAACTTAAAGGTCACAAAAATGGTCCAGGCCTTTATGCCCTCTAGATATCTCCATCAGGCAAGATATTGCAGGGTTGGTGCAAGAGATTCACCTGAGGTTGAAGATGGATTGTAGACAATAGGCTACAGATGTTCAAGTTTGGTTCTAATAGATGTTTTAGGGGATTCGGGTTGCACTGGATCTCCAACAATAAAGCAGAATCTCAGTCACATGCATAATGTGGCTTCTGGTATGATAGCTAATCTTTCTACAGTGCCAGAAATATCAAGTGAGTCAGATCCCATTCTTCATGTAGAAAAAAAAGAGCCACATTAACACAGTCTTTAACTGTTGTTTATCTCTTCTTGAAGAAACAAAACAAAGACACACATCCAGAATCTCTCTGGGAATAGAGGAATACTTTAGCAGGCATGTAGTGCCCAATCAGCTTTATACTATTTGACAAATAGATGTTGGAATTCTTGTAAGGGTTCTTTTATATCTTTATAATTTTCTCAGCATTTAAAGTTAATGATTATCCAGGCCACTCCATTATCTGATTCTCTATATTAGCATAGAGAAATATACCGATAAATATATTAGCAAGGTGATTCAACTCCAAAAATCAGATTTAATGTCTTAGTTAAAATATAAATGTTTAAAATAAGAAATTCTGTCCAGACCAAGATGTCAGTATGACTAGCCCCTTATATAAGCAGTAAAAGAGGGGAAAAAAAGAGGAAGTGGAACAGTGAAAAGAAAGTGAAAAGACCCACATAAGCTTGATTTGTTAATAAATTTTCAGTTGTAAGTGGTTATCGTAGAACACTGATATTTATCAAAACCAGAAATGTAAAGCATTATTTATTTATTGCATTTATATCATACCTTTTCCCTTAGTGCTTAAAGCCACGTAAACAGTCTTCCTTCAATCTATACTTAGAAATAACAACCCTGTGAAGTAGATTGGCTGATACTTTAACCTGCATCTTCTTCATCTTTCTTCATCATCTTAATAATATGATTACAGGATATTGACTCAAGTTCTTCAGATCCAAAGGATCTGTAGAGTGCATGTGGGCGCACATGTTCATGGCATGTATCCGCAGCTCCTTAGAGCAATATGTCTTTTTTTCCTGAGTGCTCACAGCAGAAGGTAGCTGTGTAATTCTGGGAAATAGGCAACTGCTTGAAGGAGTTGGAGGCAGTGTCATTGCAGTGCTCCCATGCTTCATAGCACACAGCACCTTTTGCCTTTGAATCTGAAGTGCTGAAAAGATCAAATGGGCCTGTCTAACAATTTCAGTGTTGACTGAGCTGCTGTTCAAACTGGGCAAGCAGACCATCAAAGGTGGATGAGCAAATCTGATACTGATTGTATTACCGATAAAGTGAAATTGCTCATATAACCTTAGCAGCTTATTGTTCATTTTGGGCTGTTAAATATGGAAGAACATGGGAAGCTTTGTGAATGCAGCTAACCTAGAGGAAACGAAGGACTGACATAAAAGAAATTGCAAAAGAAGACAGCTTGCTTTAATCACTCAATGCCTCAATTTAAACTCAGAAGTCTAGGGGTGGGCTTTATTAATAAAAGATGATTAAGTAATTCTCCCTTTCCTATTTTCTGACGGAAATGCTACTCAGTTTCTGCTAAGGAGTTTCATCTGGTGGTTGGTTTCATTAGGAAGAGAGGCTTTTTTTGCCATGGCCTTCATCTCCAGAACATATTTGCCCTGACCCTGAAAATAGGACTTTGCCATCAGACCTGAGGATTCCATGGAGATATGGATCCTGCAAGATGGCTGTATTGTTTGTAAACTGCTGATTAGCACTCTCCCATGTTATATGTTTTATGTTGAATTCACTTCACTTGTTTTTTTAATGGTTTTATGTTATTGTTTTTTGATATGTTGTGTTTTTTTGGTTATTTTTAACTCTGTGTGCTGCCCAGAGTCACTCATGTTGTATCACAGCACACATGTTATCAATTGAACAAATAAACAAATGAAAACTAGTAATATAGGTCTAAAATAACCTTCGTAAACTACTAAAAAGAAGCCTTCCTCTAGAAACAAATAAAAATCTTTATTGTGCAAATGCCAACGCCATAACTCCACATACTTTATATCATCTTTATGCCCCAATGGCTCTTGCCTCTTTAAATTCCTATTCCAAGTCCTTGGTCACCAAATCATCCCTCCCCTGAAATAGGGCAGTGGCTGTCATTTTTAGTAATTATACAAAAGAGAGACATTAACTAGTGCTACTAGAAAGAGCTGGCAGTAATATTTCAACAGGAACTTCCTTAGTGTATATTGAGAAGAGATTTGAAAGAAGAGTCATTGTAGCTACTGCATCAGCATATTCTTCTGAGGGATTCTTTGCGTATGGAGCTATAAGAGAAAATGACTGTTATCTTGAAAGTAGGAGACTTTCCTGTGACTAATTGTAGAGTTGGTAGAGTGAATATTGTTAGTAAAGGAAAGGACTGTGTGATGACCCGGGGCGTGGCACGAAGGCAACACAGCCAGAGAACCTGTATGAGTCCCTTTATTGGCACCACGTTTGCCCCCAACGTCCCGTTTACTCTCCGGCTTGGAGAAAAGCTCTCCCACAAACCTGCAGCAGCATCTGGCCACAGATACTCCAGTCCAAATGCTGTAAGCAGAATAACTGCAATCAATCACTCCAGTAGGGCAAGATAATGAGTCCCAGAAGTGAAGAATTCATGGCAATAATTCCAGCAAGACAAGATAAGCACACAGAAGCACGACAATACTTCAAACAGTCAGGAGGAATACCATGAATGCAGGCCACAATTCTCAACACTATATGAATTCAGCATTTGTTCCCGACAAATGCCCCTCCCAACTGCCTCTCCTTTAAACTCCATCCCCAGGTGTGCCTTGTGAAGGGAATTGGGGCCTTTCCTTCCTCGTAAGCCATGCAACCCATGTTGCTCTCTTCTGCATTCTTCCCTGCACACCCTAGGATGAAGAGGGGGTGGGCCTTGGTCTTCATCTGAACCCCCTCTCCCTTGTTCTACCTCTCCCCTGCTCTGCCCAGCCTGACTTTGTCCTTCCCCAGTTTCCTCCACAGCCAACAGAGCCACTCTCCCGCTCTCTGTCAGCTGTTCGTCTTCCGTCTCAGATTCAGACTCCAACAGGGGCATGACAGACTGCCAGGAATAGCAATTTGAAAAACTAAAAGAATACAAAGGAAATATGAAACTACAAGTGATAGCCTTAGATATCATGTAGTTTCCTGAGGATGAGTGAACTTTAGACAACTCTAGACAGACCTTGTTAGATGCACATACTCTCATTTCTGCAGCAGATTCAAGGAGTTCAAAAGTGTTTTGCAAAATAATGAATCTTAACTAAGGTTTACTGAAGGAAGCTAATTAGCAATAGCAATAGCACTTAGACTTATATACCGCTTTACAGTGCTTTACAGCACTCTCTAAGCGGTTCACAGAGTCAGCATATTGCCCCCAACAATCTGGGTCCTCATTTTACCCACCTCGGAAGGATGGAAGGCTGAGTCAACCTTGAGCCGGTGAGATTTGAACCGCTGAACTGCTGAACAGTCAGCTGAAGTAGCCTGCAGTACTGCACTCTAACCACTGCGCCACCTCGGCTCTTATTACCCACATGGTTTGAATTAAATATAATTTAACTGACATGCTAAAATGCAGTACATCTAAGATCAAAGAAGGGACGTCTGTTTTTCTGTTCATGGTTGTGCTAGAACAGGGATGTCAAACTTAAGGCCCGGGGGCCGGATCCAGCCCACGGGGTGCTTAGATCTGGGGCTGCCCTGGAAATAGCGAAGGACCGGTGCCTCTGTGATGGATCGGTGCCTCTGCTAGCGAAAACGGAGCAGCCCTCCCGAGCTCTGTTTTCACTGGCAGAGGGTTGCAGGAGGCCGTCGCAGCCGGAAATGGAACTCGGGAGCCCATTTTCACTGGCAGAGCACTCGGGCCACCACAGGCACCCCCGACATGAGTGATGTCAAGCTAGCCATGCCCATCCTGGCCACGCCCATCCTGGCCCCCCAAAGTCAAACACAACCCTGATGCGGCCCTCAATGAAATTGAATTTGACACCCCTGTGCTAGAAGGAAGGGGAATAATGCCAGAGTCCAGGTTTCCCCAAACTCCACAGGATGCAATCATACTGAATCTACTGTATGATTCCTTTTTGGAAAAACTTGGCATTTGTTCTAAGGAGATGCTAGTAAATCCTTTCAAACACTGATACCACTCATGGAGACCATCCATTGTATTTCAGTCTGGAGTTGACAGTCTTTATTCTTTAATGTTACAGTTTTGGCTTAGTCTAAAACAGATATGTTGCATTACAGGTAAGCATAATAGCAAGAGACTCAGTATCATAAAATGTTTGTGACAAGCTGTAGGAAGAAATAAAAAAGTTGATGAATGGGAAAAAGATGTTAATGTATATGGAGATAATATCTCTAAATTTCACTGATCTTTGTGCAAGGCATAGAAGATTGAAGTGATCACAGTGGTAATAGTTTTAATATAGAATTTATAAGGGTTTTTTTTTTTCTATAGCATCTGTGCAAGTATTTCTGAACTACCAATAGGCATAAAATTTTAGGATTATTACAAGAAGATAAAATCAAAGGGAAACCTCACATTTGCATATTACACAATATAGTACCCAATATTTTTTGTTATCTGCATGTTTTGTAATGTGATGCAAAAGCAATACACAAGTCATATCTTGCTGGAATTAGACTGTCTTAGCCATATACGTTTGGCTATTTATATGGATGATAAATGCATCCATTATCTTCACGGGTATGGTTTAAGATTTTATCTGACTGCATTCATATTACATTTATTATTTTCAATATTATAGCCTAGGTAGGTGGTCCCTTCCAGTGCTGTGTATATTCTTCTGCAAAAATTAAATGAACAATGAATTAGGCAAATGTTCATGTTACATAACAATAAATGAGGCTGGAGGGAAGGGAGTTGAGTTCTATTAGCTTTTAGTGGTAGAGTTCCCTTCAAATGCTCTTTTATGCAAAACCTGATTACCAGTTGCCCAGGCTTATTAAGGGCATGTTATGGGTGGGTCTGAAGGATGCCTTCCATTTGTAATCCTCCTATGTTCTTATGTAAGGTAATCAAAGCAAAAATAAATATACCCAGGTGGTATATTTAAGTTAGTTTTGTACCACAGTGTTGTCAGGGACCTGAACAAATGTTTTGTGGAGGCTCTGGCGGCACCACAGCCTCTTCCCCTCAAGAGCAACCTTGGTTGTTTTCGTTATCAGAAATGCTTCATGTGATAATAATTTTCTCCTTTTATTTTCTAACCCCATCATTCTTTTTCCCATTCCTTTCTGGATGTGAAGAGGGGGTTGGTGGTGTCAACCTATTCTACAAAGTACCTGAAGGCAAGACAAGAAGCAATGGATGGAAACTAATCAAGGAGAGAAGCAACCTAGAACTAAGGAGAAGTTTCCTGACAGAAAAATTTATCAGTGGAATGGCTTGCCTTCAGAAGTTCTGGGTGCTCCATCACTGGAAGTCTTTAAGAAGAGATTGAATAACCATTTGTCTGAAATGGTATAGGGTCTCCTGCTTCAGCAGGGGGTTAGATTAGAAGACCTCCAAGGTTCCTTCCAACTCTGTTATTCTGCTATTCTCTTATATGCAGGTAGTCAGTGCAGTAGCCATGATACCTTTGCTTCCATTCTTCCTTTCTACAGAATTCCAGTACTTTAAGAAATAAAAGATACAGACTTCATTGGGCTGGAAAAATCCAGATCAGCCCTATCTCCCATTGTTTAAGAGAATATGTTATTATAACTAAAGAATCAGAGTGTGAGAAAATATACGTACCTGAAATACATGCAACATTTTAAAATCTCCCTGTTGCTCTCTGTTCAGACTCCTTTAGTAACATACTGTGTAAAATAAACTGTGCTCAGTTAACCAAATTGCACATGGCCAGTAAGAAAGGGCCATAATTGTTAAGTTTTGAATTATTAGTTCAGTCAGAGAATTATGGTATCCCCTTCTTCCAATTGAAACTGTATATTTGCCATGTCAGTTGATGAATTACATGTTGGAAATTATATGTCACCAAGCCTAGATGACATCTAGTTTTCCTATATTGTTTTGCTGCCATATAATGCCAATTTTTTGCAGCCCAGACCTGGTAAGTCTAAACGATGTATTTGGTTGACCCCACTATAGTCTTACTGCTTTTTCCATCTTGATATCAGGCCCTTTGCAATAAAATTAACCTGCCTCCTACAGCATTGAAAAAGCACTTCTGAAAAACCATGGTATTTTTTTCCTCCTCTGTTTATTATATGTTTCTTTGTCAGATTCTTTGTAGAGAGGTTCAGTAGGAAAAAGCTCATATTGGTTTCTCTGTAATATTAATTGCCACACACACACATATATATATATTTTTAAAAAGCCTGGTTTCTGTGGCTTAAAATGAGTTTATGAAACTGATGGAATTGCCCACATAATTCATGCCCTTTGGGCATTCAGAATGCCTGCAATCCAGATATGCCAGAAATGAAATCCCAGTAACTTGACCCAAGAGATTACAGATCATTTTTTTTTAATTTTAGTGTTTTGGCACTGATACTAGAACATAGCCTATCATTATAGGCTGAAGAATTAAGCATAATACAGGAATTCCTTTCAACTTCTTAAGTGTTGATTGTAGGGTTGTTTTGAATAGACCTCACAGTGTTGCCTCCCAAAAGCCAACTACTAAATGTAACATTCTGTAAATGTAACATTCTACATATGAGTAGAAACAAAATTGGTTCAGTGATGGATAGGCATGATTTCTACTTCTGATTAATCAAAGGCAACATAATATGAGTGCAGCAGGAAAGTTAATTTGGGTTAAAACTGATTCTGAAAATAAGGTCAAGGCTGATTTTTGCAGGAAATTCTGTGGTTCTGAGTTGCCCTATAAATAAAACACAGAAAATAACTGAATTGAACAGTTGGTACTTAGAATTTTTGCCTGCTCACTTTGTCTGAATATGCATCAGTGGTGGGTTTCAATTTTTTTTTACTACCGGTTCTGTGGGCGTGGCTTGCTTGGTGGGCGTGGCTTGGGGTGTCATGTGACTGAGTGGGCGTGGCCAACTCAACGTCACTCACGGCAAGATGGGGCGGCACCTTGCTGTGAGTGACATCGAGTTGGCCACGCCCACTCAGTCACATGACCGATGCTGCAGAGACAGGGAGATTTCCTACGTACCTCCCCCCCATTGGGCTGACAAAAAAAAAAGCCTTCCTGCCGAGTCTGCCTGCTGATCAGCCCGGACTGGAAAACGCATGGCTGGGGCAGAGGAACGTTTAACAAGCTCCAAACTGTTGCTGCAAACCTGGGTTTTGTTTTGGGGTGGTTTTTTTGTTTTTTGCCATAAGCCCCTTGGAGATGCACTATTATTTACGGAACAATTTCTACGCCACCAAATCTTACTGTACCTCGTTGTTGCAGCGCTGCTTGTTGCTGCTGTGGTCGTCGGGGCTGCCCAAGTAAAGAACTGCACTGGCTCAGCTTAGGGCGACTGTGAGGAGCAAGAGGGGAAGCCAAGGTGCTCGCCCCACAGCGGCCAACTTCACACGCTCTTGCTCCTGTGCACTCTTTCCCGCTCCGGTTCGGCGCTCCCAGCGTGCACAAGGAATGATGGGAGACACTGGCAGACACCGCGCCAAGAGGTCGAGAGCAGAAGTAGCGGCGGCGAGGGCGACGGGCGTGTGACGTGTCCCTCTGCGGTCCCCTTCCGGGTGACAGCCAGGGCTTCGCCATCTCCTCTTTTCCTCAGAGGCACGGTGTCTGCCTCCAAGTCCTTGCGGAGGGACACACACACACACGCACACACACACACGCCCCTGTCGCCCCCGCTACTTTTTGGGGGACTGGGCCTTTGCCCCGAGATTCTCAAATATAATCTCCTACTCCATGTGGCTGTGAAGCTTGCCAGGCCGCACCCCCCGTCCCTGCCACTCCTGCAACGCCGGCGGCTTCGGGAGACGCTAGCCTGGTGAGGGGGCGGTGGCCGGCAAGCTTCGCAGCCATGCGGCTGCAAAGGTTGCCAGGCCGCCCCCTGTCCCTGCTGCTCCTGCAATGCCGGCGGCTTCGGGAGATGCTAGCCCGGCGGGGGTGGTGGTGGCCGGTAAGGTTCGCAGCCACACACCCCGTCCCCGCCACTCCTGCAACGCCGGCGGCTTCGGGAGACGCTAGCCTGGTGAGGGGGTGGTGGCCGGCAAGCTTCGCAGCCATGCGGCTGCGAAGGTTGCCAGGCCGCCTCCTGTCCCCGCTGCTCCTGCAATGCTGGCGGCTTCGGGAGATGCTAGCCCGGCAGGGAGGGGGTCGGCGGCCGGCAAGCTTCACAGGCACGCAGCTGCAAAGCTTGCCGGGCTGCCTACCCCGTCCCTGCTGCTCCTGCAACGCCGGTGGCTTCAGGAGATGCTAGCCCGGCGGGGAGGGGGGCGGCGGCCGGCAAGCTTCACAGCCACGTGGCTACGAAGCTTGCTGGGCCACCACCTGTCCCCGCCCCCATCCCCGCTGCTCCTGCAACACTAGTGGCTTTGGGAGGCGCTAGGCCGGTGGGGAGGGGGGCGGCGGCCGGCAAGCTTTGCAGCCACTCGGCTGCAAAGCTTGCCTGGCCACCCCCCCCATCCCCACTGGCCTAGCATCTCCTGAAGCCGCCGGTGTAGCCGCCGGGCTGCAACGCCGGCGGTTTCAGGAGACGCTACCCTGGCGAGAACGGTGGGGTGTAGGCTAGAGCAAATGCTTACCTGTGTAGGCAGGAGGAGGCAGTTCTGTGGATGCACGTGGCGAAGGCGAGGCAGGTCGGGCGGAGCGAGCGAGCGTGGCCAGCCAGCCGTCGCTATCGGTTCAGCGACCCAGGCCAAATTACCGCTAATGGTTCGCCCAAACCGGTGCGAACTGGTAGCAACCCACCACTGATATGATATATAACAAAAATACACCTTCACCCCCTTAACCATAGATACACAATATGAATTTCTCTCAAAGAAACTAACCCTAGGTAAATTAGCATTCTTGAGCCTTTGCACTGCTTAGAAGTGAAGGTATATGTATAACATTATAAAGAATACCTTAAAATATGCATAAATACTGAAAAAGTACTGGATCTCTTCTTTTAAATATTTTTTTGATCATCTTGCTTTATATGTACTATATGTGGGCAATGCAACATAGAATAAGGAAGTCAGACATTAAGCAACCTTCACTTTTTTACCATATGTGGATAGCAGAAGCTAATAAATATTGATCCAGAATTAAATCCAGACTACAGGTAGTCCTCATTTAACGACTGCTTTATACAGCTACTGCTTGCAGTTGCAAGATGATGAAAAAAAATAACTTTGTGACCAATTTATGACTTTCACAGGTCTGTCAAACAAAGGAAAGCTGCTGATCATAAGCACAGTTGCAGTTTCACTTAGTGTCTGCTTTGCTTAACTACTGACTTGCTGATCCCAACTGTGGTCACTTAACAAGGACTATCTATATATGCTCAACTGACCCTACTGTTATTTTCATCAATGCCTTCAGAATAATGAGACCAAAGAGTCATGGAGAAAAATCTACACTAGCATCCTAACAATACAGGAAGCACTAAGCTTGCAAACAATCAAGGAACCAGAGAGATAGAAGTTGCCCCTTAAACTTTGGCATAGATCAGAAAACTATAGTATAAAATTGAATTTTACAATTGTGTTTAAAAAACTGTTCTGGAGATAGGTAAGATCTTAATGCCAGAAGGATGCAGTTTCTGCAACTGTCTTGTGCTGCATGATATAATTAAATGCACAGCATACAGAAGGCCTTGAACACAAAGCAACACTGTTCTTTATTTGGAATAAATAGCTGGAAGTTTAAGTACACAGTACAGAATACTGTGTTGATCTTTATTTATTTTATTTTTATTTATTTAGTTTGTCAAACGTACAAGATAACAGGTATAAGTATAAACATGGACATGAACACAGGAAATTAGTACAAATAAATGGGGACAGTAGGACAGGGACGGTAGGCACGCTGGTGTGCTTATGCATGCCCCCTTTACAGACCTCTTAGGAATGGGGTGAGGTCCATGGTAGACAGTTTAAGGTTGAAGTTGTGCGGGTTCTTAACTTTAATTTTGGTCTTAAAATGAGCTAATTAATTGTATATATCAGCTGGTATATATCTATACTTGGTATATATCTATAATATATATCTATACTAGCTTTGACAATAAATTATTACATGACTTCTTTTACTTATTGATGGATATCTATCACATAGACCAGAAAAACATGTCCGCAATATATTTTCTTATTTAAATGCAGAATTGGAAATGTATCATGTTGAAATTCTGTCTACTCTTTCAATAGAAGTATCACAGGTTTAGTTACATATAATATTTCTGTCTCATTAATTTTCAGTCAACAATGGATCAGTTCTAAGCCCATGTTTTCTAATTTGAATTAGTTTATCAGACCATGCTTTACTGCACACATTAGTATACATAAGGATTCTTGCCATTTACAAACCAGTTTTTTCTTTCCCTTGTTCTTCAAAACATAGTGGATGGCACATGTAAGTCTCCTTTTTTCTGGTCACCATGCAGAAAGGTCTTAATATCTACATGCTTTACATGCATTTTTCTGAACACTTACATGTAGTAGAATTCTGATGTTCACGTGTAAAACTACAGGTGCAAAAGCTACAGAATTCTTGCCATATTTTTATGTGAGGCCCTTTGCTACTAAACACGCTTTATACATTGCGCATTTCAATGAACATCACACTTTGTTTTGAAAACTGAATTACATCCTATGACTGACCCTTGGTAGTTCTGTTTGAATCTATATTTTATTTTTTGTACAAAGATGCTATTTCCCCCCCCCCCCCATGCAGCTTCTTTCCACTTGTGTGGCTTAGCTGCTGGCAGTCATTGGACCTCTTTTCATGAATTGGTATTAAACTTCTTTGTTCATCCTTTGCAGCTCATTCTCTCAGGAGGGACTCATTTATTAAATTTAGGAGATCTTAATTCTAATTCTGGGTCTGATGGTGTCTGAGCACCTTCTGAATCCCATCCTATTTCAGATTCCTCAGACTCATTTTCAGTGGTCCCTTCTCACTGTGCATCATCATCATCATCATCATCATCATCATCCCTTTGTATTCCTCCTAAATGGAAGTGGGTGCCAATAATAAAACTAGGCTAGTTTGCACTACAATGTAAATAAAGCTCATCTGGGTCATGTTTCATTAAAAACTTGTAAGTCTTTTATTCCTATTTGATAGCCTATCATTTCTAATTGGGTTTGCAATTTAATTTATTCCTTTTTTTATTTAAGCTCTGCATCTAGATATGTTTAGGTGTAAATAGATGGGTTTACTGCTATTGCATACAGAATATTATTTTCACCTTTTGTTGGTAAATGGTTTTGCAGACAACTAGTTAAACGTTATTAAGTGCTTCTCCCTGGAAATAGTCAAGCAACCATGATCCATCCAGAATACATCTTATCATGTTAGTAGCAGAGGTGGGTTCCTCCCGGTTCGGACCAGTTTGCCTGAATCGGTAGCGACCTGCTGGTGACGTCACGGATCCGGTTCGGTCGGTGCCGGTCTGTGGGCGCCGCCATATTTTTTTTTTTTTAATTTTTGGGAATTTTTTTCCGGGTTTTTTTTTTCTTCTGTGCATGCGCAGAAGCCGAGTTTCCAGCACTGTGCATGCATCGCCATCTTGTTTTCAGCTTTTTTGGAGGGGGTTCAGATTTTTTGGCACTGCGCACGCATGAAGCGCGCACGCGGCCACGCAGCGCGGGAGGAAGCGAACCAGCAGCGAGGTAAGTTAGAACCCACCCCTGGTTATTAGGTTTTGATTCTTGTTTTCTGCAATCCTATTTTGCCCAGGGCTATAACATTTTTTTCATGTTAGTATGTTTTTGTTGCTGAAATATTTTTCAGATGTCCAGTTCCAATATTCTCCCCTGTTATCAGACCTTACTCTCTATTTTACTCTTGAATTGTATTAAAAAGTTTGTATTTCTCAGTTACTTCCTTCTCACTGTTTAAAAGATAGGTGCAAATGCAGGTAGTCCTTGTTTAGGAACTACCTCATTTAATTAATGTTAAGATGGTGATGAAAAGGTTACGGGTTACTTTTGTAAAGCAAAGGAATGCTGATGTAAGAGTGTAAGCATAGTTGTGGTTTTATTTAGTGACTGCTTTGCTTAATGATGTTACCAATCCAAATTAGGGTCATTAAATAAGGACTATCTGTATGCTTTGAATGACTTTGAACATTACAAAGCATTTTTCCCCACTTCCTTTCCTTTCTCTATAAATATGTCTTTTTCTATTAAAGACAATCTGCATTTCTCTCTTTTGTCTAGTTTTGAGAATTCGTTTCAGTTACATCTTTCAAATTATGCTGGTATGTCTATTCACAGGAAAAATTTCATCATGAAGTTTGATTAACTCCATTATATATTTATAGTGTTCTCCTCCAAACTTAACAATTCCTTGATGAAATAATCAAAAAAGTTCAGACTGTTCTGTTTTAATGTCTTCTGAATAGAGATATACTGACATATGTTCTATTAAATTTTCCTTCTCTGATAATTATAATTTCAGATTTACAAGCTTTCTGAAGCATTATTGCTCATTCCTGAAGTGCATATATCTTCCTTAGCTTGTTCCTTTTTGGAACACGGTTTTGAACTAACTTTCAATTTGTTGAGTTCATCCTCAGACTCAATATTCTGTCCTTTTTCTTTCATGTTGGTCTGACCTGAGCTTTGTTTGGACATAAATTTGTGAGAGGTCCAGCTTTTCAAATAGTTCCTCCATCTTTACGCTTCAAATACTATTATTCTGTCTAGGGGTGGGTTCTAAATTTTTTTACTACCGGTTCTGTGGGGTTGGCTTATTTTGTGAGCATGGCTTGGAGGTCATGTGGGCGTGGCTTCAAGTGGGTGTGGCTTGGTGGTCAGGTGACTGGGTGGGCATGGCCAACTTGTAAAATGTGGTGAAACTCACTTAACGCTCTTGCTTAGCAACCAAAATTTTGGGCTTTCTTGTCATAAGCCTGCCTTCCTTCCCTCCCCACCTCGC